>JAJEJO010000689.1:249037-333444 GCA_020662805.1 Glaucomys volans | reverse complement strand
GGTTTCTGGTTTGAAAACACCTCACCTATTTGTCCCTGATTGTACAGTGCATCAGAACAAATTGTTTCTTATGTTTCTCTGAAAGGAAGATTGAATTCAGCAACACAGGTGTTTAGGAATCTGGGCTGTGAATGATGCCTCCAGTCTTCCAGAACCTTTTGAGGGAAAGAGTTCCGCAACACTGCTGCGGTCAGCAGCAGGACTCATAATTACTCTAAAGGTGCACGTTTCCAGAGGCGCTGCCAGGCCGGCCTCAACTCATGCCGGGCTGCTCTTTAGATGTAGTACCATAGCACAAGCGCACGTGCCGGGGATCCTCTTACTGGGTCACAACATTAGCACCATATCACGGTGCTCATCAAGGAACGGACGATCACGCGCTGATCATCCGGGCTGCTTGCCCTGCAGGAAGACAACAGTGCATTCAGAAAGGGTTTCATGCCACTGCTGCTTGAGGCCTCGTGTTTGCTGGAATCTTTTCTGAGGTCCACACAAAGACATCATTCCTCAGCCCCTCTAGAGCCAAGAGGGGCTTGCAGAGGATCGGAAACCCTATCTTCCACTATCTGCCAGAGAAACACAGGCTGAATATTAGGCAGTGGATAAAAGCTTCTGAATTTTGTTCCTTTAAAAACCACCCACCCCTTGCAAAAAATAAATATCCTGATTGAAGTAAAATCTATGGTGAGGACTCTGTTTTGTTTTCAATCACCAGTTTAAAAACACACATCGTATCTGTATCTCACACGCACTAGATGTGCCTTTGCCTAAAGCCGTAGTTATTAGGAAAGAGCCTGCAATTGATGTGTGCGGAGTGATTATTCAACTTGACGGGGGCAGCACTGCGTTTTTCCCCGAGAGGTCACATTAGGAGGTGCTAACGGAGAGACTTCTCGGCTGTCCTGTTGGGCTCGCCAGCGATTTTCTTCATTTTTAAGTTTTTTTTTAATAAGTGGAGGGAAAGGTTCACCCAAGCCCCTAGGACATTGTTAAGTTTATGTTTTCTCTTTGCTAATATCTGTCAGAGGAGAACAAAATGACCAGTTCAGTTGCTTACTTTTTGCTTTTGAGTTCCATAGGATGCCTCAGTCTAACTGAGTCACTGGCTGCTGGACATCAGCTTTTCTTAAGGAGGGCAAATCTGGGAGCATTTCAGATGGGTCAGAAAATGTGCTTCAAAGTCTGGCTCAGTGAGCATGCCAACCACCCAAAATGCACAAAATTAGCGTTCATTTCCAGGAGGGTGAAAGGAATAGGAAACATCATCGTCATTTCAAATGGTGATTGGAGCTGTCCAAGGGAAGATCTCTGGGCTTTGTTTAGGCCTTTTTATTTGTGTTCATCCAAAAATAATTGCAATCCTCTCAGAATCCTGTGCACTTTCATTTACAAGACAGTTTCAAGACTCTGCTATGTCTGTAAGGAGCCAGCTCCAGGAGGAGAATTCAGACTTTTTTGGGGGTAACAACATTACTGAGGACAACCAGGTTGTAGATAAAGGATAAAATGAAATTCCACCCAACTATTGCCAATCTGGTCCTTCCAAGCTGTTGTGATGCAGGCACTGTTTCTAGGACTTGAGTGGGGAGGCTGGGAAAGGAGGCACATGACAGCACAATCCTGCTACAGAGGCAGTAGAGGTTTCTCTCAATCCTGAAGGCTTCTCAGACTACTCCTGGGCTTCTCAGAGGGCTCTACATCTTCTTTCTTAAAGAAGGAGATGATGCATCTCAAGAACCCGGGAATGGAACTGATTGTAGTTCGTGGTAGTAGAAGATGTCATTGTTCTTGTAATTGTGACTACCACAATTATAATTCAGAATTTGTGGCTTTCAACAGGAAATTAGATCATGTTTAAAACATAACCAGCACACATAATCCCCTCGAGAGCTTACAGTTTAGACTGATATTGCTGTGCTTTTGTGCACTACCTGTGAGAATTAGGAAGATTATCTTTGGCTTACCTTTGAAGACACATTATTAAAAATAACTAATGTGATAATTTTAAAATGTAAGAGAAATAAATTGCAGTGGTGGGTTTGGATGCCAGGTCTAAAGTTATATGCTGAGTTGAGCAGAGCAGACCACTTACGAATAAAGCCATTTAGTGATTTACTCTTCAATAATGCTTTCCATCCATGATTTCTCAAGACACATAAGATACCAAATATGTCACATGCTCTTTTGTTCATTAAGAAAACTCATTGTATTCCTATCACTAATCACAAATTAAGATCTAGAAGTTACTAGATACTGAGCTAATGCTCAAAAAGGACAGAAATATGTTGTTGGAACTAATTTTGACCCCACCTGGAAGTTCTACTTGTTTTGATAGTCAGAAATAAGGGCCGGAGAGCTAAAGAAGTGATGAAATCAATTGATGATGGTGTAGAGAGGTGTGTTTGGGGCCAAGAATTTGGGCTAAAGAAGAGGCCACAGTCAGTTTCCTGCTTTTGGTCAGTGCTCATTCCTAGCCCTTCTTAGAGGAATGGCAGAAGAAGAAGGAGCAACAGAGATGGTGGCAGAGGATCCTGGGGGATCTTCAAACATGTTGTCTATTCCGAGAAACCAGAGCTCATTTTCCTGAGCCCCAAATTTAGATAGGTTCTAAACCTTAAATTTCATAGCAAGCTGATTGTCTTGGTGAAATGATACAGAAAATAGTCTTATGGTTGATCTAAAGCATATGTGGGATGCATCTCCAAGGGACACAGGTTATCAAAGCCTGGATATGTTGTGCTAAAAGGTGTTTTCTTCTTTTAAGTGTATGCATGCTCATGTGTGCACGTGTGCATGTGTGTGTATGGGTGTACACATGGGGGGGTGGAGACAGAGAGAATGCATGCATACCCCAAAGGGCAAAGCAGGAAGTGAAAGGAAGAACCCAGCCAGCCCTAACATTCATTTGGCACAGATACAAAGAGATATATCCTTTATTTGTATGTTTTGCAAAGCCAAATTAGAACTAGGATAATAAGGAAAATTTTTTTAAATTAACATCCTAAAACTTGCCTTTAAGATGTGAGATTGGATCACATATGCCCAAGTACAGGCTGTCATCATTGATTGAAATGTGTTTGGAAGTTTGAGAAAGGTTTTTCTGTGAGTGCTAAAGGTTTAGAGATGCCCCTGGCAAATTTCTAAGAGGAGCTTTTGTGAAGAAATGATTTGGCTGTGAGTCATGCTGATACAAGTATTCTGTGAGATATGTTGGGATCTCTTTTGGCAGCCGACATGGAAAAAGGGGTGAAGGGAGAGGGATGGAAGAGTGTCCGTTCTAAACTTGTTTCAATGAGTGAAAGCTCAGTATTCGACATCACCACCCAGACAACAGAATCTTGTGGCTGGGGGCAGGCTTCACCCTGAAAAACAGCTGTGAAGCTGCCCATGGAAACAGAAGCAACGCTTGACTGAGCCGTTACATGGAACTCACATGGAAATCTAGAACATTGCTGGCATTCCTGAAAGTTCCATTGTACCCTTTCTCCCTAGAGATGACTGTTTACTTCTATTGTCATTGGTTAATTTTGCCTATCCTTGATGTTCACATAAGTGAAATCATGCCCCATGTACTTTTTTCTGTCTGGATTCTCACCATAGTATCTGCTAGATTGATTCATCATTAGGCTGTTGATTTTTTCCATTGCTACTATTCTATTGTATGCCATATTCTATATATTCTGCTACAGATGAATACTTGTCCTGTTTCCAGGTTCTGGCTACTCTAAATGAGGCTGCTATGAACATTCTTGTGCCTGCCTTTGGGTGGATATATGCCCTATTTCCCGCGGGTATGTGTGTAAGAGTGTGATTGCTGGATCTCAGGGTGAGCACACATGCAGCTTGAGTGTGCAATGGCAGAGTTTCCTCGAGCAAAATTCTCCATATTCTTTCCAGCAAGTGGTGGTGTTAGTCGTGGATTTAGCTCTTCTACAGGGAATGCAGTGGTATTTCATGGTGATTTTAATTTTCACTAGTCATTAGCTTTATTTATTTTAGCTGAATTTTCATTTGTATTTTGGGGGGGGGGTGCAAAATGCCTCTTTAAATATTTTGTCCAATTTTAAGAAATAGGTCCATTTACCTTTTTCTTGTTAATTTGTGAAAATTCTTGAGTTCCTTTATTTTCAAGCTTTTTGTTGGATATGTGTATTGTGAATATCTTTTCTCATTTTGTCTCCATGGTGTCTTTTAGTAAATTACTTCCTAAATTTAATGAACTGTATCATTTTTCTTTGGTGGATATTGTTGTTTTATATTAATAAGGAGATAGTTTTCTTCCCAAAGGTACGAAGCTATTCTGCTTTCTACTAAAAGTTTTATTGTTTTCCTTCACATTTATATTCATGACCCACCTAATATTAATTTTTAAGTATGATGTGAAATAATGGGGCAAGATTTATTTTTTTTTCATATAGGTATAAAGTTGCTCCAGAACTGTTTATTGAAAATGAAATTTTTCTTGCTGAATTTTAGTAGTGTCTTTGTTATAAATCAATTGACTGTAAAGTGTGAATCTATTTCTAGAGCATCTATTATTTATAACTAAACTTTTGGAATGTTTTTGCACTTGTGTGTTTATATTTTCACAACAAATATTCAACATAATGCTGCATTTAATGGATAGATAGGAGTTAATGTATAGATACACTAATATTTACTTAATCTCTTATGGCTTATAAACTCAGTTATTAAATTTGTTTTCTCTATTAAATACACTGAGTAATTATACACCCTTATTTCACACAAAAGCTAGAGGAATAAAAAGACAATTAAATTTTTAATGAAGAGAGCCTCTTTTGTATAGTATGAAGTGCATTAATACAACATCATAAGAACCCAATTCCAGTAAAGATTCTACCACTTATCAACTGTAAAGAATAATTATAGGCTATAATTTGGGTATAATAACACCTACCTCCCAGAATTTTTTAAGATTAAATCATATGAATGGATATGAGTGATTTGAAAATTATAAATTGCTATACAAAAAATTTTCTCAAAAAATAGTGATTGACAAGTGAAAAATAGTGTTAGCTAATATTTTTTCTTACACAATGGGAAAAGGATAATTTCTTCAATAAATAATGTTGAGTAAACTGTATATGTACATGCAAAAAGTAAAATTGAGCTCCTATTTTACAGCATATAGAAAAATTAACTCAAAATGTTAAAGACAAACATAAGATATAACATCATAAAACTCCTAGCAGAAAACACAAGGAAAAAGTTCTTTGACACTGGACCAATCAGTGATTATTGGTTAATAACTCAGTAGCTATGATAGAACTAGAATGGTTATAATAATATCAAATAATGTAAACTTTAAGATGATAATATTACAAAGAGAAACATTTCATAATGTTAAAAGATTGATACATTGAAAGGTATAGCAATTATAAATGCATACACACCTACCAATAGAGACCCCCAAATAATTGAAACAAAACAAAAAGAAAGGAAAAAATAGAAATCTCAAAAATAATTGTTTGAGATTTCAATAGCTAATAAGCAAGTACAGTAAATCTGCACAGGTATAAAAAGGCCTGGACAATATTATCAGTGTTACTTAAATGGCATTTTATGCATTTCATTCGAGGAAAATAGAAGACATATTTTATGCAATGGAATATTCTTCAAAATGAAAAATATGTCAATAATTCTCAACAATTTTTTAAAATCAACACAATATAAAGCATGTTTTCTGATCATCACAAAATTAAATTAGAAATATATGATAAAGAGAAATCTGGAAAAATGCCAAATATTTGGGTACTAACACACTTTTCTAAATAAAACATTGGTCAAAGAAAACAAATGAAAATATTTGGGGGGTTATCAGAAATTATTTTGGGTTAAATAAACATTAAATGAAAACCTAAATATTGCAGAATGCAGTAAAGCCATGTGTATTTATATCCACTTAAGAAACTGAAAAAGAACAGCAAACTAAATCTAGAGCAAGAAAAAGAGGGAAATAATAAATATTACAGCAGAAAACTGTGTTCACATATTACCAAAACAGACTTCAATAGAAAATGAGACCAGATCTAGAACAAGAAATTGAATTAATCATTTAAAATATTTCCACAAAGAAGAGAGACAAAGCTCTGGTGTCTTGATTAGTGTATTTTATCAAATATTTAAAGAAGAAGTGTTAATTCTTATAAACTCTTTCAGAAAATAAATGAGGAATACTTCTCATTTTTTAGTCCAAAATTACTCTGATATCAATGGCAGATAGAAACTTCAAAAGAACAAGCAAACAAAAACCACAGACCAATATCCTTCATGAAGGGTTGCACAGAAATCCTTAACAAAATGTAAACAAAGCAAATTCAGTAACATACGAAAGAAAGGATTATATACCATGAGCATGGGAGGTTTATCTTGGGAATGTGAGGTTGGCTTCACATCTGATAATCAATCTAACATACCATGAATAATGTAAAGGACAAGAGAGGGATAACTATCTCAGAGACACAGAAAATATTTGACAAATGTCCAAATCATGTTTATGATAAGGTCCACCATATAAGAAATACAAAGGGACTTCCTCAACCTTATAAATAGCATCTTCAAAAACACTGCAACCGTGAGTGCCGTGGTGTACATCTGTAGTCCCAGAGCTCGGGAGGCTGAGGCAGGAGGATCTCAAGTTCAAGGCCAGTCTGGGAAACTTAATGAGACCCTGTCTCAAATTAAACAACAAAACAGCAAAAACCAAAACTGGGATGTAGTTCTGTGGTAGGATGATCCTGAGTTTAATCTCAAGTAACATGCACACACATACACACACACACACACACACACACACACACACAATCCCAAGTGAATTATTTTTTCAGAAATTGACAAGTAAATTCTACTTTTTAATAGAAATTCCGTGAACCTAAAGTAGTCAAGACAATTTTGAAAATGAATAACAAAATTAATAGGAGAACTCAGTCTACTTGGTTTCAAAACTTACCATAACTTATAGTGATCAAAAAGTGTGGTATTTACATCAACTTAGGGATATAGATTGATGAAGCAAAGGTGAGCGTCCTTAAATAAAACCTACTGATTGATGGTCACTGATTTGTGATAAATGTGTCAAGGCAAATCAAAGGGGAAATCATTTTTTTCAACAAATGAAATGGTGCTGTACAACTGGATATCCATTCATGGAGGGAAAAAGGAATTTAGATTATTCCTTATGCATTGCAAAAAAAAAAACCCAAGATGGATATTAAACCTAAATGTAAGTGCTAAACTTAAAAGACTTCTAGAGAAACCACAATTGAAAGCTTTACGAACTTGTGTTAGGTAGAGTTGTCAGAAATGGCACCCAAAGCATTACCGATTAAAGAAATCAGTAACATGGACTTTGTTGAACAAAAACCTTTTGTGCTTCAAAATGTACCATTAAGTAAATGAAAAAGCAAGTGACAGACTGACAAAAAATATTTGCCAGTTGTATATCTGAGAATGGATTTGTGTTAAGAATATAAAAAAATTCTTACCACCAAATAAGACAAAAAGTCCTAATTAAAAAAGCGCAGAAGATTTGAGTAATAGACATTTCACCAAAGAAGTTGTGCAACTGGCTAATAAATGTAAAAAAAAAAAAAATAAAAAATAAATAAATAAATAAATAAATGTAAAATAAGTTTTAGAATATCATTACATTAGGGAAATAAAATTAAAACCACAGTTAAATACCATTATATGTCCACAAGAATGGCTATAATCAAATAGAAGAGTATAATGGTGATGTGGAGAAACTGTCATGTATTTCTGCTGGGAGTCTAAAGCAGCACATTAACTTTGGAAAACATTTTGGCAGTTTTCAGATAAGTTAAATAAAACTTTCCCACACACTTGTGTAATTTAAATTGTAGTAATCTGCAGTAGAGAGTAAAATGTATGTCCACACCAAGAATTGTTCATGGAAGTTTATGATTGCATTATTCATTCAATAGTCCTAAGTTGGAAAGCACCCAAATGTCCATCAATTTCAAAAGGTAGGCGTTCATATAATTAAGTGCTATATTGAAATAAAGAACAAAATACTAATGTACCTCAGAATGCATGAACCACAAAGGTATTGTCCTAAGTGAACAAAGTCACACACAAGAAAACAAATCTCTATAGTACATAACTCTGTTTGTTAGATATCCACAGAAGCCAAATTAAATTGATAGAAACATAAGAGACATTGCATATTAGTGGGTCCCTGGATTGGGGGTCAGAACAGGATTGAGTCCAAATAGGCTCAACGGCATTTTTTAGAGGGGCAAAAATGGTCTAAACTAGCCAGGCGCGGTGGCTCATGCCTATAATCCCAGCAGCTCAGGAGGCTGAGGCAGGAGGATCGCAAGGTCAAAGCGCTACGCAACTCAGTGAGACCCTGTCTCTAAATAAAATACAAAATAGGGCTGGGGATGTGGCTCAGTGGCCGAGCGCCTCTGAATTCAATTCCCAATTCAAAAAAAAAAAGGTCTAAAGCGGACATGTGGCAATGTTGGCAACTGTAATTTTATTTGCTATAATCAGTTCTTCATGTGCAGTAAGTATACCTTATGGTATGTAAATTCTGTTTAATCAGATCATACAAAATAAGTCTCATTGTTCTCATCTAGAGAAGGGGATATATACAACATATGTGTGTAATAAATGTAATAACTGGGTTATGTGTGTGATAAATGAGGTATTTCAGACAAACAGATTTGCACTGTTCTCTGAGTAACAGTGAGTCAGTGTTGGGCATTGCCAGCGGCTTCGTCATCTTCATCTTCCTATTCATATTGAGTCTAGATCTGTCTTTTTATCTTCAGCACCCCAGCTGTTGACCTCTGAGCAGAAAATACCACCCATGCCTGTGTAGACTGGCAACAGGGAAAATCCAGTCTCCAACCGTGACTTGAGGTCTCCTGGGAGCTCTGAGTCTCTCCCTCAGTACCTTCTCCTGTTCCTTTCTCTAAGCTCTTCAAACCCCATCTCCCTCCTCTCCCTCACTCTGAGAACGAGTGCCACCTCCTACATTATGGAGAACGTAACATCTAGGAACAGATTGACTCTGACAGTCTTTCTGCAGCTTCACCTACCCTTGCACCTTCTTTCCTGCCCCAGTGTCAGAACTGTTCCTCCTCCCCTTCTCGGGCAATTCTCACTCTCCTGCCCTGGATCAAGTTCTTCAGCTTCCTCAGGGACAGTGCTCCTTCTCCACTACATCCACTTCTTTTTCTTATTCAACATTCTCTCATTAATAAGCAAAGCCAAACAAAAAATGTTTGCCATCTTCATTCTTTACTTATTTTTTTATGGATACAGTGCAATATTCAATAAATTTTAATCACATGTCTATCCTGTTCCAGATGCCCTGCTGGAGGTTGAAATCATCATGGTATCAGGGAGAGCTGGACCTTGTTTCCATGGTCTTATAGACTAGTAGAGAAGCAACACTTAAACATAATTAGCAAGTGAATTGAATTTATTCATAAATAAAAAAGGGAAAATATCAGAATTCTAAGAGAATGTATAAGAGAAACACTAGGGACAGTTCCCTGAGAAAGTTGTATTTTAAGTGCGTTTTGAGTGATGGATAGGGTGCAGCAGGCAGTTGGAGATTTAGGGCTGCAGAGGGAGGAAAGAATTCCCTTTAAAAGAGACAAAAACGAACAAATGTCTTGAGGCTAAATATATGAGAATAACTTCGGTTTGGGGTTGAAAAGGCTCAATTTGAGTTCCAGGTCTCCCGCTGACTGGCGCATGGTGTGATCATGAGCGTTAGTAATAGAAGCCACCTGGAGTCGCAAGCCTACAATGTGTTCTTACTACACTGCAGGAATAATTTAACACTTCATATGCACCACCTCATTGGGACCTTGCCATAGCTCTAATTATTATTACCTGCAGTTTTAAATGTGGAATCAGAGACTCAGAAAGCCGGAATTGCCCCTGGATACAGACTAACAAGTGCTAAGATAGATTTTAAACTAAGTCGTTTTGAGTAAACTGTGTCACTATGATTTGGGTGCACAGTGTACACTAGGTGCTTGGTATTACTGCTTTTCTTCCTATTCCTTTCTTTTTCTGTTCCTTTTGATCTGATAAGTCCATCATCAATTCACTGAAATATGTTACATGCATGCTGATTTTTTTTCTGATACACTTTTTTTCCCCCAATGTTATTGCTAGATTAAATTGTCATACTGTTTAAATAGGGTTATGGGTAATTTTTAAACAAGGTATTTCTACTTTTTCTCTACCATTTTCCTGTTTGATTCCAGAGTTAGAAGCTTACAGCAACATGTGGAGCATTTGCTTCCTTATTTCTAACAAACACCATTTGGTCTGCGTAAGCCCACTTATTTCAGTCTCCAGAAGTTGTGAATGTACATTGCCAGACGTTCTGTGGAATGTGATTTTCAAACTTTTACTTTCTATCAAATAACAATCATGTTTTATGGTTTTGTGAAAATAATTCATTCAGTTTTATGGCATTTTGTTTCAGGATATGCAATTTATACATAGCAGAGTACAGCTAGTTTGGTTACTATTTCATAGAAAATAAATTTATAAGTCAAAATGTTCAAAATTCACAATATAAGCCACTTATATTGTCTTAAAGTTTTATGTTAACACATTTTAATTGCATAGTGGCATCCACAATGGACTACTCCAGTACATTTGCCAATTCTTTTTTATTATGTGGGATATCACTTAATCATGGAATCAAAAAACATCTTTCTCAGGCTAAGATAGTCTTTCAAACCAAGACAAACACCAAATGTCCCACTTGCATTTGTTTTATTTATGCCACTCATAAAATAGTAGGACTATGGATTGTAATAAGTAATTTATGTTTTACTAATGCCCCATCTGTAAATGGTATAAAATATGAAGTAAAACTATATTTGTAAAGCAATATTTAAATGAAGAAATAGATAGCAAAACATAGCAGACAACTTCAGGTAGATTTTCTATTCTCTTAATATCTCAGTTATAACAAAATCTTCTGAAAGGGTCAGTATCCAATTAAACTCTTGTACTAAATGTTGAATACAGAAGCAGTTACTTCTTTACAGAAAATATGCCTTCTGGAAACTTCTATAAGGCATGTCAAGTTTTAGGATAAAGAAGCACATTTGTTATCCTAGTTCAGAGATAATTGCTTGCCATTAGGTTGGTAGGAACGTAAATTTTCCTCATTTCTGTCAGCTCGCTTGTCAACTTCCTAAACTCTATCTCCATCTGCCCCTCCAGTGACAAGCCTAATATCATTTCGCCTTCCACCAAAATGATAATGACTCGTAAATGTAAATTTCATTGAAATCACACGTGTGGCAACATTTATTAACTTCCTTTTTTCTTTCAGGAATAGAGAAATCAGGATGGATTGATCTTTGTTCGGCAACATTATTTTAAAAATCTCCTCCCAATGCATTTACTTTTCTTCTTACAATGGTGTAAACATATCTTTGACTTTCTTCTCTTTTTTTTTGCAAGAATCACAGATGTACTTGGTGTCAGGCTTCGGGCATTACAGTGTCACAGAAGGGCACTTACTGTCCTCCTAGGATGGAGGAAGAAGTAGTGAGAAAAGCCACCCCATGTGCCCTTGTGCCAGCATTCTTGTCTCTGAGCCCAGAAGGCAGGATTAGCAGCACAGTCTGTGACTCAAAGAAGCTTTAATAAAAATAGCTGTTATTTCCAAGTACCTGTTTTCGCTTTTTCCCTAATATTCGCCGACTTGTCACCATTTACCAAATTATGTTTTAAGCAATTGGTGCTTATTAACTCATTTTAATCTTAACAATAACCCTTTAAGATGTGCTACCTGACATGGTGCCCATATTGTAGATGTAAAGAATGAGGAACTGAAAGATCACATGCATGGTGGTGAGAGGTGAAGCCACCAGCAATTTGAACCCTGCATTTGATCTGGTGGAGCCTACCCTATTGGTAGTGATGTGATTTTTGTATTTTAACTTATTGGATGTTGGGGCCCTGAGCTAAACTATTAGGCAGAGTGAGAAAATTGATTCTCGAGCTCAAAACACGTGGTCAGCATTCACAAGTGCCTGCAATTCATGCAGTGGTGAAGCAGTGCCTGTCGGATACTGAGCACTTGTTCCCACTGCTCTGAGACACAGGTGAAAAGGCCTACTTGCCCAGGCCCTCAAGGCAGTGCCTTCTAAGATGGGATACAGCCAGAAAACCTCCCTGGGCTGCTGCCACTGCAGTGCACCCCATTCCTGGCAAAATCCCACTGGAAAAGAGAAAAGCAGTCCAGCGCCCAGTCCCTGCTTCCTCTCCTGCTCTGGGGAAAGAGGAAGTCAGCCAGGAAGCTGAGCATTGCGAGCCTGTCTTTGCATTAGATACATTTGTGAGTATACACATTCACCGACTTCATCAAGCCTTTCTTTTTTCTTTGAGAGCAAAGTAGTTTTTCTATAAAGATCTGAGATCTTTGCATGTTAGTCTTACATTTACCCTTGAGAATAAGAATTCTTGCTGATAAGAAGTGAGCTATAAAATATGGATACCATGTCTCAAGTATTTAAGGATAAAGTGATAAACATGCAGATGGGGCCATTAATGAACATTAATTGCTTTAAATTAGGTTTTATTGTGCAGTGGGTAAATTGGAAAGTACACATTTGCATTGGTAATAGAAAATTAATTTAAATGCTTCAGGAAGCAAAATATCACCTGATGTGCTAAAACCTGTTATTTGTGGTAGATTGAGAAGGAGACTTGAAGGGTACCATATATTAAAACAAACTGTGCTGGAGACACACACGTGTGAACATCTTCTTCTGTATGAACCTTGTGTGGCTACTGAGTTTGCCCAGGCCAGGAAAGGACCCAGGTGGTGCCTGGCTTAATGTTGCCTGTTTACCACACTGGGTCGCCAAAGTGTGGTGACAATCTAATGGTGCACTGTAAATCTCAGTTCTATGGGCCTGTGGGAGGTAATTGGATCCTTCCTCCTCTCTCCTGGGAGGACACGTCTCCATATCTTCCAGAACAGATCATTGCCTACTCAGGTCTCTTAAGTGTCTGGAAGGAAAATGTCGCCGCTGCACCTTCCTTAGGGGCCCATTCCAGTGGAGCACACATGGCAGAAGCTTCCCTCAGGCCTCTCCCAGTGTCTGCAGCAGGGGTTAAAAGCCCTCTCTTCTTGTTTCATTTCTTAAGAGTCGGTAACAGGAGCACAGGCACCATTTGATGGTTCTTCAACTTTTCTATTCTTGGGTAGAAATAACCTTTTTTTCTTCTCATTAGCACTTTTTTCTTTTAATTTCATATTCTTAACACTTGTTTTGCTCTGGATCTTGCTCTGAAAGAGACAGTGTTTAAAAATAGTAAAAACTCTCTAATAAAAGAGGTGCATAATAAAGACCTTTTGTCCTAAGGCAAAAGTAGTAGGAAATTGTCATCACAGTTGTTATGACTTAAATCGTTGTACTGCGGTTCCGAAATAAGACAGGAAAACAGGAGAGAAGTGGGTTTGTGAGAAGAGCAGGAAGTGGAGGCTTTCATAGCCTGGAAGACACTGATATGGAGGTCAGGAGATAAATTGAGGCTGGAGATTAAAAATTGAGAGCCATCACTTTATAGCTTACTTTTAAAGCCATGAAATGGGATGAGGTCACCTGAAGAATAAATGTAGGGAATGAGTTAGTGTAGAAAGAAGTGAACCTCGGGCACTTGGGCTTTTAGAGGTCTCAAAGGGGGGCTGATGGGCAAGGAATACTCAGAAGAAGCTAGATTAGAGATGAAAGAGAAGGATGGAGAGATGTGGTGTCCTGGAAACCAAATAAAGAAAGCGCTTTAAGGAGATGGGAGTGGCTAGCTCCGTGGAACACCGCTTAGAGGTGGAGGTGGAGGAAGGGGACATTGGTTGGCCTGGCAGAGGTATTTTCAGTGGTGCAATAGGGACAAAAGTCTCTTTGAGGTAGATTTGTGAGAGAACTGGCAGATGAAAAGCAGAGCTAGTGAATGCAGACATCCTTTTCAGGGAGTTTGATATAAAGAAGAACAGAGAACAGGGTGAAAGTGGAGGGGAACCTGAGATCAAGAGTCAATTTTTTAAAAAAAGATATGAGATTTTTTAGCAAGAATGTGTACTCATGAGAATAATTCAGGAAGAAAGAAAAGTGATGGTACCAAAGAGAAAGGAAGTATCAGGGAGGGGATGGGATGCAATATACAAGAGAGTATTGATCCTTGATTCATCCAGAGAGAGTTCACCTGTGGTTACTATTGAATGCAAGCCAGACTGTATGGGAATGGTTGGAAGTTTAGAGATTTAATCAAATAGGATATTGAACTGTTTTTTATGTTTTTAATCAAATTTTATTTCATGGAGTCCAATATTTTCTTAGGCCTTTAAGCAACCCATTCTGCAAAAGGGCTAATGACCAGCTAATGAGATGGTTCATGCTTTCTCTCAGGCAGGCACAGTTGACCTCCTCAGTGATACTCCACCCTGGCTGCTCTTTGGTCAACCCTTCTGACATCTGGAATCAGACCCCAGTGTAGCCAAGAACAGTCTTATACTTAGCAGAGCTGAACATTTAGGAATCATGGAAGTACTTAAAGCTATGTACACTGCTCATTTCTCGAATCCTCTTCCTGACGTGATGGACAGTGGCAATTCCCTTCAACTGAAACTATGCCCAGCTAAATGCAAGGATGTGTCCTGAATCCATGTCCTAAATAGAACAATTACCATAATGTAATTGACAAGTATATTAGTTTGCTAGGGCTTCTGTAACAAAGTGCCACAGATTAGATGACTTAAATTACAGAAAATGATTTTCTCACAACCCTGAAGACTAGAAGTTCAAGATCAGGGTATCTGCAGGATTGGTTCCTTCTGAATGCTATGAAAGGAGATCTGTCCAGGCCTCTCTCCCTGGTGGCTTCCCATTCTGGTGTTTTTTCTCTGTGTCTGACTGTGTCCAAACTTTCCCCTTTAATGAGGACACCAGTCACAGTGGATTAGGGTCCATCCTAAGGACCACATTTTAATTCATCATCTCTTTAAAGACTCCATCTCCACATAAGGTCACATTCTCAGGTATTGCAGTTTAGGACTTCAGCAAAGAGATTCTGAAGGGTCATAATTCTCTCGTCACATCAAGTTATGATTTATTCAATTATAATTTTTTAAAATTAAAATAACACCTAAAAACACAATAATGGTTTAAGAACTTAAAAAGTATTAAATGATTATAATGAAATCAGCTTTCTCCTGCTCCACCAGTCCCATTTGTGATATTTTCTCCATGGCAGTAGTAATTGCTTTTGAATATTTTTCTTCTTGCATTTATTTTCAGATTTCTAAATACCATGCTCATGCTATTTGTTTGTCCTAATAAATATTATGCACTGGCTCCATAGGATGGAATGTGAGGATTTTACTCTTGTACCTCCTTATATATTCTTCCTGCCTACCCACAGTTCAGATATTGCCAAATGCTTAATCAGTGTTTATTATTATGTATTGTTCACAGTTGATCCACAAAGTCTTATATTTCTTACATTGTTCTATGTTTAATTGTATGCAGAGCTTAACATTGCTTTGTTTCTTTGCTTAGTTTTGTATCTGTTACAAATGCATCTTTCTCAAACATTCTACAAGTGTTGCAAACTCCTATCAGTATAGTCAAACATACCAGGTCATTTCTACCTCCCACTTGTTTCCTTAGCAACACCTCTCCTCCAATTCTCCAATTTGACTGGACCTTGGTACTATTTTATAGCAGTATTCTGATGCTTTCTTTCCCTTTCATCTTGGAAGAGCCATTCATTACTCTTCCAGGTTGGATCCTCCATTTCTTGGATCCCAGTTCTTTTTCTTTCTTAGTTTCCTCCTTCATATTGATGGGGGCACATGCCATTGTAACTTCTTAGAAAGAGTTCATACAGACTATTTTAAAACTTTGAATATCTGAATAGGACTTTATTTTATCCTGAGCTTAACTAATCATTAACTTAGTTTATAATTCTGGATTGCAAATATTTTCCCCTGAGAATTGTAAGAGCCTGCTTCCATAGTCTTCTACTGTTCAAATGAGAATCTTGATTTGATTTTTCACTCTTGACCTTTGGAGATGTGTTATTTTCCTCTGGTTTCTGTAACACATTAGAACAATTTGTGTGGCTTGAAATAGCAGGAATGTATTGTCTCACAGTTCTGAAGGATAGGAGTCTGGAATTAATATCACTGGATGTCAGCAGCTCTTGCTTCCTTTGGAGGCATTAGGGGAGAATCCCCTTCCTGTTTCTTCCACCTTCAGGAAGGTGGTACCCAGCTGCCCTGCTTGTGACTTATCACTTCAGTCTTCAAGGCCAGTACCTTCAAGCCTCTCTCTTCATCTCTACCTCACCTCCTTCTTTTTATTATTATTTTTTTAATGGTAGTGCTGGGGATTGAACCCAGGACCTTGTGCACACTAGGCAAGCACTCTACCAAGTGAGCCCTATCCCAGCCCCACATCACCTTCTCTTTCCATATTAAAGCTCCCTTTGCCTCTCTCCAGTTATGGTATTTGTGATGGCATTTAGGGTCCACTTGATAATTCAAAATGATATTCTCATTTTGAGATTATTAATTATATTTACCAAAGCTCTTTTTCCACATAAGGTAACATTTATAAGTTCTAGAAATTAGAACCAGATACCCTTGTAGCCATTACCCTGCTGTACACAGGAAGTAAAATACTATTTCATTGTGCTTAGCTAGTAAAACCTTCCCTCTCTGAAATTTCCAAGTGATATGCTTGGGTGTTATTTTTTGCCAATTGTTTTATTTTGTAGGCTCTTTTGGGGCAATTTAATCTAGCAACTCAGGTACTATATTTCTGGGATATTTTATTTATTGATTTTTAATCTTTTTTCTCCTATATTTTTCTTGTTTGCTTTTTAAAGAATTCTACTAGTCAGTTGTTGACCCTCCTAGATATTTATAGGACTTACTTATATTTTTTTTCCTGTGTTTTCTGTTTTTTGAGCTTTTGTTCTATTTCTTGGAACATTTCTTCAACTTATGTTGTATCTTATAACCCTCCTACTGATATTTTCTATTTCTGGTATTAAAATTTTAGTATCTAATATAGTGATCTTCATTTTTATAGCATCCAATTCTTATTTCATGACCACATATTTTCTTCTCTGAGGATTGTTTTAATTAGCTTTTCAGAACTATCTGTAACATATCTTCTTTTCAAGTGCTCCTTTTTTAAAAAAAAAATTGTTTTGTTGGTTTTTACTTCTCTTTTTCATGTGATACAACATCATCAAATGTCTGGGTATTGTTCATACTTAATAATGAGGTGATGAAAACTTAAAAGGTGATCCCAAAGAGAGTCAGATTTTTGTCAGGGTGACCTCCAAATGCCAATTTCTCCAGGTCTCTCTCTCCTTCATGTTCCCGCACAAGTGGTCCTTCTAAGGATTTCTGGAGCCTTCTCTTGGGCATGAGCTCAAGATTGTGAGCTCTCAGAGAGCTGAGTGCATGAAGGAGCCTGGCTTCTGCCCTTCCTGGCAGGCTCTCCACTTGGTCCCTTACCTAGTCTGCCCCCCATGGCTCTCAGATGGATTCCTGTTTCTGAATTCACTTTGCTCTGATTCAGTTCCAGCAGAAAGTAAGCATCATTTTGTTTCTTGTTAGGGGAAGTCTTAGAAACACATACCCCCCCGCCAAATCTCTGAGCCTTTGGGCGTTTAGCAGTCCTCAGTGCCTCAGTTCTTGGGCTAGCTCCATCTCCATCCCTACTTCCACATACCACAGTCTTGAATCTTAGCTCTGCTTTCAAAAATGTTATTAGTATTTCTTACTTGCTATTGTCTCCTCTCCCATTCCTAAAAAAAAGATTCTTGTGAGTTTGTACCCTTTTCTTTTTCCTTTACTGTTTTCTTTGTCATGTTCCAGGAGAAAGCAGAAATAAATACATGGATTCAACCCATTGTGTTTAACTTTAGTTTGAAATAACAGTAAGTGTAGCACCCGAGCGCTCCATTCCCACTGCTGTGTGCCATCCCAGGCTTTCTTCCTGGTCAAGATGAAGAGAAACTCAGAGTTTCAACTACGTGCCTTCATCGCAGCTCAGTCTCCACTGCTGACCTCTGAGGAGCAAATGCTTGGACGAGAATGAGAGCAAAAACCACACACACACACACACACACACACACACACACAAACACACACACTCATATCCCTAGTATAAATTGTAATTTTCAGTATAAATTTCAGTATTTCTGTAAATTTAGATCTCCCTAAATCTAAATCAAAACTCAGATTTAGAGAAAATCAGGAATTAGGTTTATTAAATTTTCAAAAGAAAACTTTATGTACGTACTGAATTTTCAATATTAGAAAACATGCTTATTTTCTATTTCATTCTATAAAAAGGGCATTAGAGTTATTTCACTGAGGATAGGACTTCCTAATGAATAAAATAACTGGGAGTGTCCTTTTATTTGCAGAATCAAAGTGTCCCACCAAAGAGTTCTTTTCACCTAAAGAACAATATTTCCCTAACACAAACCCAGTTTCCACTTTGGAAGCTTCTGCTTCTAGCATTTGGAATAATATTTTTTCCAGGTTCAAAATGATGTAAGAGTCAGTCTCCCCTGACCTCTAGTTGCACACAATTACCTTAAGAAAACTAAGAGCGAGGCAGGAGAGATTATTCGAAGGTTAATTTAAGATTCAAATCAGATGTGGAAATCGGTCTGGAGCAAGTTGAAGGACTCACCTCTCTCTCTAGCTGTCACCAACAGCCACATGGTCTTCCCTTGTGCTGTCACATTTTCTTTGTACATCTGCCCCCTTCTTTCAATGTCAGCTGTCAATCCACCACATCTACCAGTGAATCTGGTCTCAAGCGGGTCTGCTTGGTGCCTCGTGATCATGGACCAAATGGGCAGACATCTGTGCTCTGGGTCACCTTATTGGGTCACTTACTCATCTCTGGTCAAGTAGATGCCACCTGTGTACCATGAGCAGTCCAGAGCTACTTCTTGGCACAGTGATCCATATATTTGCTGGTGACATGAACCAAGCACCAAAGACTGGGTGACTTCATGAGCAGAAGTTTATTCCTTCCCTCCCAATCCCCAGAACCATTCAGAGGTTCTGGGGATCAGGTGTCAGCAGGGTGTTTTCTTCTGAGATCCCTGCTCTTGGCTTTTGGGTGGTTGTTTTCTCCCTGTGTGTTCACTGCAGTCCTCTTATGGCTATGCATTCTGTATCTAAACTTCCTCTTGGAATGACAGCAGCCGTATTGGAGTACTGCTCACACTCATGACTTCATCTTAATTCCCACACTCAAGGCCCTGCTGTGAGCGAAGTCATATTCTGAGGGACTGCAGGTAAGGACTTCAGAATATGGATTTTGGAGGGACATAATTTATTCCCTAACAGACTCTGTGTAGCCTGGTCTGCTTGGATCAGAAACCAACTCTCAGGGTGCATTCACCACCGTTGGCCCAGGGCCATGTTCAGCTCCACCACAGTGCTATTAAACAAATGTGTATTTACCAAAATAGAGGAAATTGAATTATCCAAGATAGGAGTCACTCATATCAATTGTGGCTAGAACCAGGCTCAATATATTTTTCAGATAAATTGCTTTATGTTTCCCATTCCACCCCAAGAGACAGAGATACCTAATTTCTTTTTTTTTGGGGAGTCCCCATTCCCAGTTTGTGGTAGTCTACCACAAGGTTTTTGAGGTCTGAATCATAATTTTCCAAATTATTTATGAATGTGTTCTTCAGAAAAAAAGATGAAGAAAAGTTGACAAGTCTTGTAAAGTCAAGATAAATGACACTTCTGCTCCCTTTCATCTGTAAGATCCATTACTCTGTCAAAGGGGTAATTTAGATGGCTGTGATTTGTTCCTCAAAAAGGTATTTCAGTTCTTCTCCTACTCCCTCCTCAGGTGTGGTGATCAGCAAGTTTAGTGCTTAGTTAGAATATATCTCCAAGTGAACTAGAAATGGAAGGAGAGTCAAGGTCATAGTAAGTAGAGACAAGTTGACTTCATATTTGTCTTTATTTGAATACTTCCTACATTAGCATGCATGCAAGAAATCTCTGGGGTAGAGCAAGGATCTCTGGATGGTTGGGACTGTTTTCATGTTAAAGCAAAAAAAAATTACTTGCCATGTTCAGTTGGGTCTTAGGTTCCATTATATGAGGACAAAGCAAAAGAACATATGTTACTGCTTTTTGAGATTCAGAGCTTCCTCTATTAAAGTAGGTTGTTTGAGTTGGTTTACATTTTGATAGGACATGTTTTCTCTACCAATAAAGATGAAATAAAATGAAAAAAGCTATTACTAAAAGAGGAGGTAAACGACTCAGATTCCTGTCAATTATATCTTTTTGCTAGCAGATGTGGTATCTGGTTGGATCAAAAGCCTTTCTATGAACAGGATGTGTGCAGGCTGGTCTTCCTACAAGGGTCATGCATATTTCTTTGCATTTTAAATTTCACTTAGACTTGTATGTGCATATACACATACATTCACACATACGTTGTAGGTGTGTGTATATGTAAATATGCATATGCTCTGTATGTACCTGTGTGTATGTGAATATACATCTCACACATTTTTTGTTTAAGAAAAATTAAAGTAAAGCAGAAGGTTGTGTATGATTTTCATTCCCTAAGCCAAATTTCTTTTATTTAAAAAAAGATTTAAGATTATTAGCAAGTCTGTGCTCATATCACTTCACACTTAATTCTCTTATATGTCTAATTACATTGTATTGTAAACATTTGATTGCATTTCTTTTCTCTCCTCAAGAATTGAAGTCATACCAGACTCTAGTAAATCTTATTTCACATTTAAGTGAATATTGGACTTGGTCAAAGTGTTTATTTATTGTTTCATACTGAGGTTTTCTAAATTTAGAGAAATATTTTCAGGACTTGATCATATATTTGTTAACACTTTTCTTTTCAATATGCTATTATAGCATTGTAGCTAATATTTAAAATCAAGATAAAACCAAAATTGACTTTCTCAACTCAAAAGCAATGTGAAAAATTGACAATAAACCTGAGCATTGCTTAGATTTAGGACTCGATTCATCTCACTGTGCAACTACTAGTTTCTAGCTATGCACTTCATTATTTTTCCTATCAGTCCAGCCAGTTTCTCAGCCCTTCTAGCATAAGGAAGATATATGTCCATAGGGAACAAAGAGAGCAGAATTTCAGACAGATGCTTTTCTTATTTGTAAAACAATGTATTAAAATGTCAACCCCAGCTCACCCCGAGAATGAGGATGATAGGAAAATTACATCTCTTTCCTCTGCTGGTCACAGAGGAAGAAGTCACTGCTGGAGGAAGTGGGGAGTGTAGCACCAGGGCTGTTGCTTAGTCACCGCAACCTTACCTGTCTGACTCTCCTCAGAGAAATTCCTCTGTGCCTGTCATTTCATTTCCATATGGTGAGGTCATCTCCAGGTACCATCCTGGCTTCTCATTAGTCTGTTGGATAGGATCAGCACTCAGCTGTAGGTTCCCAGTGTCTTCACAGCATTTATAGGATGCTGTCCTCTGAGCATCTTAATAAAATAGTCAAAAGGTGGTTGATGACTGAACCAGTTAATTGATTGGTGGTTACAAATATGAGCATTTCCTTAAACCTCCTGGATCAGGCTTTTTTTTTTCTTTCTTTCTTTTTTTTTTTTTTTTTTTTTGGTACGGGGGATTGAACCCAGGGGCACTCGGCCACTGAGCCACATCCCCAGCCCTATTTCGTATTTTATTTAGAGACAGGGTCTCACTGAGTTGCTTAGGGCCTCACTGTTGCTGAGGCTGGCTTTGAACTTGTGATCCTCCTGGAGGTCTCAGCCTCCTGAAACACTGGGATTACAGGAATGCACCCCTTTGCCCGGCTGGCTCAGGCTTTTAAGTCCACTGGAGCACCCCTGTTTATTTCATCTCAAGAGACAAGACCAGGGACCCTGACTACCCTGCCCCCAGCATCTATATGGGAGTCTTAGTGCAAAACAGTGACAGAGACATCACACTTGCATCCTTGGACCCCTCCATCTGCCTTCCTGCTCCTCATCCTACCCAGTGTTTAAGCCCACCCTGCCCAGTGACCTCTGCAATGCCACCACCAGAGCCAGACAGTGGATCCTTGACATGTGTCATGCCCACCAGGCTCCAGTGTGCTTCCTCTTCGTGTTAGTAGGAGGAACTCACTTGCAATGCTGCTCTCCTAGCTTTCTGCCCCCTCAGCCACCTTTTTACACAGAGGTCGCCCACTGGTTACTGTGGCAACGGAGCTGCATGCGGCAGATTGTTCTTTGCTGTTGCTTTCTTTGAGGTAGACATCACACATTCATTCATCAAACATTTAAGGATCTGGCAGGTACTGGAATTCAAGAATGGGATCAAAAGGTCTGAGAGACTTGGCTCTGGCCTTGAGAGTGTCTGTGAAGGAAGTTTGGGCATAATAAGAAATAGGCTAAGTGAGATTAGCCAATCCCCAAAATCCAAAGGCTGAATGATCTCTCTGATAAGTGAATGATGATGCATAATGTGGGGTGGAAGGGAGGCAAGAATGGAGGAAGGATAGATAGCATAGAGGGAAGGGAGGGGTGGGGTCAGGGTGGGGGGGGCAAGAATAATAACAGAATGAGACAGACATCATTGCCCTGTGTACATGTATGAATGCACAGGTGGGGTGACTCTACTTTGTGTACAGCCAGAGAAACAATAGCTGTACTCCGTTTGTGCTCAATGAATCAAAATTAAATAAATAAAAAAGAAAGAAAGAAATAAGGGCACTGTGAACCCCAAAGGTCCTGTTCTAAGCCTAAAGGCAGAGGCAGTAGAAAAATGGAAGGTAGGAAAAGGAGGGGGAAAAGGATTAGACTCTGAGCTATGAGAAAAAGAACTTTGAATCCCATTGCAGCCTGACCCTCCAGGATAGGAAGATACCAGAGTTGATGGAGGGTAAAAGGCTACCATGAAAGACCTTGGGCCCATCCTGGCACTCTTCCCAAGGAGACAATTTACCCAGGTAGGCCACCACACCATCCGTAGCCTGTTGGCCATTTATCCTTGTCTTGATGGCCTCTAGGACCTTGCCACCTCATCACCACATGGTCACTGCTTCCCCACAACCTAAAGGACGTTGTACTGCAGCTTACCCCTGCAGTGTGGGTAAGGGTAACCCAGCCATCCACCAGCCTGCGTGTGAGCTTTGTGAGTTCCCAGGCTGTCCTGGGATGGGTAGGGCAAGCGAGTTTAGAGTAAGCCTTATTAGATGCTGGATGAGGTTGGGGCACTCATGTACCTAGACCCTGGGATGAACTGGACTTCTTAGCACACACCAGCCTTGGGATAAAGTGGACACTTCCATTACATGTGTAAAATAACATATATTTCAACAAATGTGTAGACAATATGCTGTCACAACTGAGGAACTCTTGGAACTATCAGGTTCTTAAGAGGTAAGATCACATGTCTCGGTCACATCTGCATGGGCCACTCTGGGCCAACTTGTAAAATTGCGCTGGGGCATGATCCTCCATCTTGGTATATAGGTCCTTTCCTCCAATCCGAGTCATATTCTTTTCCTTACTCCTAGGATATTTTAATTTCCAGGGAAATGTATATTTGTAAGAGTCTGGGGGAATCCCAGGAATGATAAAAAAAGAGTAGGGCAGAGCTGGGGCATATGGGTGGGGTGGGGAAGTGTGGAGGTAGAGCATGATTGCTTTGGATGGCACATGAACACAGTCTGGGATGCTGGACTCACACTGACTAGCTCTATGATATGGGTGAGTCATTTAAGTTTTCTTGGCTTCTGTTTCAAAATCTGTAATAGGAGAAAAATACTTAACATCATTAAGCTTTTTTCCCCTATGATCCTCAAAATGTGCCATCTGATATTTGGCTTCTTTGCCTAGTTGGAAAAATGGACTCAGTTGAGGGTTTTCCACACTTTTCTCTCCAATAAGAATAATAACACTTGGTCATATAAATTCTGTTTGTATCAGTTAGGTCCCTAATATTAGACAAAAAACTAGCCACCGAAATAAATGAGCTTGCTGATGATCAAGATAAGAATGCTTTTTAAAATAAAAATTGTGGCACCTGTTTTCAACCAGTCACCTCTGTTAGAGCTGGAAAATGGGTGTGGACTGCTCCTTCTCACCCCTGCACTCAGATGTTGGGCAGCACCTTCTCTCCATGCCATCCTGCTGGACTCTAGGCTCTCATCATACCTTATTTCTGCTGTTCTACCCCCATAGCAAGCCATTCTCCACCCCACTAATGGACTGACCTTCCAAAGAAACAAAACTAATCCTGTCATTTACCCAATCACACCCTTCCATAGTGTGGCTGTCCTGGATTGAAGTTCACACCCTTGACCAGGCATGCCAGGTTGCTAGTGAACCCAGGTTCTTTTCAGTGCCATTCCCAATGCATTCCAACATGGACCATGAACTTCTCATGAAATAATTTCTAGACATACTTTCTTAGCAGCAGATTATTTTCTTCAAAGAAAATCCAATTTAAAGCCCCGTTTGGAAAAATGCATAAGACTCAGTTGCTGTTTGAGCTGCAGAGTGGAGGTCTAGAGCCACAACACTGCTCCTTCCATTGCTCCCACCTCCTCCTTTTTCCTGCACAAAGAGATTCTAAGTAAATTCAGTTTTTAAACCATGAAGTCTGGATTTGCTGAACCTGTGGCCATTTGTTGTGGTCTTACATTCTCATGCTTCCTCTAGAAATCCCCTTTTCTTGGGGGTCAGGGGTTTGTTGAATGTGGTCGCTTGGGTATATTCTTATCTATCCCATAAACTAAGCTACTGGAAGCCAGGGAAAATGTATTATTTATTTTATGGTTTGGACCATAATGGGTGTATTTTAAATATTTTGGGAGCTGATAATACACAATTCATAAACTTGCTAATTATTTTTCATTTTGAAAACAGTCAGTACACAGGGTTTAGTCCAGATGTTAAGGATGCCTGTCCATGTTCAGATACATTTGTATTTATGAATGTGTATATGCCCTCTTTATAGACACAAATATATATTGAACTCACTGAAATTGTGTTTGTGCATAAATATTTAGGCAGCATAATAGCATGTTAAGGCATACAATCTTCATATCATTTATTTTCTCTTTATATTCACCATGCTCTGTAAAATCTTGCCTCCTAGAGCTTAATGTTTCATTCCTCGTCTATGCTTAGCCCATCCTTTGTTTCTCTGCAGTTATGTTTAAAGATGCAGGAATACAATGATTCTTTGATGCATGCTGCATTATCAGAAGAACTCCAGCTGTAAATTGGGCAAATGGAGGAGAATGGCTTTGACTCCAGAGGCTACCGAGGACTCTTAGGGAATTAAATATAGTGGATCCTGCCACAGATCCTGGAGCCTCAGTACCTGGATTTCAGACCTGATACAAAAGAGACTTCATAATAGCAAATTTTGTTCATTAAGCTAAAGTGCTTTAGGTGAATTCATGGAGGAAACCTCATTAAAGGCCAATAAAGAAAGAAGCTCTCGCATTGATATTTTAAAATAAATGATGGGTTTATTTCTTTTGTCTTGATCATGGTGCAACCTTGCATTCGTTGATGGATTTTCCCTGTGTCTTTTGTTGGTACCAAATGAAAATAATTCCAGAAAAGCACCTTATTAGCGTTATTTGAAAAAGAAAATCATTGACACACTTTTGGAAGCAACTTTATATCCTCCCATTCATTTTTATAAACAATAAATTAAATTACCTGTAGGGATTCTATGTGAGACTTTCTCCTTTTCAATCTCAGACTCTACCTGCCTGGAATGGAAATGATTGGATGCAACAGTGTTCTTGTGAGGTAGATTTACATTGCATGCACTGTTCTTTGTGTTTGTAGATTTAAAGTATCCACACATCCTTCCTATATTGACAGAAGGTTAGAGAGGGGAGTGTAAAATATATCGTTTATGATATTTAAATGTCAAACACTCATTCATCCAGCTAGAGTCCAGCTATATATAACTGCTCCCATTAAGTCTGTCTTATCTCTGCCTCAGTTGGAAATGTCAATTAAAGAAGGAATCTAATCTCATTAGAAAAGCTCAGTGACAATGCCATGATATTCACATTTATCTGTCAAATTGTGTTTCTTTTCACATCATGATGTTTTAATTAGACCTTGATGTGCCTGGGCAGAATTTTTACCAATGGACACAACCCTCTAATGGAGTCTCCTTTTTATTATATATTCATTAAGACATTATAAGAGCAGGAATGCTAGCAGGTACTATTCTATTTTGGTTTGATACATTCAGAATTCATTCATTCTCGTTTTGTTCCAAGTAAGTGCTGGCCAGAGCACTGTGGAAACAGGACCTGTAGCCATCCTGCTAATAGATTTTGGTTTATTTGGTGTAGTCATCACCTTCTTGTAACACCATCATCTGTCACTCTTCACACGTGTAATTTCTATTGATGTTCATCACGTACTACTTGCTTGCACAAGGAAGAGATTTGTATTTTTCTGTGGGGGTGGGGAAGGCTTCAATGATGATAACAATGAAACGAAGCAAATCCTAAATCACTTAGCATAATAGAACACAATTACTTCTATCTTCAGTTTATAAAACTTTGCGGTAAGAAAATTACAAACCACAGAGCAAGGATCTGAAAACAAGTGAAATGTGGGAGGAAGGGTTTGAAGGGTATTGTTTGTTTTCAACAGAAATAGGCATTTCTGTGCCAAATTACTCTGCATTCCTTCTCTAATTGAAATGATCTTTGTACACTGGAAAATCAGAGAGGGGAAGTTGAGAGCTAAGTCACTTTCTACAAGTCCCTTAACATTTGTTTATCTGAAAATATTTAAGCATTTGTCACTTTGGAGAAGTAGATTTGGGTAGCACAGGTTACACACTGGTTTCACACATTTATGTGTTGCCCCAATAACTATTTTGCTCAGAGTAAAAATGTTCTGTATTTTCTGCCATATATATTTTAGGAATCTGGGTAAAATAATTATCTTTTAGTTTCTCTTTTGTATTTTAATTTTTTCTACAATGTACCTTTTGCTGTTTTTATACATGAATGCTTCCTAAGATGGTAAGTTACAAATCACATTTCTGTGTATCCAGAAACACCCTGTTCTGAGCCAATAGATGTTCAATTTCTGAACTTTGGGGTGGCTAACTTAAATGTTAGTGTTTATTTGACACGACCGAAAACTTTTGAAATGAAGTCTTCATTTGCAGTTGAATCTAGGCTGGCTTGTGTGGATAATTTTAGAGGTTTCTGAAAAACTCAAGCCCAGGAATGAAGTAACCTCCCAGTGTGCACATATTGGTGAGGGGAAAGAGGGATGTTGCTTGATCCTAGAAACAGAATGCCTCTCCAAAGTAGCCTGTTGCCTGGTGGAGGACCAGACTTTGAATGACTCCTGGGTGAGAGTGTTCCCATTGAGTTGTCAGCCTTGCGTTTAATATCCTTTCATACTCGTGATACTTGAACTGATGGCTCTAACCTGTTATCACCGGGTAGCGCAGCTCCATGACATGAAATGTACAACTAATTACAATGCATTTCACAGTGGCATATGACAGCAAGGATGCCAGCAGAAGACCCATCTAAGCAAGAAGCTATGACATGCACTTAGGAGGGGCTTCCCAGGACAGTGGGAGTTGAGATGTCCTGTGTGCATCTGTGCATTAGATAGATAGAAAGATAGATAGATAGATAGATAGATGATAGCAAGAAATATAGAACATAACATATGCATATATGTATTAAATGTACAACACAAACATATTCATTTATGATTTTGTTCTCTAGCTTGCAGCAAAGACATCTGGGTGGAAAAAAAAATCAATACATGAAATGAGTATTCAGCCCACAACATTCAGAAGTGACCTATTTGGCAGGGGCTGGTCCTCTTAATCTGACAGTCTTCTATTTTTTAATAGATAAGTATCATTTCCCTATTATTCTTTCTTCCAATATTTCAAAATAAGCCAATGAAAAGTGATAATGCAGGTTAAAGCAGTCATTTTGGCATTAAGTAAACCAGGTATTGATTATTTAACTTAAGTCAAAGAGATTTATATGAACACAGTTCATTTCTCATCTTATTTTTTCTTTTGTCATCTAGAAATAGAAATAGGACAACTGATTGAGAAAGGAGGGTTGATCCTTAAATACATGGCAAGGAAATGTGGAAGATCCAAATACACATTGTATTGGTTCTTATCACAAGCACGTATTTGTGGTTCTGATTAATCATTTGTGGGGTAGGCTGCATGCTACCAGCATGTACTATTTGTGTTATATACTATATAAAGGATAACTTTGACATTAATTCACTTGTTCAATTAATGTACATTGAGCATCAACAAATCTGGGGCATCAGGCAGTAGGAAGTCCTGAATGTGCACCATGCCCCCCGTGTGAAGGTGTCTGTCCCAGGAAGGGCCTGCATGGGAAAAGAAGAGTTATTCCTCAAGTCGATAAAATGTCGCCTCCTAAACAGACAGACAATGGGAAGGATAACAACTACTGCATTTCATTCCTATTTCCCCTCATTTACCCAGAATAATTTCCCAATACTTCCAAGGAGCCTAGAAGCGTGATCCACATTCATGACATGTTGCTTAAATTCCCTGCCATGCAGGAAGGGCCAGAGAGCAATTCAGACAATGAGATATTCAAAATGCATTTTTGGTGCTCAGTTAATGACACTGACAAAAATCGCAGGTATATAGCTTTGGGGTTATATTTTAAAACTGAAAATAATTTCATTTTTGGAGTGTACAACTTTACTTACCTAAGTTATTACTTTCCCTTTGGAAAAGTAACCCATCATTAAATTTTCATACAAGGAGGAAGGCTCTTGCCTGCAGTCACACACAACTCATCACCTCACTTTCTCATTACCATATGTGTCTCCTCCAATCTGGGGTCTCATTTTCCTTTACAAACAGCTTGAAAAGCTTCTTCCTTGCCTATTTATTCAAGCAAATGATGACCTTTCAAGCCATGAAAATAACTGTCACAAGTGAAAAGATATTTTTATTGATGTGAAGACCCAACTATGGTTTATTTCACAGCAATATGTTTATTCTCCTTTAATAATTATAGTTCATTACCTGTGTAAACAGTGCTCAAATGGGGTTTAGTAAAGCTCAGAGGCCAAAGCCATCCAAAAGTTGTCCTGAATTATTGTAGTTTCTACTGAATGCAGGGTAACTGAACCGAGGTGTACTTGTCTTTTTAATTGTTGTTGTTTTAATTTAGTACATCTAATAATATTTCTATTCACAAGACACTTAATTCACAGATAGCCCCTCAGTCAAGAGGTTCATGATCTGTGTGAATGAATAATCAAGTAGAAAGGCTTACTGACAAAGAAAGCACTCTGTGGTCAAGAAAAATTAAAATGTCACATGTTTGTTTCAGGCCTCTGATCACTGTCCCTCACTTCCACACTGTGGAGGGAACTAGAAGCTCACACCACATAATGTTAGTGGTGAGGAATGGGATTCATAGCCATGTGCTGCATACATACTTTAGTAGGCATCTGCTGTTTGTAACTACTTCTTATTCTCTATCCTATTGTTTATTCCAGTGCATGTGATAATTAGATACATTAGAATGTGGTTTGGGGTATTTAATATTCACTGGAGATAGAAGTGCAATTTAATGTGTGCATATTGGCTGTTCCCTTTCCTTGGGTCCTCTTTTCTCCTTTTCATTAAAGAAAAACTAAACAAATACCAAATACATACTGGGGAAAAAAGGAGAAAATTGTTTTTGTAAACATAATGGCAAAATATTAATTTTGTGGATATTTTCAGAATAATAAATAGACAAAATAATTCCGCTAAAAATATTCTGTACAGTGAGACAAATTTATACCACCCACCCCCCAGCGAATAAATCATTCCGGCCACAGCAGAGTATTTATGTTTCAAGGCAAGCCATTAAAAGTTTTCTTGGGGTGGCAACTTCTGAGTCTGGGTGGGTTTTCTTGCTGTAACACATGGTGAGGTTTTGTGTGTGTGTGTGTGTGTGTGTGTGTGTGTGAGAGAGAGAGAGAGAGAGAGAGAGAGAGACAGAGAGAGGGAGAGAGAGAGAGAGAGAGACAGAGACAGAGACAGAGACAGAGAGTTGGTTATAGTTGGCTGAAAGTCAATTACTTTGAATTTGGGTAACTTATGTTTGTTACATGTCTAGACAGGGTGAATTTAAAGAGCAACTACAGTATGCAGATGTCTCTGAACAAGCTCACAGTTGCACTCACTTTGGTATTTTAGATTTGTGGAAAATGAAGGGCAGAAATGATTATATATTTCCAGCTCACATATCATCTAATCTCTGAAAAATCTGAAACACTTTCCATCTCTAAAATGATCTGTAGTGTGCGTGTCAATCTGAATGTTTAGATGTCTCTGAATGTTCCCGTGCACCGGCAGGAGAGCTGCTTGGTGGCTTTGAGAACAGAGTACTAAAGGGTTGGAGGGGATCATCAGGGATTGGGACCCTGGGTCTGTTCTAGAAATGAAGAATTCAGGGCAATGAGGCCCGATGACGGATCCAGTATAATTTTTCACTGAAAAATCAGCTAAAACAATGAATGGGAGAGATGAGCACTGGTTTAGTTTTCATTTGCTTCATTTTGATAACCGACCTGTGAAAGGAATTGAGCAGTTCTGGCTCCAAATGTGTCAACCAACATCTTTCCAACCTGTCTTTATTGGAACTCAGGCAGGCCAAGGGAGCTCTCCTGAAGGTGGGACTGTTATGAAGATGTTTGGGTTTTTAGTGGATTTTATTATTTGTGATTTATGTGACTTCATGGAGTGGGTGGCATGAAAAGGTAGGAGTAGCTTCATTTGGATCCAAGGATGGCAGATTGAGGGTGCTTCCCTCCTTCTGTTTTCATTTGCTGCCTGCTCCTCTCTGGGTCTTCTGAAGGATACTGCTGAAGGAAAAATGGAGAAAAGATGCTCACTTGATAGAGAGGTTTATTCTAACCCCATTGGCTGTCAAATTCACAGCCTCTGAATTTAAGAGTGTTTTCGTTAATGAGTTTTGCTTCAACTTATGAATCTGTCAGTTGTATATGAGCTCCTTATCCTCTAAGGTGACCTATTTAGCATGATGAACTATATTTATAATCCTCATTAAATAAGCTGCCCATCATCATGCAGAGGGGCACACTTCCTGCCCCTGGCATAGATCCTTTATCCAGCCACTGCGGTTGGTGGGGGGTACACTAGCCTTGCTTTGCCAATCCTCATTTATCCAGGCCCCTCACCTGAAGCATCCTCCTTACTGGTGACTGTTTGAGTCTTGCTTATACTTCCAAATCCAACTGAAATGCTGTCATGGAGGCCTTTCCTCTCTCTCCAGTCCAAAGAGGCAGCATGTATGGGGCATCTATGATCAGGGTCCTGTGGTAGGCACCTTGTTCTCTGGCCAGAAGAACAATGATGAGATGCTGTAGAGCAGAGGGTATTGATTCAGACTTCAAACTGCTGCTCACTGATTGTGTGACCTAGAGTGATTTAACTTCTTTGAGTTCTAGTTTCATCTTCTATAAAAGAAATATAATCAAAATATAGCCTTCAGAGAGGAGAATTCTGAGAATTACATAAAACAGCACCTACAAGGGTTAGCATACTGTGCATAATCAGCACAGGAGGTTATTACAACTCTCAGCCCTCATAAGGGCCCTGGGAGGTGGGCATTGCTAACCTTCTAGCTCCTAAGTAGAGGAACTACTTTTAGAGACAATAAAATCTGAACTCTTCTGTTTCCCATGGCTTGCCTTCATCTGAACACTGATCTGTAGCAGTTTTAACATTTATGATAAACTGTTCCTGGTATGGTTTGTGTAGATGTCTGTTATGGTTTGGATATGAGATTATCCCCCAAAGCTCTTATGCTAATACAGGAATATTCAGAGGTGAAAAGATTGGATTAAAAAAGCTGTAGCCTAATCAGTCCCCAGTCAGTTTGAATGACTGACTGGTAGTAATTGTAGGCAGTGGGTCAGGCTGGAGTAGGTGGGTCACTAGAGGTGTGCCCTGGATGGTGCATCTGCTCTGTGCTCCTTTCTTCCTCTCTCTGCTTCCTGGCTGCTATGAGCTGACCAGCTTTCTTCCACTGGGCCCTTTCCCCATGATGTGCTGCCTCATCTTGGACCCAGAGCAATGGACTTGGTCTCCATAGACTGAACCCCTGAAACTTTGAGCCCCAAATAAACTTTTTGTCCTCCGAGTTGTTCCTGTGGTATATTTTGGTCACAAGGACACAAAACTGATTAAAATAATGTCCTCTGTCCCCAAATATGTTGCCAGTGAAATAAGAGCAGGCACAAATTCATGGATTATACATAATAAGAGGGTCTCCCAAAAGGTATTCATTGGTTGGTTAAATCATCAGGATCATCAATTGTGTTTGTAGGATATTTATTTATTTATTTATGATTGCTAGTGTAGCTGATTGATGTGGAAATAACAGCCCCTACTTTACAGCACAAAGGAGATACAGTTCAACCTTTGGTTCATCTTTAGAATAGGTAGCAGTGAAAATTAGGGAGCAGGGATATTGGCACCTTGGCTATTCTATTCTTTCATTATTTAGCATCCTGAAGTTAGTCTGTCAATGAATGTTTTTTAAGAAATGTAATATGAATTTCAGATGATTCTGTCCATAGGCACCACCTTTCTATTGTATTCTGCAAGGTCTAGTGTTGATGTTGTATTCACATTGATACCTTAGCTATACTGTAGGCTGGTTATCTATATGAAAATTCACAGGAAAGGGGCACATGTTGGAAAATTTGGCCCATTTTGAGGAAGGCCTGAGGTGACCTTCAAGTTCTCATGTTTTGAATTGCAGTGAAGAAAAGTCGTGATGGATGCTGTTGACAGCAATCCTCTCTTGAGGACTTTGCAAAGTCATAGATTTGAGGTATTTGTCTCAGTCCTTCATCCATACAAGGGAGCATTCATGCTTATAAATGTCATGTCTATAAGCATGAATTAATATTTGAATTAAATGAAAAAGGAAATAAAAATAAAAACAAGGAAAAAATATCATTTAAAAATACTGGAAACAACCGATGGACTGAACCCTAGGAAAAAGTGCAAGAATACTAAAACATTTGGTTTAATTACTCAGGTTATAATTTATATGCAGACATAGTATGCTGTGTATGATTTACTGTTCAAAATGCAATCAGATCATCTTTGATAGATAGGTATTTTGAGTTTTCATAATAAAAGCTTTTCTATATACCGTTGTATGACTCCCTTCTGACCTGATATTTTAAACTAGATAATGGGACACCACATACATACAACACAGACTTCTCTAGGTGTGCCCCAGGATCTGCATAGATCATCTGAAATGAAAGCCATCTCCCAAGCAAGGAGGGAATGCTGAGAGAGTGGTGTTGGCTCCCGTGTCTTATAACATTTACCTGCACTGGCCTGGACAGAGATTGTGCTTTGAGTATTGCCAAGGACTTTTAAGGATTTTATTGTTGAAATGCATTTTTTGTTCACTTTAGTGCCTCTGTGCAATGATTCTTACTCTGCATGGAAACTATCCAGGGGACGGGAAATAAAAAAGTTCATTCTGAACACATCAGAAGGTCTCACCACATGTGAAATGAATGCACCTGACAGACAGAAGAAAATAATCTGAATATGGGTTTTTATCCTTATTGTCACTGCTTGGCTATGATAATTTTTAAAACATTTTTAATGTTCTAAGTTGGAAATAAATGCCTACCTAAAAGCCATTAATGAGAAATGTGAAAGGTCAAGTGTCCAGCATAGTCCTTGGCACCCAGCATGCTCTCAAAATTTTCCAATTCCTTTCCTGTCCCATAGAGAATCCATCACACTGGTCAACTATGACAGTGTCTACATGATGGCAAACACCGCTTGAGAAAGTAATAAATCAAAACACATGACTAGTAGCCTCTAATGGATCTGCTTCATTTCACATCTCAGCAAAATGTTTATTTCAAATTAATGTGTCCTGACATAAGGAGGGGGTGTTTTCAGCCAAAATATTTAAATTGCAGCTGCCTCATGATTGATAAGTTGTCAGAGGGCCATGTGTGAATGATTGCTCTGGTGACAAGCTACTGAAGATAAGGGATTTTAACTAGAGTGTTAAGTAGAGGACCATGACCAGCTTCCATATGGTCCTGCCTGCACTCCTGTGAGCTCCAGTCTCTAAAATGTTGACCAGTTGAATGAGCCCTTGTGTCTTTTCTTACCACCGGTACTCACACAGAGAAGAGAACAGAAGGTCAAGGCAAGTGGTTAGAATTAAATAAACATTGTGATTTGGGCTTGTGACTTTGTAGGAAGGAAAAACTTCTCTAGCATGTTTTGAGAGCATCTTAGCCAGCTAAGGCAACTCTGCTCAGTGTTTGTCTTTCTTTTCTTTTTCACCCTTAACTTTCCTTTCTTTTCCCTTTTCCATCCTAGATCATTGCAGTGATCTAAACCTCACTTATGAGACATAAGATATTAAAGAAAAACAGCAAATTTGGTGGATTTGTACCCTAAAGAAATTAACTCTTTAATGAATTCTGCCTCTTTATAGGCTCTTCATCAAAGTGCTGTTTCTTCTCATTTAACTCTTACCCCAATCAATCACCATTTGGTGGGTGTTACAGGGTTAGAAGTTTAGCAAGGCAACTTCAAGGTCAAACAGAGAGCAAATGGGAAAAACAGCATTCAAACTTGAACCTAAGCTGAAGGTGGTAGACTTCTACTCCAGTCGCCATAACTGAGCTATCTCACGTTTATTTTGACAAAGAGAAAGACTAATTCTGAGACTGTTGAAGATTGATCGTTCAGTCATTAGCTAAGATTGACATTTTCAGATTCATTCAAACAGCAAACATTTTTTAGTGAAGAAATAGTTTCTTCATTTCTGCAGAATTATGTAGCCCTGCGGGTCTTGCTGATTTCATGGTATGCGCAAGGACACTTACCACTATTAAGAAGGCTTCATATTCTGAATCTGTTGGGAACTTTAATCACAGATTGCTTTCAGAGAGCTTGTGCAAGTCCTGAAGATGAAAATAATTAAACTACATTAAGATTCCATACTGAATGATTCAGCGGCATCTATTTCTATGTGAATATTAATAATGATTCAGGCAATAACAGATGTTCATTTTTCATTTCTTTTTCTGGCGTAGCTATTCTTGGTCAAATTTGTAAACAAAAAATGTATATTTTTTCCATTCACTTATTTACTAATTCTGGCCTCCTATTAATTCTTTTGTGTTTTATTTATTTTATGTCTTGCATTCAGAATTATGCAAATTCAATTGCTACTATAAAAATTAGCGTGTAGGAGAAAATATGTTGTTGTTAGAATTGTGCATTTTCTAATGTGTTATTGGAGGGACATTGGGCAGTCTATATTTTCCCAAACTCATGTTGCAATTTTTGTTTGAAAAGGCCATTTGTGGCCAAATGATGACCCCCATCTGCACACTTAAGTTTTCTACTCAGGCTCAATGACCCCCAGTGGTTAAAGTCCATCAATAATCCCAATTCACAATTTCATTTTAGTTCCGGAGATGAAATCACCCTTCTTCTGTTACCTCACTTTTATGAGGTGAAAGTTACAGCTGCTTTCTCTGCTGTACAGGTAACAGATCGGAAAGCTGATTGCCCTGCTCCACCTGTTTTAAATAAAAATATGAAAATGGATCCCAGGTTCATTGTGAATGTAGAACAGTCTTCTCTCATGTCCAATAGACATGATTTTGCTCTGCCATGTCTTTTAACTCAGCCAGGTCCTTTAGAGTTCCACTGCAGTTACTGTGTGGACCAGATTGTTTCTGCTATATATCCTCAAGGTAAGGTGATGATCAGCCTTACACAGAACCTAGGAGAAGGTCAGGCAGAGGTGACCTGGGATCATATGGTCCCTCACTGAGGTCAAAGCCAGCAGAGTTCTTTCACATTCACAGTCTCAATCCCCCATCCTTTCCCCTGGAATTGGCATGAGCCCTGTCACAGGGTTGTCTTTCAACTGAAATGATACCTTCTGATTCTATTCTTTGCAGTGGACAGTCCTCCCTGAAGGTGTCCCATTTGCTATTACCCCTTGGAAAGTTTAACAGTTACTCTCACAGCAGTGTGGGTGGGAATGAAAAATGGGTCTATAATTCCTGGAAGATAATTTCATAATATGTAACAAAAAATGTACTTATCCTATGTTTTCCCAGAAATTCACTTAATAGGAACTTAGTGTAAAGAGATATTAAGGTGTACAAGGTTCAACACAACATTAAGAATAATAATAGTAATAATGAAAATTTGGGGGAAAACTACTTTCTAAAAATAATAGTTGGTTAAATAATCAGGGCCTTCGGGCTTTTAGTGGTGAACTAAGATTTTGTGCTCACATGGTCTTCCTTCATAATAATTTATTGAAATGTAGTATTATAAATCAATAGCAGCAATGAGCACTACAGAGAAGGGAGGTCAATAAATTCCCAGATGCATTGGTGAGGATCTGATCAGAAATAACAGAAGACATACATTCATTGTAAGGAACTGAACTGCAGAGCCGGGGGCAGGTGAGACAGGGCAGAAGCCACAGGCTGCCAGCAGGTGCAGGGTGGGAGTCTGGGACATGGGCTGGAGCTGCCCACAGGTAGAATATTTTTATTTCCCAGGGAAGCCTCAGCTCTGCCCTTTCAACTGAGCCAGGCCCACCCAAATGGTCTACGCCAGATTATCTAGACTGGGCTTCTATTAAAGTTAGTGAACTGCGTACTTTAATCTCATCTAGGAAGCATCTTCAAAACAATTGTGAGGTTGGTATTTGATGGAATAACTGGGAACAATAGCCTCGTCAAGGTGACACATAAAACTGTGATACAGAAAGAGAGAAAATGGATGGAAGAATGTTCTCTGGTGAATCAAAGAGGAAGTATATATAATGTACGATGAGCAGAGGAGGGGACTGACTAACCTAGAAGAACACCATGGATGTTTCCTAGTGAGGCAGAAAAATGTATATTCCATGAAGGCCTGAGGGTAGCCTCACATCTTTCTTTCTTCCCTGTGTTTGTACAACAGCACATAACTAGCCCTTATACCTGAGCAAATAAAGAAAGGAGAGCTGTTCTCTAAGGAAGCAGAACTAATATCTGGGAGGAGTAAGGATAACTCCGATCTCATCTAGCATTGAGAAGGAGACCCTAATGGGACAGGGAACTCAAGATCTGCTCAAGCCAAATAAAACAAATATATGAATGTAGTTCAAACACAGACTCTATTGGGCAGCCTGTGTCTTCAGTCTTAAATCTAAGTAGACATTCAGAATCTTTAGACTCTTGAGGGACAGTGCAGCATTAAAAACACTGCACCCCAATGTGGGGGTCCCCATAAAAAATGAGAAAGAAAAGATCACTTGCAAGAAGGGTTCATATTCAGAGAGATTTAAGGAAGTAGTGCATTCATAAAACAAGAATAAGAAGCAATGAGCCACAGAAATGGAGGACAAAGTTACTCTTAGACATTGTATATAATATATATATATATGTGCATACTTCTGACAATTTTTAAATTGGAAAGTGTCAATAAAAATAGGAAAATATATTCCCCAAATGATAAAAATCTAATAGTTGGGAAATATGAGTTAAAATATTAGAGGCATTAGAATCAATCCATGCATTCCAACATGTGGCATTTAAAAGTCCCACCACAAGAGAAGAGAAAATATGGAGGAAAAAGCTAGAACACAGACAACCAAAGGAAAGAAAATTAGAGCTGAATTCGACAAAATCTTTTCAATTGAAATTTTCTACCGAGCATTGAATAGAATAAGAAAACATCCACAAGCTAGACAGGTCAATGTGAAATTTCAAAACTCCAAATTTCAGAAAATATCTCCCAAAAAATTCCACATAGGGAGAAACCTTTTAACAAAAATAGCGCTGTTCTGTGAAGGGCGTAGTGAGCAGCAATGCAGGTTTGAAGACTCTGTACAATACCTTTAAACCAAACATGCCAAGGAAACTGGTTTTGCACAGTAGATTCTACTAGCTAATGTTTTTCTGTGGATGGGTGGAGGTACCAGTTATTTCAATTGTCTTAGGAATGTTTTAATATTATTCTTTAATAGTTTCCAGAGATTTGTGTAATATTTTTTATACTTTTCAAAGTATAGTACATAGAAACAAATACAAAATTATGCATTTAACAGAATCAGGGCAGTAATACATAACTTTTTTAAAAATACTTCATTTCTAATGAACAGTGGACTCAAATTGCATTAGCTTTTGTTGAATCCTGTTGGGCTTATTGAGAGTCTAGGCCCCCTCTATTTTTCATTTGTGTGTCCCTAGCTCAGGACCTGAACATTTATTTTTGTTTGCTTGTTTGTTATGTCCAAAGCTTTATATTATCCCTTTTAACTTCTTTTTATTTGAGCAGCCTATTAGGTAGGTTGTTGACATTTTTGTGGATGCTGATTTTTATCTTGTATATGAAATCTAAACTAATAAATCTGTTAGTCTTCAAGCTAAAAGAAACAAATTGAAACATTTGCTTGTCATCTCATGGTATCTGGCTCTGTGTTGGGGAGGAGGAAAAAATTATCCTGGAAGGAGAAACAAGCCTCAATCCCCCTGGTTCCAAAGGGACTGCTTGGCACAGTGGAAAAGGTCATTTGCAAAATTGTTTCCTTCTGGCTTAGAATAGATGATTTGCTTCCCCCACAGAGAATGATTCACTCCTGTTTCATTGAATTCAATCCTTAGGCTCCATAATGACTTAATTGGTATAAACTCTTCACTCACAGAAGGCAAGGGCACAGGACATCCGGTTTTCGTTCTGTTCACCGGAAGCAGCATTGCAGCTAGTGGAGATCAGGCTCGCAGAATAATATAGTCACAATTTAAGGGTAAGGCGTTTACTCAGAGTGGTTTTGATCATCATCATAAGTAGAATAATTTTTTCAGTCGAGTTTGGGAGAAGAAACATGTTGGATAATAATCAGCTATTTAAAATAGTTGGGTTGAACTGTCAATCAAAATTGCCATCTAACAAAAGAAGTACTATACTTACCAAAGTCACAACATTTCTATCATGACAACTGGCGCAGTGTATTATTAAAACCAGCCTTTCACTTTGTTTGCATTTCATCTAAGACACGATGCACATTTTGAGACAGGTGAAATGTTAATTACTGGTCTGAAGATGTAGAGAATGACTAATCGAATAATGTGGTAGCTCATTGAGATTCTACATTACGTATAGACAAATCCTAATTATGGTATTTAAGAATAAAATTAGAAGAGGCTAGATTTAAGGAACTATTGCAAGTGGTTAAATATACATATTTAACTTGCTTTAGTTATCCCCCTCCGCCTGGGCTCAAAAATAAAATTCAGCATTAGAGTTCACAGTGCTGGGAAGGAAAGTCAGTCAAAATTTAATACTCAGAGAACTCTATTACATAGGAGGTACTTAGTGAACTTACAAAGGAGTCCCTGGTGGCCAAATTGTTGATAATTTAATGAGGAGACAAGAAAGATGCAAGAAATAACCTATTAATGAAAGGATGCTTAAGAAAACATTATGTGCCATATACAATGGCTATAAGGATAGAGGCTGGATTAGGTGCTAATTGGACTCCACAGGCAGGTGGGCTGAGAAAAGTGAAGAGGACCTGCTGGGGCAAATGGTGAGATGAGCTACTCAAATCCATGAAATTAAATATGGAGGTGAAGTCAATAGAGGCAACACTGGTTTGGGGTTCCATTTTATTTGTGGGCAAGAATCATGAATGGAAAAGTCTATTAAAGAGGGTGTAGTCTGCTCCCCGCAAGTCCAAAGCAGTCTGCAGGCATCATGGCAAGACAAAGCAAAAGAAATCTGGTTTATCAGTAGGGATTTTCATGCTTTTCTTTGTAGTCTCTGGAGCCTTTAAGAGAAATCATTTTGGCAGATCTATGTCCAGAGTGTATCTTTGGGGAAAATATTTTATCTATGCATTTCAGTTGGTGCTTTTTAAACAAAATGGTCAATGAGTTGGCAGATGAACCCAATCAATACTATTAGCCAACACCATGTATGTCTACCATGCTTCTGAAGTCCAATGGTGAGCCTACCATGGTAAAAAGGATAGCCACTCTTTTCTTGATGGTACACCCTTGGTCATCAGCACAACTGTATGAAATCTGATGTCTGTTTCTCTATTGCAAACCTACAAAATAAATCACTTGTTTGTAGTTACATGAAAAAGAAACTTTGGACGTTATAATCTTTTATTACAAAAGCAGTCAAGAGAAATAAAACTACGACCACTGGATTGAAACCTCTTTAAGGGGCTTTTAAATATCTTATGTGAAATGCCATGAGTATTCAAGTTCACAAGCCATTTTAGCCAGACATGAGCAAAGGGGGAGGCAGATTGAGGGGGGATGTGGCCTGGGCAATTCGATTTTACTCTGTAAGCTTCAATTTCCACACCAAGAAAGATACACATGAAAGTGAGCTTCAACTCACTTATAAAAACTAATAAGGCATAAGGTATTATTATTGTCATTTTATTTGTAACTTTGGGCTAGCCCATTCAATTACCCCAAGACTTCTTTCTTTGCCTTATAAAACTAAAGGATCTCAAAGGCCCAGTCTCTTTCAGGTCTAAAATATTTATGTATATTGAACATAGTTGCTCCCTGAATTGCTTACAATAACTTTAAAAAATCAAACCCTAATACTGGGCAGGTGAAGTTGAGTATTTGTTTTCAAAGAGCAAACCATGTGTGTCTATGAGATAACTCCTGGTAAAGACAAACTTTTCTAAATGATCTATTGACATTGGCATTGCCCATCATTGATGTTTTTTCTTAGCTTGCTTAAGAACTGTATTTAACCAATGACACTGAGAACTGCTGGTGTTAACCCAAGAAGCAGCTCTGCTCATCTGCATTTGTAAGGTTGTGAGAAGAGGAACCAACCTGTAATTTTCTGGTGCATCCTAATTAAAAATGAAGAATGAAAATAATGTTGTGCTCTCATCAGAGGCACTTAGCCTGATTGAGCGCTTGCTTTTTGTTCAGCATGAAATTGCTGCAAATATTTTCCTATGTCTAAAGTGGGAATAACAAAGAAAATGCAGTAAATTCATAGGCATCAGTGTTACCACTACTTACCTGACAATTGCTCTTTATGTTCTATTTGTTGGAATTACTGATTTCACAACTGGGCCTCTTTACAAAGAATGTTAGATATCTTCTGTCATAAAAGTGCTTGACTTAAACATGTTGGTATTTGTCCTTGCCTCTAAAGTGGAGATACTTCCTACTTAACCCAAATATCTTAGGCAGTTCTAAATGTTGCCCCAAAGCAAACAGAGGTGTGTGGGTCATAATGTGAGCAGATGTTGGCCTCTGTCTCTGGTTGACTTTAAGCAGATCAAATGGAATTCTGCACTGGACATTCCTGTAGTGTCTGTCCCCTGCCTCCAGAATAAGTGACAACCTGGAAGTCATTTGATTCTCCACATACAAGGTGCATTCAGTCTGGATAATTTATAGGACTCATTCCCAAGCTAGTCTGCCCTAAGTGCATTTAGATCAAGGTGTTTAGATCAGTCAAGTTTATGTTTATGCCTCAAGTGGGCAGATAATTACAGATTAATAAATCATAACTGGATGAGGATCTAAGATCAGAAGTTAAGATTGTTGAATCCATGGAGGAGCAACATGTCTGAAATCCTCCACTGGAGCTGAGAGGTTGCTCTTGAGTTGGGTGCCCTGAGACCTGGGCTGAAGACTGCTTGAGTAAGCAACCAGGTCTGGGACATCCAAAGAGGCTTAGCTGGGAGGCTTATCTCCCAGGCTTAGCAAGGAGGAAGCCAGGAATGAGGGAGCAGGACAAGAACTGTGACAACTGGAACCCTGACCCACCTAGGGACCGAGGCAGAGGAGTGGAAGAGGGAAAATCCTCCCAAGTTCCTAAATGCCCAAACCTCCACCTAGACCTTACAGGCCACCTGAGGTCTCCATCAGGGATGGGCAGGTAGGTGCTAAGGGTTCAAGTGGCTGTGGTTTCCTTGGGGGTACTATATGACCTGTTTTCAGAAACTGTTGAAGCAAGGTCATTTGGATGAAATTCTATTGAGTCATTTAAAAAAATAAGCTTCATTATTTTTAGAGCAATTTTAGGTTCACAGCAAAACTGAGCAGAAGAGCATAGATACCCCACATGGTCCCTGCCCTTACTCAGGTGCAGCTTCCCTCATTATTGACCTTCTGCATCAGTGGTGCATTGAGGACAGTTGATGAACTTACAGATGCCTCGCCCGTATCCCAAGTCCATAGTTGGCATCAGGTTTCCCTCTAGGTGCGGTACATTCCACGGGTTTGTACACATGTACAGCGTCATCATATTCACCATCACACAGAAGAGTTTCTATGTTAAACATTCTCCGCACGCCGCCTACTTATTCCTCCCTCCTTCTCAATCTCTTAGGACTGTTAAAATCACATGTGAACAAAAAAGTAAGTGTAACTTTTTGAAGGGTAACCTAATAAGAGTCAGGTTAAAACCCCTGTCAGTGTGAGTTTTACTCAAAGTCTTGCAGGTGGTATCATTCATAGGAGACTATGCTCTTTAGCATATTTTTCTTCCCGGGAATGTTGGAAATCAGCAATTACATCTGGGTGCTGCAAAAGGACTCTCTCCCAGCATCTCAGTGTTCCTGTTCCTCCCTTGCAATCAGATGTTGATGGGCCTGGAAGCTGCTTTGTAGGGTCCTGAGGAGCAGCCAGGGCTGTTCATAACCTGGGTCTCTGGATGAAAAGGCATGAAAAAAATGTTTGGAAGCTAAGACCTCCCTGGAGTTTTAACTGTAAGAAAAAAAAATCATAAAAATCGTGTTTAACAGGGCAAGTACCATGTGGTAGAAGAAGTAGAGGTGATGAAGCACTTGGTGTAGCACTGAGGGTCCCAAGAGGCTGGCTTTGTGAGCAGCCATATCTCTTCTCTGGACATTGAGTTCATTTACTGCAGGACTTTTGTTTTGCGTGAGTTTGGGACCAAAGCTGAGTTTCTCAGGACAAGGAAGGTAAGACTGACCCCTGCCCCACAGCCCATGTCTGGTACCATCCCCATGTGACAGTCTGCCTCACCTGAAAATAAATCTTTTGTAGAGTATTTAAAGATGGTTGGTTTACAGAAACCACAAAGTACTCACCTGCTCAGCATGCGCACGTGACTGTCTCTTTCTGGATGCACCAACAGGCAGTGTTCCTTCTCATTTCCACCCTTGACACTTTGGGGCAGTGGAAAGATGTTGAAGGTTTGACTTAACAGTAGTTCTCAAACCCAGCTTCCCATTAGGATCATCTGAGTAGCTTTAAGTCACCCGTTTCTATTCTAAGTGCATACCTACATGTAGATATGTATTCCTTAGCTTCATTCCAGAACTACTGTAGCAGTGTCTGAGAAGGTGAGGCCCATGAATCTGTATTTTAAAGCCTCTCCATGATCTTGTAATTAGCTAGACCTGATCCCAAGGACTGGCACTAAGGAAGCACTGAGGCAGAGGATGTGGCGGAGGTTCACGTTGACCATGCTCCCTTCTGGCCTCTGTCGATGTGCATTGGAAACTGGCACACCAGACATTTTCCCCTTAGCGCTGTCTCTGTGCTCAGCTTGTATGAAGATGCCCTACCTATCTTAGGGTTCATGTATACTCAGAAACAATGGAGAAAGAATCCAGGCTTTGTTTCATTCTCCTCTTCTTTTCCTCATGGAAAGCCAAGTTGGCCATCAGTGAAACAGAAAGGCAAAGCATTCAATGCCAGGCCTCTGAATGAAAGTTAATAGTGAACCATCTCAAGCCCTCTATTGACCATTAATGATCTAAAGGAAGAACTGGAGTTAGTGAGGTTTGTTGACGGCGTAATCAGCATCAGTCAATAAGAGTTGCAAAGGAAAGCGGGCATTCCAGATAGGCTTTACAGTGAGGAAATCTAATGAAATGCCTCCTGAGGATATTGGATTTGTGACCCTTTCAACCATCCTGCGGGAAAGCACTAAGTGTTGGTGTCATGAGTTCAAGAAAACAGCGAGTAGAAATCATTCCAGAACTCTGTTTACGTGCTCACAACTGCATAGTACATTTGTGGAATATGAACTAACTTTGCACTTACAAGCCACTTTACTCTTTTTCCATAATTATCTGAGTGCAGCTAATGAATCTGGATTAGGTTTTTGAAAAACACCACCATCTGAAAACTTGGACCTTGTATGTACAGCATGGTAGATGAAAATTTCAATATTAGTATTCTGACTTTCAAAACATGGATAGTGCCACTCTGAGGGTGTCCCAGGGTCTTTCTCTGACCTGTGTCAGATTGGTTGTCTCTCAGAAGAAGGTCAGAAAGATACCCATGTATGGAATCAGTAACATCCAATTTGCCTCGCACTGCTTCCCTTACTTTCTCAAAACCAGTACTACTAGCCTCTCCTTCCCCTCCTCAGAGGGCCCCTGACCTCTCTATACACACAGGCCCGGCATCTTCACACCTAAGCAGTCCTCATACACAGCCTGGAGCCTGACTCACTCCAGGGAAATGTGAGTCCATAGAGGAAGAACATCCTAGTGGTGACAAACCCAGTCCTGGCCAAACCACACCATCTGAGCTGGGGAGAATGAGAATCTCCTCTTCCACTCATCTGTGGAGAAGTTCTCTGGCATGGCAGATTATGGAGAAGGTACAAAACAATAAGCCCAATGAGGGACAAGGGCTGGAAGTGAAGTCACAAAGTAGATGCTGTTCAGTTGTTAGTAGGAAAGAAGAAAGAATAAAAGAAAAAATAAAGTTTGACTATCCTGACCCCTACCCTGTTCCTAAATACTGTCTCTTTCTCTCTCTCCCTCTTATTTTCTCTTACTTGATACAAACACACACACACACACACACACACACACACACTACAGATTCTCTGAGTGTAGGAATTGTATCTTATTCGTCTTTGTACCCCTAGAGCCTTTCCCAGTAATAAGTGCTATGGAGAATGTCTGTGGCCCTCAAATTCATATGCTAAATGTCAATGTCCAATATAATATTAGAGGGTGGGTTCTTTGGGAGGTAGGGCTTTTGGATTACTATTGCAATGACTATTATTCTAATTTTCTTGCTATGTATAATTAGCCTACTAAATATATAACTTGAGATTTTGGAAATCTCAAAACAACAATCGAAAAAAATGGGATAAAGTAGTAAGTAGTATTACCTAAAAAACTTTTTTTAGCTGGGTGTGGTGGCACACGCCTGTAATCCTAGCAGCTTGGGAGGCTGAGGCAGGAGGATTGTGAGTTCAAAGCCAGCCTCAGCAAGGGCAAGGCACTAAGCAACTCAGTGAGACCCTATCTCTAAATAAAACACAAAATAGGGCTGGGGATGTGGCTCAGTGGCCAAGTACCCCTGAGTTTAATTCCCAGTTAAAAAAAAATTAATAATAAATAAATTTAAAAATTACAGCATACTGTGATTCCTAGCCTGCATTAGCCATATGCATTTGGAAGCCTGACTCAGCAGATCTCTGCCTGGAAGCAGCTCCCACTAGCTCACCCTGAACTCTTAACCCACCAGCAAGGCTTCAAGAGCACAGCCCACCCTGACCTGGCTGCTTTAGGTCCCAGAGACTAAAGTGATAAAATCAGACTGTGTAAGGCCTTGGGCCTTTCTCAAGTGAACCTAAATAACAGGGAAGAGTCTCTCTTCAACCTCTTGTGCAGGTTGGGAAAATAATTCCTTCTTTTGATTATTCAACAAATGTTTATTAAATACCTACTAAGTTCCAGGCACAGTTGCAACCACAGCCACCTCTTTCCATGAAGAGAAGCAGTTGATCCGACTCTGTGAGTTCCCCAATGAACTGCAGGGGGGACCCAAGTCATCAATCCTCTGAGAGGGTACTGTTGTCCAGGGGGTTGTACCCGATGAAGTCAGGCAAGCAGAAGGACTTCTGATGAGGTAGTCCTTATTGCTCATGGCTTGGTGACTGGGAAGTTATTTGAGTGTAGAGAATTCCTCACCAAAATACTTCAGGTATTGTAATGGTTAATTTGAAATGTTAATTTGATTGGATTAAGAGATACCAATGATTAAGAGGACTCTGGGTGTGTCAGTGAGAGTGTGTCTAGGAATGACTGAAATGTGAGATCAGGAAGTGAAGTGGACACCCTCCCTAAGCATGGGCAGCACCGCCCAATAGGATGGTGGCTTGGATGGAATAAAAGCTGGAAGAACAAGGAAGCAAATGCAGAAGCAAGCTTGACTCTTCTTGAATGGGTTCTTGATTGCTGCTTCCATCATCTGAGGATATCAGACTCTCGCTCCTTCACTCTTCCAAAGTGGACTCTGCCAATGATTCTCCAGGTAGTTTCCAGAAGCCTTGTTCTTGGACTAGGGTAGCATTGTTTATCTTTCTCATTCTGGGGCTTCTGCATCTTGGACTACAAAGCTGCTGGTTCCTCCAGCTCTCCAGCCAGCAGATGGCCACTGTGGACTATCCAGCTTCTGGTGGTGTAAGCCAATCTAATAATCCCCAATTATAATCATATTTCCTATTGATTCTGTTCCTCTAGAGAACCCTGACTAATACGGGTATCATGGGGGTTTCTGGATGGGAAGTCCATCTACTGCTGCCTTGGAAAACCAGGTCTAAGTTAACCATCCCCATTCTTTAAGAAGAAATGGAATCTTCTCATATGGAATTGGTCAGTTGGATCTGAATGACCATGTTGTCATTAGAATAGCACATTTCTCTCAGACTTTTCTGTGATTCTGAACCTAGAACCTAGAACGGACTTACCAATATAAAATTACCTTTTGTCCTAAGTTGGTCTTACATCTAAACATGACATAGGTGTAACCTTCCTGGTCTAAAATGAAGTGAGTCACCCGTTTCTAACTCAGCTTCCACATCTTTCTTAGTCCTTTACCTGCACTGGCCAGTAACCTTAGCTTGACCTATCTCCTCTGTGGTTGACCACACCTCTGCCTGTGACTCCTATCTTGCCAGCCTCTGATTTCTCAGATCCTGGCCACACAGAACAACCAGCAGTTATATAATTATGCAGTGAAAATAAAGTAAATAGGCACTCCAACAATGCATAATGCATAACCTCCTAAATATATGCATAATTTATTAATAAAGTAATACTATGGTAATAAAATAATAATAAGAAATAAATAACATTTTAACATCTACATGAATCATTTTCTTTGTGGAAACATAAATTCATTAACTAATTCTCTGTGTGAAAGTGGAATATGAGTGATTACAACTAGATAGTCCTCATCGCCTGTCCTCATTCCCTTTGTGTCCTTCTATGAACCCCTTACGCAGTCTCCACTGTGCATACATATATTTTTCTCTTCACTTCTAAGGATGTGTCCTTATTAAGCCACCAGCCAAAGCATCAGTTAAGCACCTGCATATCCATAGAACTTTTTCCGGGACTGTCTTCCCACAGACTTTCTATTTATGTCTTTACTGTCTCATTCTGGATTTTCCATGTGTTTCCCAATATATTTGGTGCCACACTCTCTCTGTGGGTTATTCTTTATGGAACCATGTTTATTTATGTTCCTACATTGTGAATTTATAATCCATGCTGTGAACTATTTTCTAACCTCTGGTATGTTCTATATAAAGAATGACATTGAATGTAATTGCAATAGATTGAGTAGATTAGTTAGTATTCTATCTGTGAAGTTAGGATTTCTAATTATGATTGTCCCAGCAGAATGTAAAATATATTGAGTAGAAATATATTTGGCATTGAGGAGAATGCCAGCTCTCTGGGATAACAGATACCTGACTCTCTCATGACATACTTGCCCAATAATACATTAGGTCGAGTATGGTCTGGTTTCACTTCTTACCTATTGCATGAACCTCTCTTGATTTTTCTTCACTTAACAGACTGGAGATTATGTGAAATGGCTGAATCAAACTGAAGTGAATTCAGAGAGAATATAACAGAATTTTATGACCCGAACACTGATGTTAGAAGTTCTGGGTCATCTGTCTTGACATGAGCATCTCTGTGGATACTTCCTGATGTGAAAGGCTTATAAGAACGTGGAATACCAATAAAGGAGGGAGCAAATGCATTGGATTTCACTTACTGATTGGAAGCTATGGAATTCTAAAATTCACACAGACTTTTTTTTTTTTTTTTTTTTTTGGAATTCCGAATTGGAACTTGGTGAGATACTAGGCTCATCTGAACAAAAGTCTAAAGTCACAGGGTAGAATTGAGAGGTGGCATTGTGTGCCCCAAAAACTAGAAAACAACTAGCCCAGGACTGCACTTTAATGCTTTGGGAGTGGGAGGCAACCTTTCTTTTTTTCCTTTTCTTTCTTTTTTATTTATTTATTTATTTTTTTAGAGTAAGAAGAGTTGGCTAAACATCCCAATCAATCAATGGTGACTCCATCATACTTATAGGTAACTTTTGGATGGCTTCCACAGATCTCTGTAGGTCCCCCAGCACTCTTGAGCCAATAACAACTTGCCAAGAATCTGATACAAGTTCTGGTTCCATGACTCCCACCCCCACACGAGGGCTGTTAAAGACCTCGGTAGGTGTGAGGGATTCTTTCATTCAAACACTACAATGGAAATGCAAAAAATTCTAAAGGGAGAAAAGAGCAGGAATAGAAACCAAGTCCTGTGCAAACTGAATCAAATAGAATTTTTAAAAACAGTAAAGCTTCAAAGCGTATTTTCAGAAGAAATTGTCTTCAAAATGACTCCTACTGAGTAACATAAAATGAAAATCCATTTGAGGATATAAAAAGGACGTGCCAGCTTCCTTGTTTGGTACCACAACTTTACTATTGTGAAATGTCATCTTTTCTGTGCTAAATTTTCTTGGCCTTTTTTTGGTGTGATGTTAATAGGAGATTTTCAGAACTCCACATCTGTCCCAAGCTACAGAGAAGCATTTATAACCATAAGCTTATAGGACTGCTTGTTGGGGGAGTGTTAAATATGGGCCCTAAATATCTTCATCGTTCAAAACCATTGATTGCCATTGATCAAATAGAACTAAACTGCTTCTGAGTCTCTTTGAATCCCTTGCATAAAGATATATCGAAGGGCTGTTTTAAACATCCATTAGACCTTAACATTTCTCTTTGGAGTCATAACCATTTATCATATGACTGTAAATATAGATTCAGGGATGTTTAAAATGCACATTATTTACCTGGCAAAGCTTGATGGCTCCAAAAGATGCATTAAAGCCTGTTTTTAACTCCTCTCCAAGAATAGATCCTAAACACCTCCCATGTATGATTTTTATTTTATACCAAGAGAGAAGATGATGATACTCGTAATTTATTCAATGTTTTAAATAAAATATATTTCCAAGCGATATGCATTCAACAATTTTGTGACTATTTGTAAAGGTAATTTGCTTGAGTGGTGCTTTGGTAGAGATAGCCATTCATGGTTTCACTGAGAACATATTTTTAAAAAATCGAGCCTCAAATGAAAAAATGAAAACTTCTCTACTTGTAGAGTTAAAAATGATTAGGTTCCTAGTTTTACTAATATTTATTTATTGATGTTAATATACATGAATGGTATATTGATGATGATATATACATGATGTTAATATACATGATGTTAATATACATTAAAATACAATGTTCAGAAGACCTGATGCTAAGAAATAAATAATTACTGAAACAGAACAAAGAACCTAGCAACTTCCTTCACATTTGCAGAAACATGGTATGCTAAGGGTGCCTGTCAAGCAGCAGGGGCTCGTCAGTAAATGATGCTGGATATCAGGACACGCTATGCCCAGACAATTTCCATGTGGGTTAAAGAATTAAGTGGGTGTTTTAATAAACTGTTTTGTCACCGTGACCAAAACACCAGACCATAACAACTTAGAGGGTGAAATTTATTTGGGGCTCACAGTTTCAGAGGTTCCATCCACAGATGACTGGCTCTATGACTTGGGCCAAAGGTGAGGCAGAACATCATGGAGGAAGGCCCCATTGGAGGAAAGCTGCTCAGCTCCTGGCAGGGCAAGTAAGCAGAGAGGGGTGGGAGGGGCCCCAGGGAAAATACACCTTCCTGGGCACGCCCCCCGTGACCTACCTCCTTCCATCATGCCCTACCTGCCTATAGTTACCACCTAGTCAGTCCATTCAAACTAGGATGGACTTATATGGATGTAGCTCTAATAATCATTTCACCTCGAAATATTCTTGCATTGACAGGAGTTTGGGGAGGATTCTTCATATCCAAATCATGACAGTGGGAAAATGAAAATTTTTAAAAATTAGAAGAAAATATTAGAGAATATTTAATGACTTCAGGGTCATTTCTAGAGAGGTATTTTTTAAAATACAAAGCCTTAAACCTCAAAGAAAAGAATGCTAAATTTGAGTTTAATGTATTAAAATGTAAAACTTCTATGTAAAACTACATTATATACAAAGTGGAAATCTAGAAAGCAACATTTGGAATGCATATTACAACAAAAAGATCAGTATGGTATAGATAACTTCTATATGTCATCAAGAAAAGACAAGCAATACAATTGAAAAGTGGACCAGGGCTAGGTGTAGGATAATCATGAAAGAGGAGAACCAGATGTCTGAGAAACCTATGAAAAGATTGCCACGTCACCTTATCAAGTATGCAAAATTAAAGTTTGAGAATGTCAAAAGTCAGAAAGATTATGAAGCAACTGGGACACTGAAGTTGCTGTCTGGAATTTTAATTGGTATCTGCTGCAGAGATTTGATCACAGGATGCAGGGAAGTTGAAGGCATGCATTCCCCGTGCCCCAGAAGCTCCCAGGAAGCCAGGGCATAGAGCAACCCTTGACATGTGTATCAGCGCAAAAACAGACGCAGAAGGACAGTGATGACTGTTTAGAACAGTGAGCATCTGGAAACGGTCCAACTGTCCACCCATGGAAGGATTAACACAGACAGTGTGGGCTAGTTGTAAAAAGCTATACTAAATGGCAAATTGAAACCAACCTTCAGAATGGAGGACATCCACCTCTATCAACGTGGGTAAATCATAAAGAAATAACCTCGACAGAATAGTTAGCCACCTGGTCATTTGAAGTTAACAAGATGTGTGTTTTATGAATTTGTGCCTCTAAAGGGACAAAACCAAACATTCAAAGGAATGAAACACCAGCCTGGTATTAGTGATTACACCAAGAGAGGGCAGATCAAGGGAGGATTAGAGAAACGCATTGGTTCTTCAACTGTATTTTACTTAAAAAAAACCAAAAAACTAAAAACATGACAAAAATTTAAATTTGATAAATCTGGGTGTACTTGGATATCTTTTATGATATTATTTAGACTTTTTCAAATCCTGCTTCTAGTACTTCTAATTTAAAAATTTATAAGACACAGTAGTCCCCTTCCAAAGTCTCTTCCATTCCTTCCTCCACTTCCCAGTGGAAGCCGTGGCTGAGCACCATTGGTTAGCTGTGTTTCTTCTGGCAGTTACTCTCTGTCGCTCCTGCAGGTGGACATCCACTGATTGAAAGAGTCTGTTCCCCATGATGAATGTTGACCATTGTGCTCACACCACTTTCTACCTTCCCTCTGCAAGTTTAAGCACAGTTCCATCAAGATCTGCAGTTCCTTCTTTGGCTCCTGTTAAGTCTTTAGCGTGTCTCACCACAGCCTTGAGTTCCTGTTCCATCCGTCACGGGTAGGACCTCCTGCTTTCCCTTTGCTAATGTGGGGTTCCTGAGTGCAGTACCTTCTCTTCCACTTCTGAGACTTTTTCTTTTGTTCATTTACATTATTTAGATTGATAACTTCCACGTTCTATTCCATCATCTTAATGAAATCTTCTATACTTTCTCCGAGGTAACTCTCAAAGATCGAAATCGATAGGGGATATTTATAGTAGGTGATTATTTAATGTGGTTTAAACCAGATGCAAGCAGGAAATCATGCTTTTTCAAATTTCTTATATTGCTTTTTGCTTTCCCTGGAAACCGTATTTGCCATTTGCCTTCATTTCTTGAATTATTCACCATTGTTATGTCCTCACATTCTTCAATGTCACATTTCATTGAGGGGCTGAAATGATTAGGAAAGACTTTTTTAAAGTAGACATTAATCTGAACAGCTAAGTAAAAATTGCCTCTCAGACATGGAAAGCCTAGGAGAAGAAACTGCTTGGAAGCATATCCCATCATTGCTATATAACAAGGAATATTTGAATTTTTAACCTTATATTAAAAAAAAGAAGTTGAAATTTTTCTTGAATAAATGGCAACCAAAGGAGCAACTTAAATTCTGTCTCTAGGAATAATTGAGAGTGTTTACTTAATCTCGACTCATCATCAGTCTTCTTATAACATGTCACTAGGTAATTTCTACTCCCTAAATATTTTAATTAATGCAAAGTGCTGACACAAAGTCTTTGTCTGTCTGTCTGTATCATCCATCTATCTGTCCATGTATCAGCTATCTATCTTCATCATCCCTATCATCTATCTCTATCATCTATTATCTATCAACCCTCTGTCTATCTATATTAGTTTAGGCTGCTGCACTTATCTAGGATCTCATGAGGTTGAAATCAAGGTGTCAGCTGGGCTGGGCTCTGATATGGAAGCTCTGAGAAAGAAACTACTCCAGGCTCACTCACATTGCTAGGAAAAACTTGGTGGTTGCAGGAATGAGGTCTCATTTCCTTGCTGGTTGCCAGACAGGAGTTGCTCCCAGTGATCAGTCTTGAGAGGAAGGAAGTGACCTTATCTTCAGACTTCACAGATCTTATTTCTCTTTTACTATCAGTATAAGAAAGTTTTAAGGATTCTAGTGATGAGGCCTGACTCAGCTGAGGCTTGAATCTGCAAAATCCCTTTCTAGCAGCACCTAGATTAGTGCTTGATTGAATAACCAGGACAGGGGAACATTGGGCTGGGGGAATCTTCAGAATTCTACCCACAACACTAATCATCTCTCTATTCTATCCAAATACATATTTATCTATCTCTAGCTATTCAATTTCTGCTTTTGTTCCAGAAAGGACACAGGTGGTTTTCAGAGTTTTAAAAGATGACATACAGTAAAGGTGAAGTGAAAAGAGAAAAAAAAACATGAGTTCCAATAGCAAATGCTGGTGTCCTCCATTAGTGGTGAGATGTGGCCCAAGTGTATAAGCAAGCATTCGCCAAGAAGATGGGAGCTAGCCCCGACTGCCATGGAAGGATGCCTGGTGTCACGTCCTCCATCAAGGGAGACTGATGTCCTGCTCCAGCCGCAAATGAGAAATGTGAAGAGAGGAGCTCAGAGCGGAAATTAGGTGCAACTGAGCAGCACAAGAACATCTAGCCATCTGTGTCTGGGATGGCAGGGAACATCCAGGAATAATTTGTGAGCAGTGTACATCGCTCAGTTTTTGAACCCATAAATCTGAAAAAGATGTAGTGAAGAAAGAAAGAAAGCATTGTTTTATAGAGTAGGACTTTGGCAGATCGCATGATTGTGCTGTCCACATGCATGAGTTGAATCTCCTCCACTTCCATCCACTGCACTCCTGTTTAGGTAGGCAAATGGCTCTTCGGAAATTGATAGAATATGCTCTCAGAGGAGTAGGTTCTGGGGAAAGTAAAAGTGTCTGGTCCAAATTAAGTGTGAAAAGCCATATTTCTCGTGTGTTTCCCTGTTTCTTTTCTTCCTGATACTTTTTGAGAATATAGCACACACTATGTACTTTCACCCAGCAAATGACACTTAATCCTCACACTAACCCTGCCAGTGCATATCCTCATTCCCACTTTGCAGAAGGGCAAAGAAGAAAGAGATATGGAAATGGAAATATAACATGCGTTATGTGGGTTTCAGGAAGTCCTGTGCAAAGGGAGTTTCATATTTAATTTTATTTCTCACAACTCTATGAGGTGGAGTTATTGCTCACGTTTCACAATGAAACCAAAACTCAGTGAGGAAACCAATATTCAGAAATGATACCAAACTTGGCTGATTTCAAGCTAGATGTGTCCAACTTGGACTTAGCCCTGGTGTGTGTCCTAAGAACTTCTGTTACAGGACAGCAATGTAAGGCTCTTAAACAGATGCCACCTACATGCAGGAAAATTTCATATCTGATACATCATTTAACTATATATTAAAATATAATAAAACATACAAAGAGATATAATTTTCCAGTTTTAACGCATAAAAGATCTTCACACAAGACACCCCTTGCCTTGCAAAATACAATAGTAGGAACCAACCCGCTCCACTCCAGGGCTCCCTGACCCAGGTTCCCCTCAGTAGTCCCTGGCACCTCCCCCTTCCCTAATCTTCTACACCCAATGGATCATCCATCTTTGGAGATTTCCTGAATGCCTCAGTCTTGGGCAGCATCCAGCTGCACACTTGCAGAACTCTCCATAGCACTTATTACAACGATTATTAAATAATCTTTTGTGTAATTAATTTTAATGCCTATCTCCCCCACCAGATTTCAATTCCATAAGGGCAGAAAAAGAGTTTCTCATCGCTCTATCTCTTGCACTGACCTATTCAGTCTATAAATAAATGCCAGGTTAAGTCATTTTTGTGCAGACCTCAGATCAAAGCTTTCCTTCCATCTCCTTTTAATTGAAGAGGATCCTGAGATTACAAGACATGTTGTCATGCTGGTAAGAACTGTTACCAACTGTGACTCCTTTTCAGCATGAATCAAAATATTTTTCCTATATGATAGAACCAACAACAAAAGAAGGTCAAAAAATAAATTGGATGCTGACTTCTGTAACTACCAATTTCAATTTTGGCGGTTCATCAAAATAGCCACACTCTTTAGTGATTGACTATACAAAAAAAGATTATAAACTTGAACTTATGACACACATCTTGCTTCATAAAATGCCTCTTTAATCTGTTTTATGTAGTGAGATGTAAGGTTTAATTTGAAAAATATTTTAATAATGACTGCTATAATGTGGCTAATATTTTCCAATTTCTCATCAGCTATCTTGGTCCCTCCTTTCTTTCACTTTTTATTCCCTTCCTACCACCCACCTATAACATCTTTCCTTAAATAATGACACTTTTTAGTAAAATACTTTAGTCAAGATGCAGCTTTATTAAGAATCTTGTTCTTTAGAAATAGTCCAGGCATGCACTATCCAAATCTCTTTACAAAATATTGGCTATAAAATGGTAACTAAGAATTCCCTACCTCAAGATGCCAGAGACTGTGAGACCAATGTTTATTCTCGGTTATAAAGACAGCGGCAAAAGAGAGCTGTTTTCTTTCTTTTTTCAAAATTCTGTTTGTGTTTTGACTTTTAAAATTATTAGGATTTTCATAAATATTTGAACCCTGTGGAAATAATCTCATGAACATTCTATTTCTAGGTCTATAAAGCAATTACAAGCTTGAAAGTGCTATTTTATTGTAATAAAAAGGAGCGCATTGGTGATATGTGGCTTGTGGTTTATTAAAGCCAGCTTGCTTAGACTTTAAAATGAGAAATTGCCAGCATAATTACTGTTTTACATTATGTGATCTGCACTCAGCTTTTTCTGTGAATCAGTCTTTCTACAGGTTTATGGAGCCCTTACTTGCAGGACTAAAGAAAATGTAGTTAAATAATTTAGCACCTGTGCCCTTATGTGAATCTACCTTCCAGGAAGTTGTCCTGGAGGTTCTTTCGTGAAGCCTGGAACAACAATACCCCCACACCCTCAGCTGCCTTGAGCAACCTGATGTTTTAAACAAACCCTCAAAGGTGCCACATCTCCGGGGCTGAGGGGCTGCTCTCTCAGCCACACCCACAGGTGCTAACTAATTGGAGGTATGTATCTTTGGAGGACTCCAGATGCCAAAGCATCTGTTCCAGCCATCCTGCATTTCTCCGATCCTCTTCCCTCCTGCCTTCCTCTTCAGGTCACCAGGACACTGAAGGCAGTGATAGAAGATGTCATTTGCCTCTGGGACCCTCAAGATGAGCCCCCAAAGAATCTCTGCCTTCTCTGAATGCACATGGTATTTATAGGCTCTGAGGCCCGGTTGTCATTCACCGTGTATTGCCTTTTATAAAATTTGTTTTGATCATGCACTTTCATCTCAGGAAAATATGCTCCACAAGGTCAAGGTTATCGTCCTTCCTTTTATGTTACTCATAGCAACTTGCCTATGTAGGTGGTAATTAAGTACAGAAAGAAGAGAGCAGAACCCTACAGGATGCCTCTTCTTGGTCCAAATATGTCCCTGAAAGCACCTAAGGAGGGGAGCAACCTGCAGAGACCTGTGTCCATTCTCCTACCATCCTTGGGTTTGATACTAGCTTTCTTTGCTTTTGAGGCTTATGAGGGTCAGGGAACAAAAAAATAAGAAGAGAGAGCTTTTCAAGGACATGCCAGAGATCTTCTGTGTTCTGACTTATCTTTAGGAGAGCTCACCTATCTGCTTGGCTATGGTTATCATCACCAATCAGGTGACTGATAACCTGTTCTGCAGCTGGTTCACTGTCCTTTGTTCATTATCCTCGTCTTGGAAGTGGACACAGTGCATACTGTGAAAGGTAATTCCTTCCACTGATGCAAAGCAATAGAGAAGTAAAGATTTTCTTGTTTGTAACCCTCATGTCTTGATGCTCCTGGCTGCATGGTGCTGACATACATGTGCCCTGCAGTATTTCTGAGTTTTCCATTCACTGAGGAAGTCGAGTTTTCTGTCACTCCTAACACATGTCTTCAGAGCATCATTAAGAGAACAGTTCACATTAGCACATCTTCCTGGGCTCTCTTCCTTGCCTATCTTTATAAGAGCTGGGTGAAATACTACGGAGTGGTGAACAAGGCAGGAACTGAAGGAAAATCATGGCATTTGTGAAAACATTCATGGAGAGAAGATAGCAGAGGCCAAGAAATTGGATTCACAGGCAGAGTCTGCAGCAAAGTTTTAAGTTCCTGGAGCTCCTGCCCAGTTGATGGCTTCTCTGCTGAGGCTAAAGGTCGTCCTTTCCCCTGTGATCCCTGCTCTTAGGGTGCATAGCGCCTGACTGTGAGGAGCTCTTGCGTTACTTGGGTCGCAGGCACAGCATTCTTCCACGTGTCCACCTAATGACCTCATGTCTGCCCCTGCTCTGGTGAGTGGTGCTTTGTGTTTCAGTCAGGAGTCTTCAGGGATTTGCCACACATAAAGTGTCATGTGGGAGAGAGACTTTTCTACAACCAAAGCTAATGAGAACCAAGCTAATTAGAATGTTTGCATAAATCACAATATTTATCTAATAGTAATGCCTGAAAATGTATATTCAGGAAATATTTAGAGACACATTCTTTTTATGGAAGAAAGCACAGCTCAGGTATGGATTGACAGAACTTAAGGCAAATGAGCCAGTCAGGCCAGGGACTAATGATGCTGTATTCCATTCTAGTAAGTTTCTCTAGTTACATCTTCAGGGATGTGTTCTTATTTGATTTTCAATGACAAATATGTTGATCTAGAATATTTTACCTTTTATGAACCATTAGGGCCACAAAAAGGTCTGAAGAGAAAATCTCAAACTCTTAAAGACTGCATCATGTATATTGCACATATTACATGGTGCCCAGGGGTGTGGGGCAGTCTCTGTGGTCCAGCTCATTAATCCCACTGCAGCGAAATTTACAAATAGTTACACAGAATAACTCAACAAATAGAGTCTCACCTCGAATTAAATCACATTTTTGTCAATAAATGATTTAGGAAAAAAATTTAGTGTTCAGAGATGGTGGATTTTGTGCTTAAAGGAAGAAAGGAATTGTGAACCTCTAAAAACTGGATGTTAAAGACCCAAGTTTTCAGAAGCAGAAGCCCAAACTGTTCCATTCTTCCGCAGACATCATCACTTCTCGATGTCTTATCAAACAACAAAAACAAAAACAAAATGCTCACAGATTGTGGATTCCCTGTCCTGGTTATTTTTTCCTATGTATGTATAATCCTCAATCACTCTGCTCAGGCTTTGCTGCCGATTAGCAGTCATATTTATGCTTTTCTGAAGGGCTCTGACTCTCAAGTTTCCTTTTGAATAGTGAGAAGGACATAGGCTTTGGATGCAGACAGATCTAGAATGTAATCCTGTTGCAACTTTCAATAATTTGCTTGACCTCTTGGAACATCATTTTATTAATCTCTAAAATCAATCTTGTAGGGTTTATGTGACGTTTAAAACATACACACATGCAAAAGTGCTTAGCCTAAAGGGGTTGTGGCAAAGGCAGCAGGGTGTGTACCCAAGGTCACTGCCTTCTCTCCGTGGCAGCTCCTTAGTTCCATGGGACAGTTCCAAAGGCCTTCTTGCTGCTGTGTTATGCCATGACACAGTATCATGGGCAGCGTAGCCAAAGAAGTTTTATTCTGAAGCAAGAGTGGACACTTCACTTATGTTCTTTCTTCTTTGTTTCTTTCTCTACCCTGAGATCCCCAAGAGGTTTTCCAGTGGATACTCTGGACCAGGGTGAGGGGCTTAGCCCTGGGATGGTGGAGTGATGAGTAACAGAAACACAGGTGCCTCCTTGACCACTCTGGACAGGCCTTCCACAGGGAGACACAAGAGTCCATCCTGCTAAGCCTCTATTATTTTGAGTATTCTGGTGTCTACAGCCTAACCTAATTCTAACTGATAAAGCTTTCAATAGATGTTGGTTCTTTTGCATTCTCTGCACAATCCACTGTCAACCCGCTCTGCAGCTCCTCTGAGCCGTCCAGGTTGGGCCAACTGGTTAATTCTATGGTGCATCCGCAGCCCAGCCACAGATAGCCTCTTTCCCCAGTGCCTTCCCCGCAGATGCCTTGTTTCTCTCCACCCTTCAACTTGTTCTCCGTTTAACCAACAGTTTGTTATGTAAGGCATTTTAGGTGACATTTCTGGTTTATCCTTCTTTCATTTCCTGCAGACTCTTCAAGATTTTTTTAATGATCTCATCTTAAATTCCTTTAATTTGTATTTTATGATTATAGTGCTTTTTTGATGAAATAGGAAAGAGTATTATGAAACACCTACCAAGCTTTCTTTCAGCGTCCTCTCTTCCAACTCCTTCATCCCATATTTTTGGTGTCCTTCTGTTTTGGAAAGGGCTTTCTCTTCATTGCTCTATTTCCTCTTGGAGTCCTGTGGGCTTCTCCCTAGCATGTTTGCTCCTCTGTTTCAAGAGTGAAGGTCACAGATCCTTCACAACACCCTGGAGACATTACAGTCAATAAAAAAGTAATGCACACATTGTGTTAACATTTATGAGCACTTAAAACATACCACAGGCATACACAAAAATGTGCAAAAGGTTTGCACATTGACATATAGCTGTGTATTTGAAGGGTGCAATTTGGTAAATTTTAACACATAGATATGCACCAAGAAGTTGTCACCACAATTAGGACAGTGAACATCCCATTGCCCCCAAATTTCCTGGGCCCTTTGTAATATCTTTCATTTGCTCCCCTCTCCCCCTCATCTGGGCAAGCACTGATCTGCTTTCTGTGACTATAAATTAGCTTTCATTTTGCAAAGTGTTATATTAATGAAATTATAAAATATATACTGTTGAGGGTTTTTTTTTTTTTTGACCTGGTGTCTTTCACTTGGTGTGATTATTTTGAAATTTCTCTACATTTTGTGCACATCGATAGTTGATTTTTATTGCTGAGTAGTATTTCATCATAGATATACCATAATTTGTATATCCCCTCTCCCTGTGAACAGTTTATTGTTTCCATCTTGGATATGTTATAAACAAATATGCTAAGAACATTTCTATGCAAGCCTTGCATGATCATACGTTTTTATTCTTCCTAAATAACCATGTAGGAATAAACTACTGGATCACATAGTAGGCATGTATTTAGTGTTTCCAGAAACTGCCATGTTGTCTTTCAAAGCAGCTGGATTATTTTATGCTTCCAACAGCATTGTGTGAGATGTGAAGTATCTAAGAGATTTGAAGTGGTATCTGACTGTGGTTTTAATTTGTCTTTCCTAATGATTAATAATGTTGTATGTGTGTTCAATTGTTTATTTGTTATTCATATATATCTTTAAACAAAGTATCTCTGCAAATATTTTTGCCTTTTATAGTGAGATATTTATTTTCTTATTATTGAGTTTTAAGAGTTCTTATAGAGTCTTGAGTACAAATTCTTTGTTAGACACGTGACTTTCCCCCAGTATTTTGCTTGTATTTTATATTCTGAACTGTGACTTGAAGAGCAGAATCTTTTAATTTGGGGTAAGGAAAGTTTATAATTTTTTTCTTTTATGGGCTAAATTTCGGTGTCATATCCCTGATACCAGGAAAAATAAAAACGTAGATTGCTTTGAGGATAATTGAAGTTGTAACAAGATTGAGACTTCCTGTCCATAAACATAGTGTAACTTCTGTTTAATTTCTTTCATAAGTGTTTTTCAGTTATCGATATATAATATTGTACACTTCTTTGATTGTAATTATACCCAAGTATTTTGTATTTTTGATACTGCAGATGGTTTTGTTTTTAAATTTCAAATTCATAGTGCCCATTGTTGATATGTGGATGGTAATGAATCCTTGAATATTTACCTTTTATCATGTAACCTTGCTGAACTCAATTATTCTTGTAGCTTTTTTTTTTTTTACTGTAGAATTCATTAGACTTTCTTCATAGGAAATAATGTCATTCTATAAGTTTAAAAAAGTCTTTAATTTTTAAATTTTCCATTGCTGTGTGTGAAACCCTATTGCCCTCTAGGATAGTGCAGCAATGCCTTCTTTTGACATTTCTTGGAGTGAGATTCTGCTGGTGATGACTTATTTCATCATTATTTTTGAAAGAATCTTTTCATTATTTAGAGCTAAGGGTTTTTCTCCTTTCAGTACTCTGAGATTGTTGCTCTATTATCTTCTCACTCATATTGTTTCAGTGGGAAACTGCCGTTATCCTTTCTTTCCTGCGTCACCTGTCAGCCAGGAGGTCATGTGCTGCTCTCATGAAGTTTTAGATCCACAGAGTATATATGTCTGTATTTAAGTGCTGTCTTTGCTATTCTTTGAATATTAGACAAGTTGTCTGACTTCTCTTAGATCTTTTTTTAATGCAGTCTTATAATTTCTGTATTTTTCTATGTAGTAGGACCATAAAACTCTAGGTTTTTAATTCACTTATTTGGTTAAAATCTTTCAGTCAGCTTTTAAGTAAAAGAATATCTGTTTCATTCTTCACTTTTTATTCAGCACCTAAATTTAAGTGGCATTAAAAATGTGAATTTTATAAATGGAGTCAGATACACTTGGCTTCAAACACTAGCTGTCACTTTGTATACAGGAGATCTCAAGGAGGTCTTGGAGTCCTCATCTGGAAATTGGAGATAATAGCAGTGACTGTTCTGTGAGCCTGTTGGGTAAGGAAAGTTTATAATGAACACATGCAGCACCGTCCCTGGCACATTGGGAACACTCAATGTGCATTAGTTCTGGTGGTGATCACCATCACTGTCGTTGCCACTCACATGCCAAACTCCACTGCACTAGGAAAACTCTCCATTACTTTTTACTTGGATTGTTTCATTGGTTTTGAATCCTTTCCCTCCTACAATCTGTCCTCTGCACCAAAGCTAAAATGTTTATTGTAAAAGAAAAATTGTAAGCATGTCACTTTCAACATATAGCCTTTAATTACCCGCAGATCAGTGACACTCAACAAACAACTCACCTCACGCTTAGGCAAACTTCTCATTGCAGTCCCATCCAAGCTTGCCCCGCGCCTCTCCAGTCCTAAAAACTTTCTCTCCTTCTCTTTTTTCGCCAAGAGTTGTACTTTTTTTTTTTTTCATCTTTCAGTCTTTTCCCCTGCAGTGCCTTTGTGGGACACCTGCATTATCTGCATTATTCACCTAATTCCTACACATCTTTCAGATGTCAGTTCAGCTGTTATTCCCACAGGAATCTGACTGCCAGCATTCATGTTTAGCATCCCTTGATATATTTCCTACATCCCTGCTAAATTCTCCTCCTGACTGTAGTTTGGTTGTAATTCTCTACTTTCTTGTCTGTCTCCTCTACTGGCTGAAAACTTCTTGAAGGGCAGGATATTGCCCACCTACACCACTGCTTAGCAAAATGTTCTCACACGATAAATACTTGTTGGGTAACTGAGTAAAATAAAGAAAGAATAATGAGTGCATAAATACTGAAAGTGCAAGGTAAGTGAGATTAACTTTTAGTATCAGAAGTTCAGAGGGGAGAGAGATGTCTTCTAGTTGGTACTCGATAAATATTTACTGCATGAATAAAAGAAGCCTAATATTATATGAATTTACCTGATGACTATCAGATTCATGTCTACAATTCAGGATTCGTGGCTTCTAGATTAAGGTACTTTTCACAGTATCATTCTGACTCCCCAAAATATAGACAGAAAAGAGAAATACCTTAGAATTTAGACTAAATTTTTCAGGTAATGACTTAAATATCATTTTTAAAATTCTCCTTTTAAACATTTAACATTGTCTTCTACTAAACCTTGTCTTCTACCCACTCACTGCTTGAGTAATTTTCTAGATGTTCCATGATGCAAAATATGAAAATAATAGTGAGTCCTTTCCAGAGTCACAAGGTCCAAGACCTCTTCTATTTTGTCACCATCCTCATAGTAGGACGACTCTGTTTTAGTCAGCTTTTTTTGATGCTGTGACCAAAAGAACAATTTTGAGAAAAAGCTTATTTGGGGCTCACAGTTTCAGAGGTCTTAGTCCATAGATGGCCTAATTCATTCCCCCAGGGCTCCAGGTGAGGCAGAACATAATGGCAGAAGGGTGTGGTGGGGGAAGCAGTTGAGAGCATGACAGCAGGAAGCAGAGAGAGAGGAAGGTCAACTCACAAAATATATACCCCAAAGTCATGCCCCTGATAACCCATCTCCTCCAGTCACACCTACCTGAGTACTTAGTTAATTCCTAACAAGGGATTAACACACTGATTTGGTTAAGGTTATAACCAAAGGTTATAAGGTTATAAGGTCATAACACAATCATTTCCCCTCTAAACTTTCTTGCATTGTCTCATACATGAACTTTGGGGGAACACCTCATGTCTAAAACACAACAGGCTCAAATGTGGGAAGAATTATGTGGGAACCCAATGGATAGGGCACCTCCCTACAATCATGAATTTCACCAATTTGTCTGTATTGCATATTTCAAATGAAAAATAAGCATATTCAAGAAAGAGCCACAGTTTTTTCTGGGTCTTATTAAAAGAAATGCTTTCTATCATTTGATTTCTAAGTAAACTATAAAACAGAACGATAGTGGTGATGGAAATGATCATCCTCCTCCGTTTGGTGTAGGTGGGAATGAGAACGAAAGAGTCATAATTTGATTTAACATCAAAATGTGAGTTTTCATCTTCAGGAGAGTAATAGGTGCCTTTCCAAGTACTGCAAGTCACCTCATGCAAGAATTCACAGGGCGTGCTTGATGAGCATGTCCTGAGGCCTCTTTTTATTGTCTAACCTAATGAGAAACTTAGACAATGAAAATAGTATCTCTGAGTGAGAGAGAAAAAAAAGAATAGGCCAGTTGTGGTTAATGACATGCCCGTGGTTGAGATAGGAGTATGGCAAGGGTGTCTCCTCCCTAGGAATTAAATACAACCTTCAGAGGGGATTTGAACATAGAACCATCACTGACATCTGGAATTAATGCTATCCTGGTGTCGTCTCAGTCATGATGTAGATACCAAAAGAGGCTCTGCCTTCCACAGATCTGAGAGAAGACATGGATCATCCCACTCCTGAACTAAAGAAAGCGGGATGGTAGGGCATAACCCGGATGGCATAAATCAGTTCAGTGCTCTTTCAGTCTTGACCTGTTTCATTCTTTGTTAAAGGCTTACAAAAATGTTTTACACTTTATCTACTAAAACACTGTAAAATATTTTAATCCATTTGGTTAACAAGTTTTCCTACTTTTCATTTTCTGTATATGTAACACCTTTGTCTCTTTGGATTTTGTTGTTTTACTAGTTCCTCTCACCTCTGTTACAGGCTCATTCCAATTAGCATTATTTATTTCTTGAATCTTTATTTTTAATGTGGTTTACAGTGGTTTTTAACATGAAATTTCATGCAATTACATCTTTATGCCTCACCTTTACTTCTTGCTATTATTAGTCTTTGCTCATGATATCCACTGTTTTCATTTTTGAGCTAGACAATTCCATCTTCAGCATTATCTGGAAATTTCCATTAATTAGATTCTCTTCCAGATCATTAATAAAGCTGTAACTCGAATAGACCTGACATTCCTTCCCCTGGCTCCCTTCTGGTCATCTTCTTGCAACTTGACACGCTGCCCTTTACTTTGGTGTCTTTTAAGGATTTGCCAACCACTTTCCAATTCCCCAGATGTTTTCCTATCCAGCCATTTAAAACTGACTTTTGTTTGGTGTTTCAGAATCTAGTAGAGTGCCTTGTGCATAGTAGGCATTAGGTAAACATTACTAAAACTAAATCGGGTTAGCAGCTCAACTGTTGGTTCCATTCATGTGTTTGCTTCTTCTCACTCCTACCAAAACAAAAACAAAAACAAAAAACAGCCCCCCAAAAAAACCCCAAACCAAACCAACATCAACAAAAAGCATTGATCTTTTGTAACAGACTTTTAAAAACAGTGTTAAGACACTTTCCTTATACATACAGATGCTCTCAATGTACAATGAGGTTGCATTGCCTAAACTGAAAATGTCATAAGTCAAAAGTGCATTTAATCCACCTAACCTACCAAAATTCTGGCTTGGCAGTGCAGCACACTGTAGATTGCCGACCCTCATGATCCACTGGTGAACTGGGAACTGTGTTTCACTTTCATCATAATGGCAGAGGGTACCACACTGCTAGTTCAAGAAAGCTCAAAATTCAGAATTCGAAGTCCTGGTTCTCCTGAATGTATATTGCTTTGCATCATCTTGAAGTTGAAAAATTGTAATTCAAACCACTTTACATATGTATGCATGTGTGTGTGTGTATGTGTGTATATATGTGTATATATATATGTATACATATATGGAAACCTTAATACTCATCAAGTTTAATTGGGTCTTTATAACATTGCCCATTTCCTAGGATTTTTCCCCCAATGAAATGAGTATGATATATTTGACTATATCAGGTTCTCTGAGTATCATAGATAATGAGGGGCTGGGAAAACTTTTGACTCAACCTGACTAACTTGTTCCTGTCCCATTTCCTCTATCATAGGAAATGCTTCTCTCTGTCCCTCTGCTCAAGCCAGAAACTTAGGAAACCTTTGGTTGACTCCCTTTCTTTCCCCTCCATGTCCAATCAGTAGCTCTTTCACTTGCCACTTTCTTAAGAATACACCTCACATCCACCCACTGCCCCTGGGCCACTGCCGTGGCCTTGGAGTCCTCCTACTTCCATTTGGCCCTCCTCTGGCTTTCCATCCACACGGCATCAGACTTACCCTTTCAAGAATGTGAATGAGATCCTGCCTCAGCCTTGCCTATACCTTTCAGGGATTTCCAATAGTACTTGAAATAAAATCCAAACTTCTTATTTCCTTGTGACATGGACACTTCCTTCAGACCAGGAGCTCATGAGGGCAGCCATAGATCCCTCCCTCCCACACACACTTGGCGGTTTGTGCCACATGGCCTGGCTTGCAGCAAGCAGCCACAGATATTTTTGCTGCTTGAAAGAAACACTCTATACAATTGCTGCAAGGGAAAGAAGAAAGATCGTTTCCTCCCGGCTGGGTCATAGACTTTCTTCCTAGGTCAATGTTTTAAAATAGATTGCTCAGAGATGTCTAGAAGTGAGAAGTGGTGAATCTATGACTGCACCTCCATGGATTCCACCTACATTATCCAGACTCTGGCATTTAATAAGCATTGAGAATTCAAGAATGCAGTTCTTACAGATGAAAGTAACTATTTGTTAAAGAGGAGGGAGCTGAAATTAAAATGGAGAATGCTTTGATGAACATTACATTCAAATCATTAGAATTTCATATAGATGTAATTGCTTCCTCAGAAATAGATTAAATATACACAGCATTTTAAATGACATTTTTACATTGTTAAAGCACAGTTGATTATAAATTATGAGTATTTTAAAGAAGGCATGCTTCCTCTCCATCAATCAGCATTATCATGACCATCTTTTTAATAAGATTATTTGCTAATGCAAAACTGAAATGAGCAATGCCTACAGCAGCATTCACAGTGAACAAGTGACTGCACACCCACCCTTAGATTCTCTTGCCAGGACATGGTGTCTGGAGAAATTTGTTTTCCTTCCTTCACACTCACCCGTGTAGCTTCTGCTAATGGGCTTTTTTTTTTTTTTTTTTTAGCTGAGGAGTCATGAGTCCCTTTCAGCTTTAAGGTGCTAATCATTAGCAGTTAAGAAGCATCTTGTAGAATAAGCGCTGGCATTCTCCCCAAGAGCTGAAGGTTGAGATGCTGCAGGGCTATTTTGGATGCTCGAGTTTGACATTTATACTCATTCAAATTAGGCACATTGTATATTAAGTTGACAAAGAAAGTAAAGTCATCAGGCTCTCTCCACTGCACAATGCTCAGCTGGGGACATTAGCCAGGAAATTCTAATGTGCTACTTACCTGCAGTTTTTTTTTTAAAGGACCTAGGGTTACATATGATGAAAATTATCTGCAGAGAAAAAAATTAAAGAATACATAAAATCCCTAAGGGAAGAATTATATTTGATTTTAAAAATCTGAGAAGAGGAGGTGTTTTTTGCATTGACGTGGGAGGGGGATTTGGAATGGGAAGGAGGCATGTTCAGAAGTGCTGAGAATCACATTGGAAAGTTATCCAGATGGAAACATGTCAGTCACTCTGACCATAAGTGTTACCTACCTGTGGTCATTATAAGCATTCCCCATAAAAGAGCCATTGACATATGGAAGTGAGGATATTAAGCAAAAAATGTGAAAACTGTTCTACCCTAGAAATTGAGACATATGTCAGAAAATAATGTCATATTCTGAGGAGCGGTGAAGAGAGCCAAGGTTGTCATTCCTGCCATTTGCGAGTGAGTCTGTCTACCCTGAGAACCCTGAGTTCTCTGCACTCAGCGGAGGGAATGTGTGCTGTTGCCTACCACAAACTATGCAACTGAAAATGAACCAAATCAGTTAAAGTGGGGCGAAGACTGAATATATCTACCACAGAAGTAATTTCAAACTGGCTGAACTAAAAGAAAGGCTCTTGAGACAATAAAACCCTCCTGTACACTGCATAAAATGGGGACTTAAAGTACCAAGTGACCAACAAAGAGAAGTCACAAAAAATGGGAAAGCATACCAAGCAGATGCAAATGAAAATAATGCATCGACAACCATATTGATATCAAATGAATTTGAATCCAGGACAAACCTAGACAAAGAATGTCACTTCATAAGGAAATAGAGTATAGCTTACAATGAAGTGCTAACAGTGGGAATAACTGATTGCATCAAGATGCAATATAAAAAGCATCAGCAAACATAAGGCAAAATTGGATACTTTAAGTTATTTATAAAAGTCATCAACAGACAAGGAACAAAAACTAATTGATGGTATAGAAAATCTAAGCACCATAATAAATAAGGTGGAATTAATTCCTACATGATGCATATCAGATCTGCTGCCCCCTAAACAGAAGACTTTTTTCAGTCCCTCAAGAAACATTACTAAATTTAACATGCTAGTCATAAATAAAAGTTCAGCATGTTCAAAGCTGAAATACACCCAAACAGTTTTTGCTCAGATTCAGTGAAAGGAGAAATTACAAAGTATAACAATTTAAAGAAGCAAAAACTACAGCCATGGGGAAAATTTCAGAAATTTCTCTTATACAGCCCCATAGACACTGAAGATGTCAAAACCCAATCTCCTCAAATCAGAAGAGATTGAGGAAAGGAGAGAACTAGAACCCATGGCATACATATAGTTCATGCTTGAAGGACACAATAGTACTAAATAACTTGCTAATAAACAAGAAATATGATTTAGATTTCTAAGTAAGAAAAGCAAATCGATTATGAAGAAAAACAAGCAAATTTTTATTAATTGGACAATATAAAAATTATAGAACTAATCAAAAGTAAACCCAAAGGCTGGTTAACAGGAGTGGAAAATAATTTCTTATCTAGCTTAACCCAAAAAAGAAAGAAAAGCAAAGCAAAATAAAGTTTTAAAAATTGATAATAACGACTGATGCAGTAGAAACTGAAATAATCATGAGACTATTTTTCTTAGCTCTTTACAAAATAATACAGACTATGGATGAAAAGGATGAATTTGCAAGGAAACTGAATATAGAAAATCCACAAGGTCCGATTTCTACAGAGGAGGTGATTTCAAAGTGCAATTCTATCTGACTCCATGGCTGTTGAAACTGTTTCAGAATATGCAAAAAAGAGGAAGATACCTGTGTTGTTTTAACAAAATGACTGTCTCTAAGGGAGAATCTATTTTCTTGCCTGCTCAGGAACCTGAGGTCTTCCTGTTTGACCTGGGACCCTCTCGGATTGTCAAACTCAGCAGGCACATCACTCCAATTTGATTCTCTGACATCACTTCTCTTCCTGTCCCCTGCTCTGCCCCTCATGCCTCCCTCCTTCACTTACGAGAACTGCTGTGGTTACCTTGGGCCCACCAGCACATAATGTTCAGTCTAATCACCTCGTTTTAAAATCCTTGAATTTTGTAATCACACAGTCCTTTCTTCCAGGTAAGCTACCGTAGTCAGGTTAGTTGGATGAGGATGTGGCATCTTAGGGAGGCCATTCTTCTGCTTCCTATTCCATATCATCAAACACATTTGATCATATATATGTATCATTAAATACCTTGTTAATATCTATTCATAAAGTATAGTGGCATAAGGTGTTTATATAGTATTTATATTTTATATATTATACCAATACTGGCATATATCTTGGTGTGATATGCTTGATCACATCGTATGTGCACTGGGGCATCCAACATTCTCAGATGTTGCTGGAAGCTGGTAGAAGCTCGACGTACATATGGGTTTTTCATAGCATTACAATTGCACTCTGGACTTTCTCAGATTCACCGACACATGGTCAAATGATTGCATATACAATACTGACTGCAGCATTTTTGTAACGTCCATGCATCCCAAGTAAGAAAATCTTCATCAGAGCAGAACTGGTTACAGAGGCTGTGGTACACTGAAAAACCGCAGACTTTGATGAGCAATGCTCTTCTCCAAGATGCACGTCGTTTTTAATTGTTCATAAGAGGCACTTTTTAAATCAACATTTAAGCATTTCAACATCTCTGAAATTAGGATGTCTTTGAAATAATGGCCTGTCAGGCTTAAAATGGTAGAAATGTTTTCCTTTCCTAGTGGTAAAATAACAGTGTGTTTTGTGACCAGTGAGAACTTAAATTTGATGAAATCCTATATTTTAGTGGAATAAAAAGTTGTATTTAATATGTAACTGTGCATCACAAGTGCACAAAACAAATATATGTAAATATACACATTTCCCCCCTTCGTTGGATCATTACTGTTAGCAGTCGGCAAGCTTTTCATTTCTCCCATTGAAGTCAAATCTCTTGATCATATTTACCCCCTCATGTTATTATGTTAGCTTTCTTTAATAGGAATACTCCTCAAAGGAATCAATTTATACATACTTTCTCTAGTTTTGTATTTTTTTTTTTTTTGCTTCATACTCTTAAATCCATTCTGATTTTTTTTTTCTCTGCTCAACCTCTTTCCATTGATATTGGCATGGCCTTGATCTTGATAAATCCTTTAGCAGTGTTAGTCACAATGGTCCTGCCTCCTGCTGGCACTGTTGCTCTCCAGGACACCACGTGCTGGTTTTCCTCCTCCCCAGTGTGACTTCATTAAGTCTCCTTGCTTTGTTTTTCTCCATATCTCCATCACTATCAAACACTGGAGGATCCCAGACTCCCTCCTCATTCCCTTTCTCTTCTCTGCCCACCCTGGTTTGTGCGTGGTGGTGGTGGTGTTGGCATGGAATGTTCTTCTATGCTCACTTCTTCAATACCATCTATTTGCCATCAACTTTCAGATTTTTATCTCCAACTCAGTTCTGTTCCCTGATCTCATTCTAATATACCCAATTGCCTATTAAGCATCAATTTCATATCTGCAAACATCTCAGTCTTAGTATATCTAACTCTGAACTTCTCATCCCCTCCCCCTAAAAATCGATTCTTCCCTCAGTCTTTCCATCTTAGGCAATGACTCCTCCAGCCTTTCAGTTGTTCTGGTTCAAATACTTAGTCACTCCTGACTCTGGACTTCCTTTTCCTTTCACAACCCACATCCAAGCTGCGATCTGTTCCTATTGACTGTACTTGCCAAGTACATCCAGAATCTGACCATCTGCTGCCATCTCAGTCCATGACACCCCATGTCATCTTTGTGTGATTGTCATGCCCTCCTTAGTGGTCTCCAAGCTCCAGCTCCTCTTTAGGATTCTCAACAAAACATCCAGCCCATCCTTCCAGAATGAAGTCACATCCTGTCATTCCTTTCTCAGATCCTTTGAATGGCTATTTCCTTCAAATTCCACAATGCCATTCTGCTTCATCCCCTGTGGACCTTGACCTCATCTTCCACTCTTTGCTTCCAAACTCATTCTTCTTAGATGCCCTTCCCTGATAGCAACAGAATTCACTCTCCTCTTTGAGTCTGCTCAACTGTCACTTTTTCTGTAAGTTTTTTTTTCTCTGACCACTCTTAAATTTTGCCGCCTATCTCTACAGTTGGCTACCCTATTTGAATTTTCTCCATGGTAATAATCATCTTATAATTGACTACAAAATTAGCATATGTATCTTATTTGGACCACACCAGAATGGACACTCCTTGAGGGCATGGGATGCTGACTTATTCACTGATGCATGCACCATATGCCATGCCTGTCACATACGCAGCACCCGGTAACTATTTTGGGGAGAGTTACAGTTCCTTATGGGTTGGTGGCATAGTTTTGAAAGGAAACACAAGTGAATGGTAACAAAGACTTCTTTTTGGAGGGCTGGGTTTTAAGAAACAATGAGGGAGAGAAGCTACTTAATCCCATGTGGTTTCAATCTTTGAATGTGATGCTTGTTTTCTGTGTGAAACAATCCAGCTTGATTTACAGTTTTATAGTTTTAAAATATTGGGTAAAGGCTCCAAGTCAATTTCAAGTTGGAATGGATTAAAAGTTTTTGAACAAGAACATGAAACCTTCAAGGTCACCAATTGCTCTCCTTGCTCTGGATCTGTCTCCTCCAGCTAGATGGTAACTTAAGCTAAGTCATTGGGAGGAGAGTGGGTCATTCTGATATCTTCCATTGTTGGTTCACTCTTTCTCATTCTATTACCCCACTTTTTAAAAGAATGTGTGGACAGAGTTCTTGATTCTTAAGATCAAGGTCAAATTAGTCCTGGCCACAAAGAAGAGAATTTGCCTTCTTAGCTAAGAAGACTTGGAGGCCAGCTGATGGGGGACCTGCTCATGAAATGGATCAGCTCAGTCTCTGGCAGCTAGGTGGGGGCAGAATCAATACTTGATTAAACAAATTCCAGATACCAGCCAGCACCCAACTGTGGGAGGTTAGAAGCAGCAGTGAGGGTGTTGCTAAGCAAAGGCACTTTGTTACCATTAAGCATTTTCCCTTCCACTGAAATATAAACCCACGAGGGAAACGATCCATTCTTTATTATTTTTTAAAGTGACTTTCTGTCTGGAAAACAATTTACTACCACCATAACTGTGTCTTCTTTTAGAAAAGTGTATAATTGGCTGCCATTTGACATTAGGTGGCATTATTAAAGTCTTGAAATTCTTTTAATGCGCATTCTCTTTTTCTTACCACGGAGCATCATTTTCACAATCTCTGAGATTCCCTTGCCATCTCCCCTAACCTAGTCTATTTTGAGAATTTCAAAACCAGAGATGATTTTGAAAGATTCAGGTTTCTTGATTCGAGTCAATAGGATGAAATGAGTCAGACTAATAAAATGATACAATGTAACCATGGTTATTATTACTTTTGATTAACTTTTGTTGGGGTAACACCGCCCACTGTGCCACCTCATAAACTGATATGTAACTACTGGTTTATAGCTTCTACATCAATTTCTATATCCCCCCCATTCTAGAGAAACTACCTACTTCACTATGGCAAATACTAATTTTTTAGTATTTGTGTGCAAAGCTGACAGATGAGACCATTCTGGTGTGATCATACTTCTTCGCTGGAGGAGAATGCTTGATAAATATGCAAGTCCCTAGGTCTCTCTGCTGACTTGCAAGCTTTTCCATGACTGGTCTTCAATAAGGTCTGAGAACTGCTGAGTGAGGGGATGGAAACGATATAAAGAGATATTGTATTAGTGCCTTTGAAATGCACAGTGTCTTCAATGCAAACACCTTGCTGATAAAGCAATTGGGTTTTATTAACAAGTAGTATGTCAACATCAGGAGAGGCACTCAGCAAAGATCTGTTCATTGACTACATGGTGGATGGATGAATGGATGGACGGATGGATGGATGGATGAATGGATGAATGGATGGATGAATGCAGTACAGACTAAGTATGGAAATGTGATGGTCATGCTCATTTCTCTGTGTCCTCTCTCATCCTGTCCCATCTTTGATGTGATTCTTTGGAGTTATACAAGAATTCCATGGAAAGAGAGAATGTGAAGACAACAGTTATAATGATGGTCAAATGTACAGACTGCTTCATTTACTTTAGAGCAAATCCTAGAAATATAAATGGCTCCTAAAAATACGAAATAATAGAAATAAAGTGTGTCATAGCCAAACCAGTGGCAGAGGGCAGGGGAGGGAGTGTAATTTTAAAATTTGAAGAAAAGGAGGGAAAAGTAAACACCAATAAAAATAGAACACATAGGAATAATTAGGATGATTAGAAATAATTTCAAACCTCAATACTCTCAGTAGGTATATGAGTTTCAAACTCTCGTTTTATTATGAAGATACTGTTTTGAAGAAAGGAAAACAAAAATTCAACCATATTCTGTTTATAAGTGACACACATAAAATAGCACACCCAAAACATAAGGACACAGAAGAATTGAAAGGATGAAGAAAAGATACACCAGGCATATGCTAACAATGAATGTACTTGTGGTCGAGGTCCCTGCAGGCAGGTCATTCTGTAACCTGTGGCTATCAGATTTCTAGCTCATGAACATTTTAAAGGAACAAAAGTATATAATTAAATAACACCATAATTTCAGGTGCATATTTCAGCAGAATATGGAAGTTTTTCAAAAATTCTCAAGTCATTTTTCCTCAGAAAATGCCAATTTCTCAGTTCACTTTCAAAAACTGAATCATATTTCTATTATTAGAGATAATTAATTTTGTTTCCTTATTAAAATGCTGCCGATGATGATGCTCTTTCTATGAAGCAAGTTCCAGTAGGAAACTATGTCCTACCAGTTGTTCATGAACCTGAATACCATAGCACTGCACTCGAGAGCAGCATCGTCTTCATCAAGGGAACTCTGAGAACCAGCAGCATCCTTAATAAAACCCAGGGCCGATTGCCAGTGGTGGAGGGAGAAACTTCTCTGGAAATGGATAGTGTCCACTCTAATTTGTCATTGTAGCAAGGCACGGCTGATGTTTTAAAGTGGTAGCACAGTCTCCAAGTGGTGGCTGTGGTGAGGATTAGCTCTGTAGGAACTCTGAGACCCTCCTGGGTTCCCCTGCCCACTTGGATGATCAAGTCTGGTTTGATTAACCAGGAGAAGTGATGAGTTTCTTTACCGTCAAGCTGGGGATTAATCTCCACTGTCTCAAGCCATCCTTTTATCTGAGATGTTCATCAGGAATTTCTCAAAAAAGTCATTTAAGGTGGGAACATGAGTTTGAAAAAAGTGAAAGTTCAAAAATGTGCTGTAGAGGGGTGAAGGATATTGGAAGTCATCCCAGCAGTGCTGTTATTGACTTGCTGTGGCCTCACTGGCAATCTCTGGATGGGACACTTGTCCTGGGAAGGAGGGTCTCTAAGATGACCCAGCGTCCACTGGAGCACATGGCCATTAAGCACCCTCTAGTCTCCTCTTGTAGGAGTGCTGCATACTGAGAGTAAAATCCCATAACAATGGTGGAAGTCCTGCTTAGAGAATGCCTGACCTTTCTACTAGGAAATGGGGGCAGCCTTCTTCATAGTTCTTCTGGAACTCTTAGTCCTTGTGCTGGATGACATGAAACCAAAACACAGCTTCTGGTCTTTTCCTTGTTAGTTGGACGGTGAGGGGGCCGTGAATCAGGAGCGTTCACAACAGCTCTGCTCTGATGTACATTTGGGGTAGGGCCTAATTTTTGAAGATTTATCAATCTGGCGCTTGAAGGAGCATATCACAGGAAATGTTTTGTGTCTTACAACTCTCTTTCCTGGCTATGATTTATTGGAGCGTGGTACTATAAATCATGCTCTTTGATTTCCCCTTCTCTTTCGAAATAAGTGACTCATTCTGCAGAACCAAGCTTGTTCTTTTTTCTTTGGCTTCCTTTTAAAAAAACTTCACTGGAAACCTTGTTTTAATCTCCTCTGATCCTTGCACATATCATTTTTTTCCTGTTAATTCTTATCTAAAGAACATTTCTGTTAGTCACATATCATATGGCAAATGCAAAGAGTAAAACATTTACAACATTTGAATCCTTCATAAAGGACATAGATTTCAATATATAAGCCACATTCCTGCTTGGAAAAAAGGTACCAGTGAAATTTTATCACATTTTGATTTTTTCCCTTTTTCCAGAAAGAATATAATTTTTGCTGGGCTTGGAAAATATGAATTCAAATTATAAGTCAGGTTGTAATCAATGTTTATTTTTTTAAAGCCAAACTTCTAGAACACCATAAAGAAAATAATCATATTTTTTACAACACTGCAGGTATACAACACAGATATTTAGAAACTAGAAGATTTCAAAGGAACAACAGGGTAAATCAATAACTCCCACATGGAGGGAAAAGATGATTTTCTATTCAAGATATCAAACAAAACTAACGTGATATTAATGGCTGAGCGAACAGGCTTCCCATTTGCGCTCGCACGAGGGGGAGGTTAAGGATTGGCAGTTGCTCATATAAATCAAGTCTGGTAAGAACTGTGTGAATAAGTGTTTGGCATTTTCAGTTGGAAAGGAGCAGCTTGTCTTCAGTTCTCAGAAACCTGCCCCTTGTGACAATCATCTTTTTTCCTCTCTGGATGGATCTGAGTTTTAATATCAACTTAGCGTAAGCAAATGCACTGTCGTCCAGAGCAGAAGTGTCCAAGGAGGCAAGGTAGCCAAGATGAAAGGAGAAAATGGGACCCCATATTTGCCCATCAAAACCAAGTCTGTCGCCTGTGTATCTGCCAGCATGTTTGAGTTAAGCTCTTTCTACTTACTTGTGCTGTGATCGGCAATTCTCAAATCAAAAGAAACAGGAAACTTGGTGACATATAAATCAGATCGTTTTCTACTGGATGTCAATTTCCAAGAGGCATCTACTTTCTTCTTTTAATTTTTAAATTTTATTTGTTCTAATTAGTTATACATGACAGAATGCATTTATACACTTGATAGATCATATGTAAATAGAGTGCAATCTCTCATTTTTCTGATTATACGTATTGCAGGATCACATTGGTCATGTGGTCATGCAATCATACATGTACATGAGGTAATAATGTCTGTTTTACTCTGGTATTATTCCTTCCCCTAAACCCCTTCCCCTTCCTTTACTCCCCTGTACCTAATATAAAGTAACTCTATTCTTCCCTACCCCCCCCACCATTGTGAATTAGCTTCTACATATCAGAGAAAACATTCCACCTTTGGTTTTGTGGATTTGGCTTATTTCACTTAGCATGATATTCTCTAACTGGTAAACATCCATTTACCAGCAAATGCCAGAATTTTATTCTTCTTTAAAGCTGAGTAATATTCCATTTTCTTTATCCATTCATCTGTTGAAGGGCATCTAGGTTGGTTCCATAGTTTAGCTATTGTGAGTTGAGCAGCTATAAACATTGATGTGGCTGCGTCACTGTAGAATGTTGATTTTAAGTCCTTTGGGTATAAACTGAGGAGTAGGATAGCCAGGTCAAATGGTGGTTCCATTCCAAGCTTTCTGAGGAATCTCCATAGTGCTTTCCATTACGTTTGCACCAATTTGCAGCCCCACCAGCAAAGTGTGAGTGTGCCTTTTTCCTTACATCCTCACCAACATTTATTGTTGTGGCATCTACTTTCTTACAGATTAAATGTCTTAAATGGGAATTACCCGTTGAACAACTACTAACCCAACATGATTTTGTAAGATCTGCTAAGTGCCCAGAAATTAGTGAGATTCATATCCATGAGAAAATATGTTGCTTTTTAGTGTAAAACTCACTCTAGACATCTGAGTTCTGCTTCTATCTCTACCCCTAGTCAAGTGATCATTGCAAGTCACATGACCCCTTAGTCTTGCAAAAATGAGGAAATTTAAATACATATTTCCTAATATTCCTTCTAGTTCAAACACTATAGACTCAATTTTAAAAAAAAGAAATCTATCCTCAACCTGATCCTGCTTCCCACCTCACAGAGGAGGAAGTAGAAGGAAATCAAAAGGCAAAAAGAGGAAAAAGTGCAAAACAGTTGTAGTGACAAAATGTGCTGGGAGTTAAGGTGATGATCCCATTTTGTGGAGATATTCAGGGATCCATATCTATTTTTGAATCCCTGGGAACTAGCAGAGCTGGGAATACTCACTCTTCAGCAGGGCATCAAACATGATGCAAGTAACCTTGGGAGGGTCACTGTGCCCTTGGTGCGACTGGCTTGGGCATGGAGGAGGAGGCAAGAGCAGACCTTTGTAGAGGGCAAGGAATTTCCACTATGGGTCAGTTACCTTTAAAGTTAACAATGTTCAATACTTCGGAACTTGTTTTAATGCATTAAGTTATTTAAGTCTCTAAGTTCTCTCATTTGAGGTGGTCTGACATGCACCCCTGAAACAGGCTGCTTTGTCCCCAGTATTAGTCTTGTAGCAGGCTGGCTGCTGCCGTGATGTGAAAGTAGTTTTTTGTTTTTGTTTTTGTTTGTTTGTTTGTTTTTTTGCACACACTTCTAGTTGACCTTGTTTGGGGCACTTACTTTCATCTTCAGCCTCTTCCATTGCTACAGAAAGATCAAGCCCAGGAAATACGCTGTAGCATGTTGGAGCAACTGTTTCTGATTGAACTGGTCATGTTATAGGCAAGAATTATCTGGTTAAAACCAAAAATGAAGTCTGAAAGCACTGACTCCAGGTGTAGCTCTATGGAGCACTTGCCAAGCATGCGTGAAGCCCTTGTTTGATACCCAGCACCAAAAAAGAAAAAAAAAATTAACAGTGAGTCCATCCCCCATTAATATCAGGACTAGACCTAAGAAATGCATTAAACTCATTGGGCACAAAATCTCCACTTGAAAACCATCCCCCTCCACTCCCACTTTGAAATAGTGTACTTTTTCCAAGACTAAGAGAAAGTGAGGAGACTAATCCAGAAATTTTTATAATTATGTATCCAATATCCTTTCTTTTTTAATCAATTAATTAATTAATTAATTTTTATTTTTACAGACTCCATTTTGATTCATTGTACACAAATGGGGGACAACTTTTCATTTCTATGGTTGTTCACGATGTAGTCACATCATCCATGTAATCATACATGTACATAGCGAAATAATGTCTGTCTCATTCCACCATCTTTCATATCCCTGCCCCCTCCTCCCTCTCATTTCCCTCTACATAATCTAAAGTTCCTCCATTCTTCTTTCACCCTCCACCCCCATTATGTCTCATCATTCACTTATCAGGGAAAACATTTGGCCTTTGTTTTTTGGAGGGAATTGGCTTATTTTTTTTTTAGCATGATATTCTTAAATTCCATCCATTATCTGCAAATGCCATAATATTATTTTTCTTTATGGCTGAATAATACTCCATTGTGTATAAATACCACAATTTCTTTATCCATGCATCTATTGAAGGGCATCTAGGTTGGTTCCACAATCTAGCTATTGTGAATTGAGCTGCTATAAACATTGATGTGGCTGCATTACTGTAGTATGCTAATTTTAAGTCCTTTGGGTATAAACCGAGAAGTGGAATAACTGGATCAAAAGGTGGGTCCAATAGCCTTTCAAATGTTTTTAAAAATTAACTTATTAGCTGGTGAATAAAATATGTACATAATTACAGGGTACTATTTCAATGCATGTATACATTGTGCCATTTTCAAATCAAACATTTCTATGTACTCAAATACTTCTCATTTCTTAATTTCTCCATAGTGAAAACACTCAAAAGCATTCCTTGTGGCTTTTTGGAAATATACAATACATTATCATTATCTGTAGTCACCTTCCGTGCAATAGATCACCACAACTTGGCTTTCCTATTGAGCAGTAACTTAGTCCCTGCTGACCTGTCCTCCCCACTGCCTGGCTCTCTCCAGTCTCTGGTAACCACCATTCCACTCTCAGCTTCTAAAAGACCAACTTTCAGATTCCACACATGAGGGAGATCATGTAGCATTTGTCTCTCTTCTTAATAACCTTTAACTTTTTTATATGATTCTAATTTTTGCATTGAGAATTGGGAGGCTTTAAAAGGTTATATTACTTATTCAAGGGTCATAGACATAATATGTGATAGAATTTGAAAAAACCTCAACCCCGAAATTCTACAGAATTCTACACATCTGTCTTTTAATAGAAGTATAAAGTAGCAATTACCTTAGTTTCTCCCCAAAGTTGAAGCCAGGGTCAAAATAAGGTGAGAGATACACACAAGGAACACAGAGTGTAGTAACTATCTATATAGAGTTAAAATGGTTTAAACCCATTGCTTCCAGTGCTTTGGGTATCATAAAGCTGATGGTGACTCCCATATGAGACGAGGCTTCCATCTTTTCTCCACCTCAAGAATAGCATAAATTTGGCTTCTGTTTGGATCCCATATGAAATCATGAAGCTCCACTGTAAATGTTTGATTCATGAATAGGAATAATAATTTTTAAATTAAAGATGTAACATTTAAACATTTGCTTTATAATTAAATGTTATTTTGAAAATTCCATTTTTAGGTCAAGATATCTCTTAAGACTGTCCTCTATTAGTTAAATTATATAATTTGATTTATAGGGACATACCAATGTGGTAGTCATATCAGGAATCCTGCTAGATCTGAAATCACCGATAAAAAGTAAACAGCTAGTGAATATCACCAGTGCTGGAGGTTCTTATGCCATTGATACTTGTCATGGTACTAATAGATGTTTTTGGTTTGATGTCAGTTGTTTGTCAAGGAATTATAATAATATTTTTCAAAAAGCTTTGCTTTGACTTCCATTATACTGTGAGACTATTTTTTTTCCCAACCTCCCTACCATCTGTCTTGATTCTACATTGGAAAATCTCCCTGATATTCTATCCAGAAGGGCTAAGTGAAATCAATATGGCAACAGCAGATTGCTCGTATGGCCCAGCTTTTAAGTGGGATGTTGTTATGATTAACAGTGGCCTGGCTCTTTACCTCTCTATTATCCCAAGGCCATCTCAGAACACTTTGGTCACTCATCAGATTCAATTAATTCTATATGCTTCCTAAAAATGCAGCCTAAGGATGGAAGAAAGAGGAAAAAATGATCAATTATATTTGACTCTCAGTGGGATTGGAATGGTATAGTTTTCCCTTTTCATTTATTTTGTTTAAAGAGTAATCAATATATAAGAATATCATGTGTTTTAAAAGAAGTGCAATGAAAATCATTCCAAGATCTATTCTTCTATATGTCATATACTTAGCTAGAGATTATATAGAAAACTTGTGCTTTTTTTCAATATCACTACCCAAAATGTGTATTTATATGTGTGGAATTTATGCTTTTCTTCATAATTTTATAACTAATAAACTTTTTAGCTAATTATTTTATGCCATATACTGCTATTGATTTTTTCACAACCATATACTAATAAGTATGTGAATCTCTATAACTAATAGAAATAATGCTATTGGGGAGCATTCCCTGGTGGGACATTTCTAAGGAATGACAGGGTCTGATGACAGGGAAGGGGTGACTCGGGCTCAAGGGAATGGGAGAAAGTATAATCAAAGAATGCCAATGCTAGAGTACTCCATGAGTCATTTCCTTATGGAAGTATCTTGGAAGTAGTGTAGGTTTTTAGGAAGATAGAGTCAGAAGGCATTTGATTAGACATGCCAGAGATTTTAATGAAAATGTCAAATTTATTCCCTCGGGTAAGTGAGAAGGATGGAGGTGCATCTCAATTCACATGTGATGTAGGGCCCTTTGATTGATCCATCTCTCACTTTGGTCTGTCTCTTTCACTCTTGTGTTTACTTCGTCCTCTGCTGTCGCAAACAAATGCTATCCAGATGGCATGAAAGATGGCCACGGGCATCCCCAGATTTCCAACTTCTTCATTTAGCAGAGTATAAAGAAAACTTGTGTCTCACAAAGCCCACACACAACTCCCAGGGCAAGATCCACTGTAACTCTGCCAGGGTCCTATATCATCCTCTGGACCAGTTGCTGAGGTGGCAGAATGGGGACCCATGCTTCACCAGGCAGACTTCAGACTCATGCACCCTTGTGAGTCCAGAAGTGGTGGTGGGTTATGAAAGGAGATAATCGTGGGAAAACATTCTAAATCAGTTGGAGAAGAAGACCACAGACCAAATGCAAAAATCCACAAGTAATATGGAGGAAAGCTTTAGGCCCTTGCTAATTAGTTGACCATGGGTGATCCTGCACAAGACCAATCAATCTAACATATCCAGTGGAAGTTGGCAATTCAGATCTAAGCTACTTTGAAATGCGTCACATGCAGACTTTGTGTGTCTCCTTTGCATGCTTTCTTTTTCATAAATGTTTTTCCTGATGTCATCCATTATAATATAAATTTTTAGGCTTCATTAAGTGACTGTGTCTTGCCTACGGTTCTGCCTTGCTTTGCAGCAAAACCACGAAAATGTTTGTGAAATGAATAATAATTGTGGTTTTTCTTTCTTGTATAGAACCAAGTGTAGAGTCTGTTAGACACTAGATGCTCTGTCGTAGTACAAATTCTTGCCATTCTGATTGTTTTCATTTCAGTGGGCACTTGGTAAACTCCTACAACTCTCTGATCTCTCCTAACTGCACCTGCCTCTATCACCCTTTAGCTTAGGAAAGAAATAACCCAGATATTTTTAAGTACATTCAGCACATCAGATCTCAGACTTAGTTCTCACTCCCCCACTCCATTTATTCCCTCTACCATGTTAGGCTCCACTTAAATAGAAAATTAACAGTTGACTCTATAATTATTTGAGGAGTTAATTAAAGCTTGCTAAAATGAACAACCATCAGGAATTTGGGTTTTTTTCCCCTAATACTGTTACAAATGATGCTCAGATATGTTCATCACACGTAAATTATTTCTTCAAGTAATTTCATTGGTACACTATGTGTTTAATGAAGTTCTATTGTCAAAAAAACTTAAGATATTTTTCACATTTTTAAATGAAAAAGTCAGAAAATACACTGTCTTGTTATTTATGAATAATTGTGTATATAATTACACACATATAGAAACACATATATAATTTCTCGGTGCACTACTAGATTTATTTACTAACTTTTAAAACTATTCTTGCATTTAATTCATAAATGAGATTAAGTTTTTGGTTGTGTGTGTATGCGTGAATGTTCCTCTTGCCCAGTTCTGGAATCAGTGTTGCGCAAGCTGATACAATGCAAGTGCAACCTTCCATTTTCTCCAAGCTCTGGATAGCTGAAGTAAGACAGGTACTTTTCATTAATTCGTTTTTCTACTACTGACTTATAAAAGTATCCGGATTGGTTGTCTAAATTATAGATAGAACTTTAACTAAATTTTATTTTCCTGCAGTCATTGAGATAGTTTAAGTTTCCTTGAGTCAATTTCATTAATCTATGTTTTCATAGATTACTTGTCCCTGTCATGCACACTTTGAAACATAAAGTTATGCATACTATTCTCCTACAGTTTTAAAAATAATTTCTGTATGTGAAGTAACGCTGCTTTTCTAATATTACTATTTGCTTTTCCCTTTTTTATCGGTTTGGTCAAAAATTTATATATTTAACTTTTATTCACTTTCTCAGCTCTATTTTCTGTTAATTTTCTATTTCATTAATTTCTACTTTTATCTTTCATCAGTTTACCTTTGTTGCCTTTAGCAACATTAACTTCCCTCTAAAATTCTGTCAACCTAAGTTGAGATGTGAATGAAGATTTTAAAATGTAAAAAATAAGCCAGTCAATGGCATTTTAGTTTCAAGATGAAAGGAGTTTAAATTTTTTAAAATTTTGTTTTACATATCATTTGATTTATAATATCCTAAGATATTGTAATCCAGGGTTAATAAAGGAATAGATACATCAGTTACCCTAATCATAAGCATGAGCACAAGCACACTTAAGATGTTTGATGTTGTGTAAAGAGTTTTTAGTAACTACAGAGATTCCCCACATGCATTTTCCCAGAGCTAAATACCATCAGCTTAACAGGAGGACCAAATGTGTAATAAAAAGTTTTTTAAATCCTCCTTTGCTTGTTAAAATCTTCCTGGTACCATGGAAAGGATGCTTCGCAGTTGTCATTTATAGCCAGGTTGGCACTTGGGGAAAAGGTTGCAGAGTGCTAATTACAGGACCCAGAAAAGACTGTCATCTTTGGATGTGTTGCCTACTCTGCACAAGCCTTGAGGGAAAGCAGGGATTATAAGAAATGCAATGTTCCACTGTCACAACCTCTAGTGACAAGGGAGTAGTGGCCATGTCCATGGGCCAATCTTACCGGTACCTCCCCTTCTTCATGGGGTGACTTAAATAAGCCACATTCTGTCTCCAACTTTCCTGTCCATCTTCAACAGTGAAGGTAAAGGCACATGCCACACGCCTTCCACTAAGTCATTAGACAAACGGAAGCATCATTGTTAACGAGATCATTGCTTAAAATGCTTTGTATGCCTTTGACCAAAAAAAACTATTTTAAAAGAACACATGCCCCACGTTCCTTAGACCCAGATGTGAGTCTGACCCCTGTGCCTCCTGTTCAGAAGAAGCAGTTAACCATATAGACACATGGGAAGATCTGGAAATCGTGGCTACCAGTCAGGACACCAGCCACCACATATCAGACTCTGAAGCAATATTAACTTCCCTCTAAAATTCTGTCAACCTAAGTTGAGATGTGAATGAAGATTTAAAAATGTAAAAAATAAGCCAGTCAATGGCATTTTAGTTTCAAGATGAAAGGAGTTTAAATTTTTTTTCTGCTTAAAAAAATGGGCTCATTGAAACACTTTTAAACAACGTAGAAAAAAAGTGTAAAATCAAATTACTTTTTTCTCTCTGTCTTTTTTTTTTTCTTCCAGTACTAAGAATAAGACCCAGGGCCTTATGCAAGCTAGGCAAGTGCTCTACCCCTGAGGTAAACCCCAGCTCTTGTGATTTTATTGTGAGACAGGGTTCCCCTGAGTTGCCCAGGCTGGCCTCTAACATGGGATTCTCCCCTGCTTGGTTTCCCCGAGTAGCTGGAATGAGGTCTGTGCAGTCCCACCGCCAGCCAGATAGGTTATTATCTTCCACAAATAGGGAATCATAATCTAGCCAATACCCCTCCCTGACGTCTGCCTATCCCTGGTTTACTTCTCTGTGTATTTGCTTTTCAGGAACCACACAAACTCTGTTTTCCCTTATCACATGTTGTGGCTATTTTCTCAGGTTTTAAGTAATATTTAAAATAAAATATAATTAGATGTGTCTGTCCTTCCAGGTTGTAGGGTGCCCCTCCTCTCAACATAAGTTCACTCACAGCATGGGACTGTGACCTCACTTGGACATTGGGTCTTTGCAGATTTAGTTAAGTTAAAGACATTGAGCTGACATCATCCAGGACTGTCTGCATGAGCCGGAAACTCAGTCCTGTCACTCTAGGAGAAAGGCAGAGGGAAATCGGAGACACAGGGCGGGAGGTGGAGATAGAGGCAGAGACTGTGGTGAGGTGGCCCCAAGCCCAAGAATGCTGACAGCCTCCAGGAGCTGAAGAAGCTCAGGCAGGACCTCTGCAAGGACAACTGCTTTCAGTTCTGGCCTGCAGAACTCTGAGAATGCTCCCTCTTCCTTCCTTCCTTCCTTCCTTCCTTCCTTCCTTCCTTCCTTCCTTCCT
>JAJEJO010000689.1:0-249027 GCA_020662805.1 Glaucomys volans | reverse complement strand
CCTTCCTTCCTTCCTTCCTTCCTTCCTTCCTTCCTTCCTTCCTTCCTCGCTCCCTCCTTCTCTCTCTCTCTCTCTCTCTCTCTCTCTCTCTCTCTCTCTCTCTATTTCTTTTCTTTCTCTTTGCCACCAAGCTTGTGGACTGTAATTATCCTTCCTTGCACAGGACTCATGTGCTTTGGGTACCTTGGCCTCAGTCCTATTTTTAGAGCCACAGGCCACCCAAGAAGCAAGTGTTCATTTTCAGCTCCTCTTGCAGGATTTAGGACATGATTCAGCATCTGAGGATTTACCTCATATTCTTGAGAACGTGGCAGTGCTTTAGTAAGTTATATTTGCTATAACTTATCTGCACTCTGCTCATGATGTAGTACCAGGGCCTTCCAGTTAAGCAGTCCATTGCTTCTCTGAAAGGTAATTATCTACCCTTATGTATTTCAGGTATATACCCTTTTAAAAATAAAAATGTATTTATTTATTTTTCTAAAGTAATACTTTACCATGGGAAAATAATATTTTTAAAGAAGTAGAGATCTAAAATGAGAAATATAGACTCAAACTTCAGATGTAGGCATGTATAAAGTCTTTTCTCTTCATATGGTTACAATTATGATTTTGATTACAAATTTTGATTTCTAGTTCTTGACTTACTGACTTCATATAGACTTAATATCTCATTGCAGTAAAAGGTGCAGAACTCAGCTGCTCCTGCCCTTCTCTCCTTTTCACTTCTAGCTATCCATTTCATTTGAAGGACCCTGTTGCATGTGATATTTACATTCTCCTTTGCAAAAACAGAAAAATAGATAAATATTTTGTGCTTGATCTAAAGGACCATTTTAGAAGTTTAAATGTTATGTTTAAATCTGCATTTACAGTGTTAGATTTATGTAAGGAAATTTTATTCACTGTAGAACCCAGGAGACTGTTTGAGCTGATAATGAAGATAGTAAAGCCACATACCTTTAAATCATTAAGTCATGTATTACAAATCATCAAATTGCTAGAGAGAAAATTTTCCAAATGTCTGAGTCTAATGGGACATCACATTTATTTTAATTTAAATTCCGTATCACTTAATTATTTTTTATTATTTTTTGCATTCTTCCCCAAGAAGTTTTACTGTCAATTTTTTTTTCTTTTTTGAAGTTGGAAGCATCAGTAGTAAAATTCCTGAGTTTTTGTGCTTCTTAAGATATGTTCTCTTTGCCCTCACCATTTATTGGTTGGATGAGTAAATAATTTCATGCTAAAATGTATTTTCTCTCTGCTCTTGGAGGGCATGGCTACCTTATCCTTCAGCATCTGACACTCCTGCTGAGAAGACTGATGCCAATTTTCCCCTCTTCCTCTGGAAGCAACCTAGTTTTGCTCTCCCTGGGAACTCTTAGGATGTTCACTGTGTATATGAAATGCTAAAATGTTTTATCAAGGAGCATGGTTAGGGTCCAGTGGGTCCAACTGTTTCATAAACGGCTATATAATTGCTTACTCTGATGATTGCCCCTGTCCACTCTTACCATTCTTTCTTGATTTGTATTTTCCCATTTCCACTGGGTCTGGGGGCTTCCTTTGGTTAGACAGGTCTCTTCTGCCTTGAGTTTGGGAGGCTCTGTTGGTTGAGATAGTTCTCAACTGTTGTTGGTTGTATATGTGTCTTTGCTGTTTCTCCATTAAATTTATTCCATATTTTTCCAGTGAAAGAAAAATATAAATTACCATGCATCTTCCATTCAGAATTAGCAACTGCTTTAGTTTGTTTCGAAAAACAACTTTACCTTAAAAAAATAAAAATCAATGAAATTGAAGGTTCCTTAGGTGCCCCTTCCCAATTTTATCTGTCATGCATGTGTATTAGGTGTGCATCCTTTTAGTCCACAATCATACTTCTATTTCCTATGTTCCTATAAATGATGCATTGTTCTGAGAATTTCCATTTACAATATTTACATAAGGTGAATGGAAACCTATATGTATATAAATATTACATTGTGAATGGAAAACATACTTTTTCAAATTGCTTGTATCTACTGAGTCCTGTGGATTTGAGATCTGAGTGTATTGATGCAACGCACACACACACAACTTTCATTTTCTGTCGTTTCACTGTGGTCTTGGAAGGAAAGAGATGTAAATTTTGTGTTCAATTTTTCTCCTTGAACTCTGAACCTAATAATTAAGAAGTTAAAATATGAAACAAATGTGATATATACATATATATGTATATATATATATATACACATGTACATGTATATGTACACACACAGCTATGTATTTACTCTATGTATGTTTTAAATGTGTTTAATATGTCTGTAACTAATGAGATTGAAAATTACATTGCTGGGAATTAAGATCTGTAGATATTTAGATATACACCTCGGATCAGAGTGGGCGAGTTACTTTAAGATGTTCTAAATACCGTACTGATAGTGTCAGGACGCACATTCTCAGCATTTCCTGTGGCCTTTCCCCGGGTCCAGAAGGTGGTGTTTCCGGTTGTGTGGCCCTTTCTCTTCTGGGCTGGCTGGGTGCAGATTCCAGCCGGAGCTCCGTTCTCTGCTCTTCAGGTTGTCCTTGCTACCCTGGGCGTAAAACTAAAAAAGCATTATTCACTGGCTCAGCGGCCTTTTTCAAGACGGCTTCTTTCTGGCAGAATAAGGTGTATTTATTTGGAATCCAACCTGTTCTTTAACCACTCAAGTCACTGACTTTAAATAATTAGCAGTTGCTAAATTTATGCTGTGAGAACTGAACTCCTGAGGAGGCTCTGCAAGGCTGACAGCTCTTTCCCACGTTTCCTCTCTCCTTCCACTGTCCTCTCTCCCTTTTATTCACTTTCCCAACTCTCTCTCTCTCTCTCTCTCTCTCTTTTCCATCTGTCTTCTCTCCATTTCTGTCCCTTGAATTTTGGGAACAACAGAACAAAATTAAAGAGAGAGGCTGGAACCAACTTCTCTCCCAAATAATCCTTTTCAAGGGGTGATTTGGCTCTTCCTCAGAAAAACGACTCTCGTATATGAGACAGTGGCCATGCTGGTGTCCCTGTGCAGAGGGGGTCTGAGTGGGGGAAGAGAGTGTGTGGGGAAACTCGGAGAAAAGAAACGGTGACCTACTAAAAAGTTCATCAAGCCACTTCATTTTACAAAGATTATTTTAGAATTTGACATGAACACACACACACACACACACACACACACACACACACACACACAGTAGTAATATGATCCAGCCTTTTAAGGCAGACCTGGACAGCTTTAGCTCAGATCCTGATGGTTGGTTCCTCCACCATGAGCAACTCCATGACTTACTCCAGATCCTTAACCTCCTTGTGCTTCAGTTTCTGCGGGTGTACACGGAAGGGTCTAATGTGCCTGCCTCCTGGTGTTGCTTATTAAATGAGTTAATGTTTGCCAAATATGCAGAACAATGCTGCCTTCCTAGTAAGCACTATCTGAGGCTTCTTAACTGCATAAAATAAAAAAGTAAATGGGACAAATTTGAACAAGAAATAAGATACAAGGCATATTGAAGCAATATGCATTTCAAACATAATTATTCTTGAATAGCCTTGAAGCTAGGGGAAAAAAAGCAGATTTTCAAAGGGAAGCATGGTGAGCAGAAAAATAGTAGAAATGAAAAAAAAAATTACAATGAGTTGCAATTATCCCGACAGAATCACAGCCATTTGTAGTCTAATTAAGAACAGTTCATAGTACTCTTAATTCAACGTTTACTCACTTTCACTTCTTTAGTTTCTGAGAACTTCCTCACATACTCCGCTGCTCCGTTCAATATTTCAAAGCCTTTTGTATGGGGCGCATGAACAACGCTAATTTTAGCTCCAATTGTTGTATTTCCAAAGAAGCTTTAAAAAGTGTTAAGTCGGACTGTTTTCAAAGAACAGTTCTATAACCAGAAACTAGACTGTGGTTTGAAAGCGATTGGTCTTATTAACTGGAGAGCCAAGCATAGCATGATAGAAAAGGGAAAAAGGGACAGGTGATGATTATATCTCACACTTTCATCGGAGGCTTCCCAAAGCTCCTGAAACCAGTCTCATTATCATTTCTTTAAATAGATGAAGCCAGTGAGATAGTGAGCTAAGTGTGTTTCCCAAGGTCACACTCGAACTTGCTAACATAGCGATAAAAATCCAATACACTTGATTAGTGTTGGCTGCCCCTTGGTCCTCTTGGCATGGATTGGTGCATGATGCAGAGAGCAGACGGGCAGGAGGACCTCCCAAGTCCTTCCAACCCCACCATTCAGCTCAGGGTTCCCTTTCTGGATCCTTGATTGCATCCAGACGAGTGTTGTTCCCGCTGCTTCTGTTCAGGCAGAGTCTTTGCTAGGTGAGAGATCAGGACAGGTGTGTTCTGGGGCTGATCTTTTGTGCCACTTGGATACTTTCTCATATTTTGAATTTCCAAGGAAGAGCTTAAACCCTAACAAGTGCTTTTGGGGTTTTTTTTTTTGGGGGGGGGGTTAGTTTTATTGGTAACTTTGCTCTGGAATGTCTGTCATGTTTATGGTTGGTTTCTGGAAGACTGTGGGAATTTCAATAATTGCAAATGACTTTCGTCTTCTGAAGTCAGTGACCATGTCCTCAAGTCCAGATGAAGAAAAGGATGAAGGAAGGGACTCTGCACTGTCCAGTAGGAGCCTATTGAAATCATCAAGAGTAGGTAAAATCATAAACTCAGTCTGTTAGTTTCATTGGCCATATTTCAAACACTCCGTAGCCTTCATTGTTTCTCTCAGTCTTAGCCTCTCTGCATCTACAGTAGAATTGGATTCATTAGAGATCAGATCCTGCTGGCGCTAGCGTTCTGAGGTTCTTCCAGGGACTTTTCTTGGAGTGAGTCCTTGAGAGTTTCAGTGAGTGTATGGGTCATTTCTCTTTCTCTCCATACAACAGAGTACACGTCTCTTAAATTCACCTTGTAGGTTGGAACCAAATGCTCGACAAAGAATATGGTAATGTATTCAACAAAAGCTTTGGGTACTAAATATAGACTCAGAGTTTTAAAGAGCTTTTTTTTTCTTCTTTTTTGAGTGTTGGCAGGTGTTTTACTACGAAACAGGTCTCAGAAAGCGATGAGGACACATTCTATTTTGAGATAAAAGCTTTATCCGATATTTAGAAATAACACTGTAATAAATGCTATTACAGCTAATGAAATCAGGGTAGCAGCTGATTTTTATTTAATTGTATGAGACATATTCTTCCAAATTTCCATGTCCAAATTTTGAGCATACACTAGCAGGAGAACCTAATGCCAGTCAATCAGAACCATAGTTGGTCTTTGATCCATTCTTTTTTGTATCCCCAAGGTTATAAGAGAAAAAGAGTCAGAACAATAGAGGTTAAATTTTAGAGACTAGAATTTCCATCTCCCTTCCCGGTACTTACATGAAAGGGCAGCAATTAATAATCCAGTGAGAAACATTTATAAACCTTAGTTTACAAACAAAACAAATGATTAAAAGAAACATATAATATGGAATTTCTGTTTATACCCCTTGAAAAGTAAATGCAACAGTATGGTGTTAATCATCTTAAAAAGGGAAAATTTAAAACCCTGAATGCAGCAAATTTCCAAAGCACTGATTATATGTGCTAATTGTCTTTTGCTTGTTATTTCAATCCCTTAACTAGGAAGATTCTTAGCATATGCCTGTTTTCCCTCTCCTTTCTTCAGGCAGAAATTCCCTAAGGGGGAGTTGCCTGACAAAATCATTAAGTAGAAGTTTTATGAGCCTAGGTGGGATAACATTTGGAGATGACTGATTACATGATTGCAGCTAATTGTTTGTGGGACTTGGAAAATCTCTAACATCTTTAAGGGAAATCCTTTCACTTGTAATCCATCAAAAGAACTGCAGTTTTCTCTAAGGATAATCTTCCTTTGGGGTGCCACAGAGAAATATTTCTCGGGCAACCTTGCACCAACTTTGTTCTTTTTACTTTTTGATGAAAATCCTCTCCCCTTTGTCACCAAAATATAATTTATAGTTACCAGGCCATTCTCAGCCAGGAGCTTTGCCCTTCGACAAGATTATTTGAGACCTCTTCAGGTTGCATGCAAGAAATTATATACTAACTTACTCCCATTAGGGCCTTGCTGATCTGAAAGAATTGATAACATTTAACAGATAGACTTAGCTCACTCCAAGGGCACAACTCTTGAACAAAGCTAATCTATGAGTAAATTGTCTTATGCATTTCAACTTAAGTGTATTTTTATGCAGAGCATAATTATTAGTCTATATATTTTTGGTACCTGTTACTCAAAGGCTTTGAGATACTTCACTAGGTTATAGTTAGCAAATAATCACAGAAGTCACAGCTGAGTCTATAGTGACTCCATCTTACTAGGCCTGGAGTCCTCAGCCCCATATCACAATCCCATCCACTGTGTTCTCGTTTCACACTACCACAAGACAGTGCTAGTTACATAGCAAGCCTTTCAACGCTATTCACAATCACTCAACCCATTGACAGTGGTGAGCAGATCCTTCCTGTGGGAGAGACAGTGGGACCACCTTAGTCACTGTGGGGTTGTGCACTCACACATGCACACACACACACTCACACACATGCACATCCCCATCCTTCAGATATGAGAGGATGAGGATCATCCGTGGCTCAATCTTTTGGGCAGAAGCTGGGCCTGTCTCATTCTCATTGCCACTGGTTTGGGAAAATGTATGATAGTTACCAATTATGGAACCCTGGGTTTGGTGTGTGGCAGGGGGTGGGAATGGCAAACTCATAAAAGAATCTTGCTCATTTGTAACTGGTTACACATCTTGTACACAACTTTCATGTTGGCTTGATTAACTCTACCAGAAGTAAATCTGGGTGTTGTGGCAAATATGGATTTTGATGACGGTTGTGCTCACTGGAGATCTGATATTGTTTGGTGATAAATGATGGCCAGAGCCATGTGGAATGGATCCACATGAAGAAACTAAGCTGGGATCTGAGGAATGCATGCAGTGGCACAAAACCAGTGAGGGTCACATATAAACCTGTATAAAATCTCAGCCCAAAAGTTAATTATTAAGTGGGCAAAAAATTGTACCTACCCTGAGCTAAAAGGGAAACAGAAAAGTGTCAAGACAACTTTATTGAGTAGGTACCCAATGATAAGTCCGGCTTAGAACCCGGAGTCCTTGAAAGGCATTCATATTAGAATCAGATACCTTCCTGGCTCCTCTGCTTCCACTGGAAGCCATAATGTTTAGCTCGTCTATTTTAGCCAGCAAGAGTGGGGCCAGGGCTGGAAAGGAAAGGATCCCCGAAGGCAAACCACTATGTTTTTTTTTTTGCTTTCTTCCCATTCAGGCAGCTAAGGCGGAGTCTCAGAGACTCCAAGCTCTTTTCCCAGGGCCTGAAAAGAATGTTTTTGTTATTTTTCCAGTTGCTAGCTCCAACTCATCCTCTCTTTGTTTACTCTTGCCAGTGCTTGGAAGGTAGGTCATCCTTGCTTAGCATGCAGACACCACTCTTAAGTGCCTTTGAAGCAATAGATTAAGGGAAAAGGAAATGAATACTGTATATGCAAAGAGGAGAATGCTTAGCTTAGCGGCACTCCCTCAGCTCGTTGACCGTGCAGAAAAGTAATTGCCAACAGTGATTTGAGGCCTGAGTTTTGCAGGCAGCACATTTAAGTACATACCTAAGCCTTTCTTAGCAAATGATCACAAACTCCGACTATGTCGCTTTTGTATTCTTATCTAGCTTTTTCTTCGTTTCTCCTCAGACACAGTTGTTAGGGTGTAGAATTTTAACACAAATACTCAAACTCCAATTCTTGTACTCTCACTGAAGTGTGATTAAACTTAGAATAGAATGAGTTCTTTCCTGCCACATAAGTCACAATGCAGAAAAGGGAAAAAGACTCTTTATACCACTTTACTTTTCCAGATCCCACGAGCATGCCTTCATAAAAAGCAATATCCAAACTCTTCAGTTAGCATGCAAACAATGTCATCGATCCTAGGAGCCATTTATATGAAATCTAAAATGCCAGCAATCATGTCATTTAGCATCTGACAGATGCTTGCTTATACCCCTTGCTTATATTCACAGCACAATATTGAGCTGTACTCTGAAGCCAAAAAACAAAAACAAAAGAAAATTCTAGGTAGACCTTTACCTCAGAAACTTCAGTGAACACAATATATCACCTGCAGGATTGTAAATCCAGATTCCCTGGGATCCACCCCAGGAATTTAGTAGGTTGGCCATGGACGAGCTGTGGTTCCTGCTGGTCCATGAACAGTTCTGAGGAGCACTGGCCCCGGCTAAGGGGCCCACACGGAGACCCCCACAACCAAGTACCTGAAACAACACATGACACACACACACACACACACATGCACACACACACACACAATCTGCTTTCACTTAAGGCAGGAGATTCGGTAGGTTTATTTCAGTGTGGGGTAGTAACACTTATCTTCTTTATAGGACATCTCACCTGCCTTTGAGGAAATAGCAGAGAGAGTTAGAGGGCCATTAGGATAGACGGTTGAGAACATCCCTGTCTTTAAAACCCCAAACTAAAGAGAAGCCGTTAATGCAGACATCCATCCTGGGCTTACCAGGAGCAGAGGCTTGCTGACACATTGTTTTAGATGGACCATTTAAAACCTCTAATCAATTGGTAATTATTAATATTTATTACTGCTCTGATGAAACCCCCAGCATATATTTACTTTCTAAAGGTTGGTAATAAAAATGGATAGATGGATAAACAATTTGCTTTGGGGGAGTCTCAGCCTCTGGATGTTTCTCACTCCTAATTCTGCGTGTATGCACATGTGCATGTGTGCATGTGTGCATGTGTGCATGTGTTGTGTGTGTGTGTGTGTGTGTGTATCTCCTCTAGTTTTGCTTTGGAAAGAAGAAGTAAATTACCACCCCCACTCTATCCTTTCTTATTTGGAGCTACACAATTACATCATTAAGTTAATTATGCCAGCAATTAAAAAGGATCTAGTTATTTGGGAACAGTTATTCAGAATGAATTGTTCCTTAATGCCTCTACACATGGATTGGTTTGATGAGAGAGCAAGAAGCCTGTAGGTCAGTGCAATATTTCTTGCTGCATTTGGCTGTCAGTAGATTTCACTCCTGCCCTTGAAAGACTCAGAAGTACTGGATAAACCACATTATACCAGTCCTTATCTTTCTTATGGGTATTAGGGACAGATATTCTCATTAACTCTCAGCTTGTGAATTATGGGCCAGCCATTTACTGTACAGAATAATAAATTGTGCAGAACTATGTGTGCGTAGCTATTGGCTCTGAATGTTGGCTTTCCTGCCCAATGCAGTCTAGTTATTTGTGGAAGCCAGTTTGGAGCTCCTGTGGATGAACTTATTAATTGAAAATGAATCCTGATTGCATTTTTTGCCATTTACCAATTCTCAAATAATTTCTCTTGAGTGTAATTTTAGTACTGCCATATTCTCATTTTTTAAATGACTAGAAACTTAGACAAATATAAATTAAACTTAGCACTTTAATGTTTTACTTACATGCCTGCCTTTTGGAACCAAGTGATTTTTAATTGGATGTTATATTTACTTGACATGAATAGTGACTTTATAAGGTGAAATTTTGTTTGCAGCAATGTATAGAAAATTAATGCAAAACAAAGAGCACTTCGTTTACTTAGTGGGAATGTAATAGAAGGAGATATTGGGAAAAAGCTTGTCTATCATATGGCATGGTGAGCACTCAATAAAGAGACATTGAATTGCAGGTTGATTAATTATTAGGTAGTAACATAAAAATTCAATAGGGGAGGTTGAGACAGACTCATTTTTATCAAGCTTGAGTTGGACTCTATAATCAGTGCTCCTGCTGTCTGGGGGCTTTCTGCAGGCTGCCCACCAAGGGCTGCCGCTGAAGTCCTACACATTGGATCATTAATGGCCTCTGAAAGGAGGGTATTCTGTAGTTGGTAGTCGATCTGTTGGTGCAGCGGCTCTCTGCATCATCAAATAAGACGATGTATGCAAACCAAGACGCAACTATTGAAAGAATTCAGGGAACCCAGATAACCACGCTCACAATGGGGTCACTGCACTGTTCAGAGAAGTCTAAAATAAACAGACCAAAAACGGCTGAGGGGGTAGAGGAGGAGAAACCTAATGATCCCAGCCCTGAATTGAGGGAGCATATGCACATTTTAGGAATGTTGTAATAAACAAATGCGCGCTGTTTCCTCTTCCAAGGTGCCAAGACTTTGAGATTTTGGCAGCTCTGTCCTGTTACACAGCAGGCATTCTGTCCCCTCCCAGGCGGTCAGAGTGGATCCTGACCGGACTGCTTTGGATACCCATAATCAAAACCTGACTGAAAAAAAAAAAAAAACCAACAGAATAGATTAGGCATCGACCCAAAGCAAGTACATGTACAGTGTGACTTGCAAAGGAGGACATGTCCTCTTCTCCCGGTAACTCCTGGTTCTCACCAGGATGTGTGAGGACTGAGAAAACTGAGTATGAACTACCCCAGACCCATTTGGTTTAATCATGACTGAGTTTATGCTTCCTGCACTCTCTTTGTTATATTTTTGTTCTTCTTTCACTTTTTTTTTTTTATTTTTATTGAACACAAATGGAGTACAGCTATTGTTTCACTGGTTGTACACAAAGTAGAGTCACACCATCTGTGCGTTCATGCATTTACACAGGGCAATGGTATCTGTCACACCCTCTGTTATTAATTTTACCCCCCACCCGCCCCCACCCCTCCCTTCCCTCTATGCTAGCTATCTTTCCTCCATTCTTGCCATCTTTCCCCCCCACATTATGCATCATCATTCATTTATCAGAGAGACCATTCGGCTTTTGGATTTATGGGATTGGCTGATCTCACTTAGCATAACAGTTTCCAACATCATCCATTTACCTACAAATGTCAAAATTTTATTCTTCTTTATGGCTGAGTAATATTCCATTGTGTATATATGCCACAGTTTCTTTATCCATTCATCTACTGAAGGGCATCTAGGTTGATTCCATAATCTAGCTATTGTGAATTGAGCAGCTATGAACATTGATGTGGCTGCATCACTGAGGCAATCTGATTTTAAGTCCTTTGGGTATAAGCCAAGGAGTGGGATAGCAGGGTCAAATGGTGGATCCATTCCAAGTTTTCTAAGGAATCTCCACACTGCTTTCCAGAGTGGCTGTACCAACTTGCACTCCCACCAGCAATGTAAGAGTGTACCCTTTTCCCCACATCCTCGCCAACACCTGTTGTTGCCTGTGTTCTTGATAAAAGACATTCTAATTGGGGTAAGATGAAATCTTAAGGTGGTTTTGATTTGCATTTCTCTTATAACAAGTGATGTTGAACATTTTTTCATAAATCTGCTGATTGCTTGTAGATCTTCCTCTGTAAAGTGTCTGTTCATTTCCTTGGCCCATTTATTGATTGGGTTATTGGTGTTCGTGGTGTAAAGATTTTTGAGTACTTGGTAGATTCTGGAGATTAGTGCTCTGTCCGAAGTGTGTGTGGCAAAGATTTTCTCCTACTCTGAAGGCTCTCTCTTCACATTGCTGATTGTTTCCTTTGCTGAGAAGAAGCTTTTTAGTTTGACTCTATCCCAATCATTGATTCGTGCTTTTATTTCTTGCGCTTTGGGAGTCATGTTAAGGAAATCTGGTCCTAGGCCAACATGATGAAGATTCGGACCTATTTTCTCTTCTATTAGGTGCAGAGTCTCTGGTCTGATTTCAAGGTCCTTGATCCACTTTGAGTTGAGTTTTGTACAGGGTGAGAGATATGGGTTTAGTTTCATTTTGCTGCATATGGATTTCCAGTTTTCCCAGCACCATTTGTTGAAGAGGCTATCTTTTCTCCATTGCATATTTTTGCCTCCTTTGTCAAGTATGAGATACCTGTACTTATTTGAGTTTGTCTCTGTGTCCTCTATTCTGTACCATTGATCTACCTGTCTATTTTGGTACCAATACCATGCTGTTTTTGTTACTATTGCTCTGTAGTATAGTTGGAGGTCTGGTATTGTGAAACCCCCTGCTTCACTCTTCTTGCTAAGGATAGCTTTAGCAATTCTGGGTCTCTTATTCCTCCAAATGAATTTCATGATTGCTTGCTCTATTTCCATGAGGTCCATCATTGGGATTTTAATTGGAATTGCATTAAATTTGTATAGCATTTTTGGAAGTATGGCCATTTTGACAATATTAATTCTGCCTATCCAAGAACATGGGAGATCTTTCCATCTTCTCAGATGCTCTTTAACTTCTTTCTTTAGTGTTCTGTAGTTCTCAGTGTAGAGGTCTTTCACATCTTTTGTTAGATTGATTCTAGAGGAATACGAATAGGAAAAGAAGAGATCAAACTATCCCTATTTGCTGATGACATGATTCTCTATCTAGAAGATCCTAAGAATTCCACCAGAAAACTTCTGGATCTCATTAATGAATTCAGCAAAGTAGCAGGATATAAAATTAATGCTCATAAATCTAATGCATTTTTATTCGTAAGTGATGCATCCTCCGAGAGAGAAATTAGGAAAACTACCCCATTCACATTAACTTCTTCTTTCACTTTTGAAGTCTTTTAGAACAATATTCTATAGTATTGCAGCTTTGCTAAGGGAAAACAAGGGAAGATATTGGGACTCATGCCTAGGCCAAGGTTTTACATGGGGCATAGAAATACCTGGAAGTCAAAATGATAGTGCAAGCCCTTAAAATCCAAGTTCAAGACCCTGATGGGGAAGTGCAAGTTGGCAGGACCTTCAGAATCAGTGCTATTAGACCTTCTGCCTCTATCCCTGCTCATCCCCAATATGAACATCCACCTTCCAGAGGCAAAGGGATTTGCCATATTTCCATAGGTTTGTGATGTACCTCATTCTAGTGCACCCCCAAAACAAGGACTTTTCTGTACTATAGGCAAGACCAACCAAAGAAAAGCTAAGAGGGATAATTTCTTGGATAGAGGCAGAATATGAACCCCAGAACCACAACAGAAAAGGCATGGTTATTGTTGACTCCACTTACCTCATTATTATTTCCCCTTCCAGTTTTCCCACGCCCCTTCCCCCCTTCTCCTTAAGATGGCACCCAGGGAGCTTCTCTTCCTGGAAGATTGTCTCCTGTCGGTGCCAACGGGCACCCAATCCAGCATAGACACCTTGGCCTCATGTCTAGGTTCACCAATAGGATGGCACCCCACAAGCCCCGCCTGCCCATCACCTCCTCTTCCCCCAACTTAAGTATATATAAGCTAGTGGCTTTTTGCTAATAAACGGAACCCCTTCTGGCAGAAAGTTTCCATTTGTTCTTTCAGTTATCAAGTGCTCGAAGTATTGTAGTATAAAAATATGTGTAATAAATATGAATAGGGAGAAACCACAGATTCTGTTGTTGGAGATAAGTATTGAAAAATCATCCTAAGGACACAGGTATGAGGAAATGAACTGATATTTATTAAGCATGTTTTGTAATCCAAGTGTGGTGTTAGGAGCGTTATATGAACAATGGTTAATGGAGGTTAAGAAACCCTGTATATATCAGGGTTTATGAATAGATATGTAATTAGCATTGGATAAGAACATTCCTGCTGGTCCTTGTAATATTGGCTACCACATGGTCTTCACCCCTCATATGGATTATAGTATTGGATGCCATCTTGGAATTTGTGCCATGGGACTGGAAGAAGTTTGAAATCATTCTGTGAGAATTTCTTCTATGGGAATGGAGATAGAATTCACTCTATGGGAATTGGTCTTATGGGGATGGGGTGTGGTTGATATTTTTTTGAGGTAGTCAAAAACTAGAGCTGCATATTAAAAGGATCCTTCTGACTACAGTGTGAGTTGGGAAGTCATTTGGGAGAAGACATTTGAGAGGCATTTGTGTAAGAGAAGCAACAGAAAAACCATGCCAGGATGAATGTGATCATCACTGGAAATTCATGGTGTAAAACTAGAATATAAACCAAAATATAGACATGCAGAGTGTTCCATGTACTGTACAAGAGTCAAGGTGAGGTCAGGTCAATGAATATAGACCATTCAATTGACTCTTAGCTCTTTGACCTTCTTTGGAATTGTCCCAAGATTAAGCAGATATATTTTATTCTTAAACACTACTGTTCTTACTTACAATGTTCTTCCTTTAGGGACATTTGAATCCTTGTTGTCTAGCTCACTAAGCTCATGACTCAAGTTGGGGGACTTGGGAGGAAACCAAGATGGGTCATAAACTTTGTGATCTCCTGGACAATCCTAGACAGAAAATGCTATTATTGGAATGTTTTGCTAAATGATTTTTTTAAAAGCCTGGGCTTGATCCTATCCATGCAAGTAGAGCAGGAGATTTGGGTGAAGGATTGGCAGACTTGGAACCCAATTCCTAATGCAGTTAGAATTGGAAGAGAATGGTGGTATCAAAAGGAAAAGATGTTAAACAGGTGTCCAGGACAAAGGAGCTGGGAAGGGAAGCAGACAAGAGGGATCAAGGATTCATGCAGGGGGACTTGACAGCACACAAAGAAAGCAATAGTAAATACTCTGCTGTTATGCCAAGTGCTTGCTTCAGTTCAAGTTAGGAACGATTTTCCTGCATTCCTAAGAACCAGCAGCTTTAGGTGGACAGCTTGAGTCTTGAAAAAGAGATGACTGGAGTGGAAGAGCTGGACAAGGCGGTCTTGGCACATTCATTCCAGATAAGATCTCCATTTCATGGGGTAAGGGAGAAAAATTCCTCCTGATTCCTTTGTTTTTTCTTTCCTTAGTCTAGAGCTCTCGTTCTTAACCTTTGCATGGGGCCCTTTGAGAACCGAGTGAGTGCTAGAGACCCCCTCTACAGAGACTTGCAAAGACTCTTGTACCCTCAGATATTTCCTGTAATCGTGGGGTTTCCGAGGCTCCTCTCCGACATCTGGCTGAGAACGCTATTCCAGGATGAGACTAAGTCACATGTGCTGTGGCTCAGGCTGGCTACACTTGGGGGAAAGTCACATTGTACCTGCCTTTTGCACACCCATAGCAGGACACAGACAGTGGACTTGAGCTGGTGTTCGCACCTCTGGAGTATTCCTGGCTGCATGTGTGTCTGCAAATGAGCTGGTCCTGGCTGAATGGCACTCTTACTGGGAAGTCTGGGAAGGAAGAGATTATAGCACAATAAAACCAGCAGCACCACAGTGACAATAGCTGCAAGCATCACAGGTCTAGTAAGTGCCAGCCACTTTATCATCCTCTTTACCTTGCCATGTAAACATCATTACATTTAACTTACTGATGAGGAAACCGAGTCTAGAAGAAAGTCATTTTGATGGGTCAGGAGCTGATAGCCACGTCTGTCTATGAAGAGGTTCTCTCTTCCATTACTCCAGTTCCCACACCTTCCTCTGGTGACCCTCTCCTCTTCCTGCCCTTTACAGAGCAAAAACTAATCTTAACATTTCAGAGTTTTCCTATTCCATATTAGCTGCCAAGCTAAACAGGGCTGCCACTAGCCCATAAAGCGCCTCTGTGTGAATTAGAAAAAGACGTTCCTTCTTCCAGGTGGATGCCATCCTATGCCAGGGCACATGGCTCAGCAAGCAGAGCGTGGGCTGGATTTCAGTCCCCTTACCTCCTCCGCCAGATGCCCTTGTGAAGTGAGCAACCTGCCCAAATCTACATCGCTGCCCTGAGCCAAATTCTCCAAAAGGATTTTGGAGTTGAAGAGCCAGCGACTGAGCTTTGTTCTTTGGAAAAACTGTAGTGTGTTCATGACAGTTCCTCACTGATCTTGATATTCACTTCATGTATCTTCTTAAACAAATTGCTCTGGAAGTTTACTCTTTTGAAAAGGCATGTACTATAAAAATGGAAAGATAAAACTCTCAACAGGAAACCAGGGCAGATCATAACTCTGCGGCAGTTCAGCAAATGAAAATATATCAATAATGAGATGAAGCCCAATTCAAAACAACTTATGTTGTCTTTGGGCCTCAAAAATAATCTCTTTCCCATTATTAGGGAAAACGCGAATCTTTTTTTCATTTCTTGTAAATCCAAATCTTGTTTTCAAGAGATGATCATGTTTAGCTAGAATTGCTTCCACTTAGCTATTATAGCAGAATGACAAATATGTTATTGTTGGTGTTTATTGGCATTATTATTAGTCATTGTCAAACCTTGAAGGGAAAATCACGGACTGAAGCCCTGAAAAAGTAATCTTATTTTCATAAATATATTCCCAAATAATTATCTCATGTCCAATATCCACTTAGCCTTAATATAAACTTCTCATGTGAAACAGGAAAGGTTGTAGATGACTTAAGAGATCTGTTAGGAAAACAAATAGAAGCGAGAAGACATAATTTGTGATATATTAGCATTGGTATTGATTGTGAACTTTCAAGCTTCTCTCAGCTACCCTGGTGTTTTTTGTTTTTTTTTCCAGACTCCATTGGTTGTTCAGAAACATAATCAATTTAGCACTTCAGCCCTGAGGCTGCCCCAAATTTCCTCTGTTTATATATGTTGAGGTTCAAGTAAAGAAGGTCCTTGAATTATTTTAGAAGTTGAAGGGAGTAAGAATTATCTTGAAATTAAGGATTGCTGATTCTCTCCATATTCTCCAAAATGGTTGCCAGAAACACATCTCATCAGTATCGATAGAATAAATTCTCTTTGTTTCTGTTCAGTTTTAGAGTCTTTCCTTGTGCATGTGTGAGGAGCAGTGAGCTGCTAGTGGCCACTGGTCAGCTCCACAATTGGAAACCCACTGAGGGAGATTTGGAATCTGGAAGGTTCTGTTAAGCAAGGATTAGATGGGAAAGAGTGACTCAAGGGGAAATGGAGCTGGCAGGGGAGCTGGTGAATCTGATGCTCTCTTAGGTCCTGGTGGTGCACTTTCTTGCCCTTGTGACCCTATGCCCTGCTTTCTCATCACCTGTCCTTGCCATTCGATGACTTTATCTATGTGGAGATGTCAAGGTCTCATCGTGGGTTGCCTGTACGGGGAAAAGCTGGTGTCACACAGTGAGCAGCTTGGGAAGGTGTGTTGAGGAGGCCTCTGTCCACCCAGAGTCCATGTATTCTTGCTCACATCAAAGTCACTTAGCATCACTTGCTCTAGGTATGAGAGGAAGGCCCTCCAAATACTTCAGTGGGGAACTCTGGGTCTCTCTTATGAAGGGAGAAGAGGAAAGGGAGCGGACACTAATGGGCAGGAAAGGTAAATTCTGAGAGGCCAGAAACTCTCATCTAGAAGAACAGGTAGAGGCACTGGACCTGAAATAATTTATAAATGAGTAAATTATTTCAAACCACAAGAGCAAACTAGAGCACACTGTTTGTTAAAGGAGAAACAAGTCTTAGAAATGAAGCCTCTTCAGCAGGTTCACAGATATGAAGCAAAAGTGTAAGAATGGAAGGTCTGGAACTGCCTGGATCCTCTCTGAACAGGAAGGGGGTGTGTTAGATAGATTCCTTTCTCGGGAATACAACTGCTTTGGCTAGTTTGGGGGCTCCTACACTCTGTCCCCTGTTGGTTTGGGACTGTTTTCCTTACCTCTCATTCTTTTTTTTTTTATTTACTTATTGATTCATTGAACACAAATGGAGTACAGCTATTGTTTCACTGGTTGTACACGAAGTAGAGTCACACCATCTGTGCGTTCATGCATGTACACAGGGCAATGGTATCTGTCACACACTGTTATTAATTTTACCCCCCACCCGCCCCCACCCCTCCCTTCCCTCTATTCTTTTATAGCATCTGACACTCTACAATCCCTGAGACTTTCCCCCTTGTCTCAGTTTCTGTAATTGTCTCCAACTTTCAAATTCAAAACAGTTTTCATTTTCCATTGAGAAATGGTAAGTCCTACAACTGATTACCTTTGATCTCTTCATATATGCTATTAGAAAAAATAAAGATATTTGTTCGAATCTTCCAGAGGCATGGTCATTGAAACCCTGCTTTGGGGATAGGATGGAGCCCACACAGCTTTGTCAGACCATTTGAGACAATATAAACTAATTCCTTTTTCTGGAGGATGCGCAAAACAATTTTCAACAACGAGACCTCTTGAATAAGAAGATGAGATGTGATTTAACAGAGCCTGCTAGCAATGTGGGTAAGAAATTTGCAATACAAGATCCCACAAAAAGGGTTATTGATTAGTCTGAAAAGAGGGTGCCTTAAAACCATCATATTTGGCATGTCATTGATCTTCAGAAACTCTCATCAGGCTGCAGCTCCACACTTATCAAGGAGTTTAATAACAATACCCTGAAGAAAGAAATACTCAGTGGAGAGAGCAGAGGACAGCGAGGCCCTGGAGGCCTCTCCTGATTTTACTGTTTTCAAGCTCTTCCAGCTGTAGTGCTTTGATTCATCACTCCTGGGAGGCTGGAGACTGGGCTGAGATTCACTTCCTGCTGAGAATAAAGGGGCTTTGATATGAATAAACAAATCGCATGTTTATTTGTATCAGTATCTGCCATATCTCCTCATAGGATCTGGGGAGATTAATGGTGGTAACGAAAACCCTTCAAAAATTAATACGATCTCCCTAACTGACCTAGTTGGCTGAAAGTCGGTGCTTTAAGAAGTGGGGTTAGCAGGTGTAGCAACAGAGGCAGGAGAAGAAATCACAACCTACTCTTCAGGAATTGGGCCTTTGAGATGCGTAACTTTAAAGTTGTTTTTATCCGTTTTTGTCAATGGAGAGGTGGAAAGCCAGATAAAATAGCATGTGCTAATATGTGTTATTACACACAGGCACACACAGTGTTGCACACACAAAGCTGTTTGAGTCCGTTTGTTCATTGCTGTGACCAAAACATCTGATAATCACAATGTAGAGGACAAAAAGCTTAGTTTTGCTTACGGTTTCAGAGGTCTCAGTCCATAGATGGCCAACTCCATTGTTCTGGGCCCAAGGTGAGGTTGAACATCTTGGAAGAAGGGAGGAAAGCAGCTCAGGATATGGTGACAGGATGCAGAGAGAGTTCTTCTTACCAGTGACAAAATATAAACCCCAAAGGCATGTCCCCAGGGACCCACCTCCTCCAGCCACACCCTACCTGCCTACAGTTACCACTGAGTTAATCCCCATCAGAGGATTAATCACTGGGTGGGTTAAGGCTCTCCTAACCCAATCATTTCACCTCTGTGCCTTCTTGGGTTGTCTCATGCATGGGCTTTTGGGGGTCACCTCACATCTAAATGCTAACTGGATCTATTTTAGGCGAGCATTCAGCTAAAACATGATCATGCCATCACTCTTATTTACAGACAGATAAAATGATTTGGCTTTACTTATGAAGCAATGGAGAATGGATTTCTAATTACTCAGCTAAAAATATGGTTCAAAATGCATTTTACAGATGTAACATATTGTCTCCAAGGAATTGTAAATTAGGTGCCACAGACCTGACTCTATCAACTGACTAGTTAGACTTGATTCTAATTGCATCGTACCTTCTATCAAAACTATCCTCATCGAAATGATAGAAAACAGTGTTCCAGACAATGAAACCATAAACTTTTCTTAATAAAAAGGTAAGAAATGAAGTGTTTTTAATGTAGAATTCCGCACTCAGAAAAGCTCTTTTTTTAACCTAGTGGTGTGATTCTAAAAAGCACCTCCCAGAGATTTGCAGCTGACAGAGGCAGTGCATGAGAGACATGGATGCTCATGTGTGCTAACAAGAAAGGGCGTTCCTTTGATGGACCCGGGCTTGATTGGAATCACCAAATGCGGAGCTAGAATGGGTCCCCAAATAATCTAATTTTTAGGAAATGATGAAACAAGTCGGATCAGTTGAGGCCAGCCAGGCTTTGGTGTGCTGCAAAGCTGAACCACACGAAATTGGTCCAGCCTAATTCTCCTGGTTGTGATCTCCAAAAAACAGCCATTTCACAAGGTTCAGCCACACAGAACGTGAGCTGCCTGCCTCCAAGTCCACTTCCACACGGGGGTCAGGCAGCCGAAATCAGAGGCTCTAATAGTATGTGTGTTTGAGGACCTGCTCAGATTCCCTTTCCAAGTCGGAAAGAAGCTACAAAATATAGGCTGGCTGGAAAAAAAAAAAAAAAAAAAAGACACAGAACTGAGGCACTCACATAAATAGGAAAGCAGTAAAGACAGGCAGGCATGCACACACATGCACAAACTCACACTCACTCACATGCACACACACACACAGAAACACAATGGAGGAATGGAAGCCCGTACCTGATTCAGCACCTGCAGTGTAATTTGCATAGTTCTAGACATCGATGTTTATACTTCTCCTAAAACGTTGTTGGGTAAAGTTTTCCCCACATGGTACAAGAGCTATTAAAAGCACATTCCACAGTCACAGTTATGATACAAACTAGATCAAGGCTACTTCCTTGCTTAAGATTAGGAAAAAAAAAATTAAAAACCAGTGGATTTACATCGTTGAAAATCAACCAGATTTTATATCATATCCTAAAAGGCTCTGCACGTGGCATGCAACCTGGAACTCTATCCCCTGACTTAACGTACTTGACTCCAGGTCCGTTGGTGTCCTATCAAACCCTCTGGGCCTCTCTCTGTCTCAGAACATAGACGCCACCTCTCCTTCCACTTGCTATTTCCTGAATCAGGTAGGTCTCCTCTTCTAGCCTTGTGTGTACATGTTGATAGAGCCCTTCTTCCGGACCTCTGTACTGAAGCAGACTCCACCTGCACTCTAGTTTATCTCCTGTGTGTGTTCTTGATAGCACTAACCACAGTCTCTAGTTGTCTTTGTTTATCTAGTCTAGTCTTTTTCTGTTTAGTGTCTCTTTCTCACCAAGATTATACATTCCTTAGTGACAAAACACCTGATTTTTAAAAAATGTCTTTCTTTTCCCAGAATCTAGTTCATACCTGGAACATAGTAGGTGTTCAGTAAATATCAGCTAACAAATGCATAGATTTTAGGGCAAGAATTCAAAATCAGCTTTGCCCCCAAAGCAGGTGTCCCTTCCATTCCACTGTCGGGCCCTCCTGCAGCTGGTGACACAGGAAGATGGAGAGTCAAACACAGAAGCAAAACACAAATAAGTATCACAGATTTGCTGAGGTAACATTGCAAATCTGGGATGATTTTACATATGATCAAAAAAGGCTTAATTTTTTTAACAAATACTAAATTTTCCTACAGTAAAACCGACTTACACAATTCTGAATCTCACATGTAGAGATTCCTGTTGACAGCCTTCACAACCAGGACATGGAATGGTTTCATCACCTCAAAAATCTCCCTCTTCTTGCCCTTTTAAAATCAAACCTGAACCCCATTCCAACCCCAGTTCACAAGAGAGCTGTTATCCATCACTATACTCTGTCTGTTCTAAATGCCATGAAACAGGAACCACACAATATGTATCTTTAGGAGATCAACTTTCTTTTTCATTGAGCTTATTTTCCTTGAGCTCTGTCCAAATTCTTTGTGGCATGTTAATTGTTCTTTATTAACTAATGAGTAATATCCATTGCACGGGTACCATAGTTTGTTTATTCATCAACGATGGACATTTGGGATGTTTCCCTTTTTTAACAATCATGGACTGAGCAGCTATGAACATTTGCATACAGGTTTTCATGTGAACATAAGTTTTCATTTCTCTTCAATAAATACCTAGGAGAAGAATGGCTGGGTTAGGCCTTCCTACACACAGAAGTGATAATGCATGTTTAGCTTATGAAGGAAATACCAGCGTTCTGCAGAGTGACTGTACCAGTTTGGGTCCCACCAGAGCAATGTATGGAAATTACAGTTGTTCCATAATTACTAGCACTTGGCATTGTCTTCCATGTGTGTATGTATGTATTTATGTATGTATGTACGTACTTCTTTATTTAGTCATTTTAATACATGTGTAATGGTATATTATGTAATTTTAGTCTGCATTTCCTTAATTTTTATTTTCCACTTTCATCTGTCTATCTTTTTACTGAACTATCCAGATTTTATTTGCCTTAATATTGCATTTAAGAGTGAGTCCCTTATCATTTCGTAATAACGTCTTTTAAGGACATGTAATTTGCAAATATTTTCTCTCAGCTTGTAGTAACTGTTCATGCTCTTGATGGTGTCAATATGAGCAAAATTTTCAGTTTCAATGAGGTCCAATTGTTCAATATTTCTCTAACAGATCATGCTTTAGGTGTCATATATGAGAATTCTGCCTAACCCAAAGTCAGTAGGCTCCAAGTATTTTCTTCTATAAGCTTTCTAGTTTTATATTTCATATTCAGATCAATGATGCATTCTTAGTTAATTTTTTTTCTGAGTTTTCGGTGTGTTGGTCAGCTTTCTGTCACTGTGACAAAATACCTGAGAAAAACACTTAAAAGAGGAAAGATTTATTTTGACTACAGTGTCTGAGGTTTCTGTTCATGGTTTTCCCAGTTGCTTTGGGGTCTGTGGTGAGGTAGGACATCATGGCAATGGGAGCATGTGGTAGAGGATGCTGCTTAAACCTCATAGTAGCCAGGACACAGGAAGAGAAAGAGAAAGAAAGCAGGGTCCCAATATTTCCTGTAAGGGCACATGTCCAATAACCCAATTTCCTGCACCATCTGCTGAAAATGCTACCTTTCTTCCATTGAATTGCCTTTTCACCTCGTCAAAACCAATTGAACTTACTTGGGCAGATCTCTCTGTGTTGTGTTCCATCGTCTATTCCTTTGCCAGAGCCTCCCAGTCTTGGTTTCTGTAGCCTTACACTAAGACTAAAATCACATAGTGCAAGTCCACCAACATGAATCTTGTTCTAAATTCTTTGGGCTCTGCCATTTTGTCTTTCCATCTAAATTTTTGTGGAAGTTTAAGTGTATCCATGAGACATCCTCCTGGTGTTTGATTGGAATTACATTAAATGCCTAGATCAATCTGGGGAGAAGTGGTATCTTCACCATTTTGACTCATCTAGTCTATGAATGTAATATCTCAATTATTACTTCTTTGATTTCATTAGCACTAGTGGTTTGCAGGAGGCAGTTTTGCTACTCCATATGAAGTATTCTATGGATCAATTAGATCCAGTGGTTGAGGATGTTTTTGCTTTCATATCCTTGTTTATTTCCTGTTTATTTGTTATAATGATAAATGATAGAAATGTGTTGAATTGTGGGTTGCTCATTTTCTTCTTTAGCTATAAGTATATGCTTCATGTCTTTTGAAGTTCTATTGTTAGGTGCATACACAATTAGAATTATTATGGAGTCTTACTATGTCAATCTTCTGATCCTTAAGTAATTTTTGTTGTTGTTATTTTAATCCCTGACAAAATTCTTAACCTGGATGTCTACATTGCCTGAAGTTAGTGCAACAACCCCAGATTTCATTTAATTAGTGTTTGTATGGACATATTTTTATACCCTTTTACTTTTAAATTACTATACTATTATATTTGAAGTACTTTTTACAGACATCATATGAGGGGTTGATGGCAGTTCTGCTGCTGATGCGTCCTCTTGGTTTGCCTTTTCTGAGAATGTCTGCCTTGATCCCTGAAGTACGTCATTGCTAGATGGAGACTTCAAGGTTGATGGTTCTTTTCTTTCAATATTTAAACAATGCTGTTGCCCTGCTTCCGTGATTTCTGATGAGAAACCCACACTCTTCCACTGTGGCTAATATAACACTTTTCTCTGGTTGCTTTTAAAACCTCCTTTTTCTTTGCCCTTTGTACTTGGCAGGGTGATTTTGATATGTCTGGGTATGGTCTTCGAGCTTATCTTGTTTGGGATTTATGAGCTTCTTAAATCTTAGTTTTGTTTCCTATCAAATTTGGGATATTTTAACATTATTACTTCAAGTAATTTTTCTGCACCACACTTTCCCATTTCGCTCTTGGATCTGATAACACAAATACCTTTTGATATTATCCGATGGGTCCTCAAAGGACTGTTCATATTTTTCACTCTTTTTCTCTCCATTTTTTTAGATTGCCTACTTTCTATTGAACTGTCTTTAGGTTCCTTACCTTCATTTTGTCACCTCCACTCTGCTATTGAGTCTATCCAGTGAGTTTAGTTCTTATTGGGCCATTCCTTATAGCTTATAGATCTGCAATGGTACAAATAGATGGGGATGGTGGGAACTAGAAGTTAAAAGAATAATTCTATAAAATGAGCCCACTCTACTGACTCTCCCCATGCTTTTTTTGCCAAAAAGCAATCTGCCTGCAGCCCTGGCTGACCTAAGGGAATGGAAAATGTCACATTCCTCAACATGTCACATTCCTCAACAAACTGAGGTAGAGGGTGGAAGGCATAGCAGGCAATATAGGTCATGAATCATGGGGGCTGAGAAGATGAGGGCTGGTTATCAAAGAAAAGACAATAGGTTGCTAACAGTTAACCTCTGGGATTGTTGCTAGAGATACTCCTCTGTGCCCTTAGGCAGTAAACAAACAAGAAAGAGAAGGTGGAGGATCCCGGGGGTCTATAAAAGAGCAAGATACTCCCTCTCTTGTGGGCACCCCACTCTGGGCCCCACTTCTCTCTGGAAAATTCTGTCTCTGTCCCTTTGTTAAATAAAACTTGCTTTCTATACTTGCCGTGGTGATTTCTTGGTGTTTAATTTTCAACACCTGGGGGAATGAGGACTCTCCTGATTTCCAAGACAGGTATCAGACTTTGTATCATTCCATTTATTTTCAAAATATTACTTTCTGGAGCATGGTTGTAATAGTTGTCTTTGATAATTCCAATATCTGTTTTAATTCAGAGTTGGCCTCTCTTAATTATCTTTTTCCTTGAGAGATATTGAGATTTTCGTGATTCCTTATATGTTGAATAATTTGGAACTGGACCCAACATGCTTTGAATACTATATCATGTGAATCTATGGAGGATGTTGATTTTTAGAATAAAAATCAGAAAGTGGTCTGCAGAATTAATATAAGTTCATTTTTCAAACTCTGATGTTTTCCTTGAATCTGCCAGATCTACAGGTGTACTTATGATGAGTCTGGGACCTGGACAGTTGTCTACACCATATTTCAGTCCTCAAAGCCTTTGGAATATCCTCAAGATCCAAATCCATCTACGTATGGTTCAATGGAGAGCCCAGGGGCTCATACACAATTTTATGGTATCACTATCTTTGGTTCATCTTCTCCAGGATCTCCCCCATATACTCCCACTCCAAATGCATCCCTAGAATGATGTCTGCAAAGAAACTCAGGACTTATTTTGCTACTCCATCACATAATTTCTGTGCTTGCCTCTGCTCGGGGACCAAGTAGTAAAATAAAAGCAATGGGACCCCTCCCCTGTGTCCTTAACACCACGATTTCTCTTATTAGATATGAGGCTCTTGTTCAATGTGTACCATTGCCTGGAGTCCTGGGCAGAAGAGAATAAAAACAAATTAATTAATTAATTAATTAATTAAAAAATGAAGATTCTCCTCCACTCTCTTTGTCCCACAAGGACTATCTCTCCCATTCCTCAAACAGTAAAAAGAGGGCTCCTGTTGGAGACTTTCCTGTTTGTACCCAGTGTGCAATTTTGGGTGTTTGAGTGACAACTAGGAGAAACTGCAGGCAAAACACACAGGGAACCTGCCCACTGTTTTGATGGCTTGTTGAGTTCTACTTTTCTTCCCCAAGCTGCATGCTATCATTTATTTTTCAGAATCTTCAGATAGTTACTCTGTGGGTCAGTCAAAGTTCTTAGTGGTATTCAGTAGGAGAGATGGGAAGGATCTGTTAGCATCATCTAAACTAGAACTGGACTTCAAGAAAGATGTCTACAATTGGGTTATGTTTTTGCAACTTCGGGTAAAACTATAGTTAAAAAAAAATCAGATTAAGTTAAAGTGAGCTCTGAAACCAATATGAATGGTTACTGGTTCTAATCCTCAACAACAACAAGAAAACGCAAGCAAACGGTAATCTTTGTTAGGAATTTAGAATTGCAACTCTTCCTATTCAGATAAGTGTCTTTTTTTTTAGAAAACTGTCATTCTGAGCAGTGGAGATGTTATCTGTCCTCCTTCCATGATAAATATTGCTGCAGGCTAACTACTTGATGGACAAGTACTTCTGTCTCTTAAGATTTGTTGGTTTGTGCAGCCTTGTGCTAAACTAACATCATAATAGAATTATATAAAATAACTTCATCTTGGAATTCTAAAACACACAAACACACACACAAATGCACACACTGTTCTTGTATAATATGCAAAATCATTTTTTGAAATGATAAAGAACGAAATTAGGAAGTACTGAGAACTAACTCAATGAGGTTAACATCGGAACTCGGAAAGCTTGAAAACTAACTCAGGATTCAAATTCTGCTAATATTTCTTGAGTTCCTACTCATATGAAGTAGCATATTATATATGATAATAGTAATATTTTTGGAAAAGAGGGGAAAAGTGAAAAATAGAAAATCCAAGAACATTCTATCTTAAGTTTCAGATTAATCAATTCTTTAAGGTTCCTACTGCATGCTAAAGACTATGAAAATCATTCACACATACATAATTGTATTTACTTACTTATTTGTTATTATCTATTTGCTATATTTTGCCCATCCAAACTGAACCTTAGGAAGACATTCTGTTAAACTTCAGTGGTTTTCAGTGATGTCTATGATTAAGAATTTTTTGAGGACATAAGAAAATACACACTCTTAGGTCCCCTGCATGAAGGGTGATAGGGTAGGGATCAGTGGTTGCCTCTCAGGTGATCCTGATGCCCAGCCTTGACTCACAGGCTGACTTTGGCTGCTTCATGAACTAATTCCCCCACAAAGTTAGGGTCGATGTATACCTAGCTTTCCCCTGATATACCATCCATACACACATGCAGCAGTGTAAGAGAGGGTATGCACCTTGACTCCCTAACCTGTCATTGTTGAAGTCATGTTTTTAGAGGTCTTTTCTCCTTCCCTGATGTCTTTAGTTCCAAGGAATCCACTTTGTCCTTTTGCCTTCAGTGGCTATTTCTAGTACCAGGTCCTCACGTGTCACAATGTGAAATAGTGAAACAGATTCTGCCTAGGTTGAGAGATGAGTCCCTCACAGAACAGCAATAGCTTGCTCAAGTTACTGAACCTTGCGGAACCTGTTTCATTAGGAAGCTTCTCTTTACTGTGCTGATTCCCTCTGTCCTCTGACTTCTGACCTTTGGTCTTTGGGTACATGTGAATTTTCTATTCTTCATCTTCTATAATACATATCTAATAAGCACCTGTTAGGAACAGGGTGAGCCACAACAAATACACATGTAATCACTACCTACCTAACTTGTAGCCATGGCAGATATTATTTGTTGGTTGTCCCTGGTCTCTCTGGGCCCAGCTGCAGCCACAAAGGTTGTCTAAACACAGCAGGCCTACAGTCATGCCAGCCATCAAATTTGGCACATTGGATGAACTATGCCGAGCTATCAAAAGTGATGATGTGTGTAATCTGGGAATATAACACCCATGCTCATCTCATATGAGAAATGTTTATAAGCATAACCAGATAGAGCAAGAAAAAGTACCTTTACCCTAACAGTACAATTCTGTTCACCTCTTCCTTTGTTCTTCTCTTTTATCTGCTTGAATTTCACATTGAAATTCTACTCTTGACAGTTTTTAAATTAATTCTGACTTCTTATAAGTCCTTGTTAAGGGTTTGCCTGTCTACCTTTCATTAACATAAGGCTTTTATGAAGTCAACTAATAGGGTTATTATTTCTCTGTGTCTATGGATCTTAATATGTAAACATTATACACACATATACTATACCACATATATATATTTAACACATATCGCATATATTTGAATATATGCCTGTACATGCATATGTACATATACATCTATAGAAATATGTGTGTATATTAAACACACACACATTTATGTATATTATAGTATATATAAACATACTACATATATTACTCTAGCTCTGAAGTGGAAAATGAGTTGTCATTTCACTGCAAATTTAAGCAAATGGAAAAACTGAAAATTAGCTTTTGTAGACCAGAAGATCAAATACATTGCAATCATTATAAAAAGAGGTTGCTCACGGTTTGCAGCAAGATTTAAGCTAATGTTCAGTGGTAGATATACACACATGGGTTGCAGAAGGGAAACATATTTTGATCCTGAGTTTGAAACCCAAAGGATGGATCAGATGGCTCCTTGGGAGCTCACAGCCTTAGTCCATTTTGATATTGTGGGAGGAATGAAATTTCAACTTGACCATGTGTGGTCCCCTCTGGTGTTCCTTGGAACACTTTTGATGTTTGTCACCATAGTCCTCAACTTTTCTGTAGTTGTCCTTGGAAATTGCTGGTCTCTCCAGCCCCTGGCCACCAATTCCTAACAAGAGCTGCTAAAATAGTCTCATATTTGGCTCCAGATATTAGCTTAGAGTCCAGGATGCTGATTTTGGTCCATATGAGTACAGATTGCTGGTTGGGAGGAAATTTCATAACCTGGGTTTTGGCCCCAACAGAGAGGCCTCTGGTCCATGTCCACTTTTCCAGAAGGAAGGGGGACTATTTACCTTGGTTGTAGTATTTCAGGTGCAGCGAGGGCAGCTTTTCCCATCCAAGCTGGCACACGGTTTTGTTTATCTGGAGAGTTTGTGCTCTGTGTCAGCCTGGCAGTTGGACTCGGAAATTTTGATTCTCCATTACCATGCTTTTTGTAATGAGAAGCTCATGGTGACATATGTTTATTAATCTTAGTTAAAAGACACCTGCCCAGATGGTTTATACCTGGGAAATGTTCACAGTCATCAATCCCTCTCTAATCAGCAACTTTCCCATCCCTCCGGGCATCACAGCGATTTGTGGAGATGACCACGAGTGCCTTCCTCTCCGTCATGTGGGGTCCAGGCCTTGTAAGTGAGAAGGACAGGGAGCAGCGAGACAAACTGCCAAGCCCTGAGAGTGAGCCAGCCCTGTCTCCCTAACGCACCCTCATCCTTCCTGACCTTTAGTTGACAGATTCTTTTTTCGTTATCCTTTACCTTGCAGTCTCCAGGCCCGGTAAGGAGGTGCCCTCTCTGCATCATCTCACATGACAGGCTGTACTGAGAACAGCTGCACACAGCGGGGTTCTAATCACCGCTTCCCCAGGGCTGGGGCTGACGAGGCGGTGGGAGTGGGTGCTGGGCTTTGATTGGAAAGCCTCTCTCACCATCCTGCATCCATTAACCCAGCTTCCTGGAAGCCCCTAGGTATTTGTTGCTTGCCACAGAGGCTAGACTTCCATAAACAGAAACATTATTCTAGGGTGAAATTAGCCAAGGTATTAAGCTGATAAATGTGATGAGGAGCAGACTTGGTGGTTGGGAGACAGAATAAGCCAATCATCTGTGTAATACACAACAGCCCCGACTATTAGAGAAGGCGAGGTGGTGAGTTGTGAGCCTGCCAATGGTAACATGATACTTCCCTGCATCCCATTATGTCAAAAGGGGATTTACTGTATTTTTACCTCATGCTTCCTTCCGGCTTGTGGGTCGGAGAATTGCAATGTGAACCTTGATCATTTAAACAACCATCATTAGGCAATGCACATTTGATGTCTAATTAAATCTCTCATACCACAGGATCACAACCACAGTCTGTCATCCTGGGATCTTTAGAGTCTGCTACAACCAAAAAGCAAAGATGTATAAATCTGCAATCAGTTCTCAGAAGGCTGGAGAGCTAGGGATTTATTTCCAGTACAGTGCTCTGGGGCTTATATGCTACTTTCAGGAATCCCTCAGGAGGGAATAAGGGTTATTGATATGGCTCAAGAATTATATTCCTCATGAAATATACCAATTTTTGCTTGTCATCATCACCCCAAATATTTTCTTACTGATTTGAATAGTGTAACCCGCCAAGGACGATTAGAAGCATTGCAGAAGACTGAAGGATGTATTGACCCGACTGCTTTGGCTTCTGATTGTCAATGAAAGGGTAGGTAAATTACCTACCTTTCCTGCTCTCAGAAAAATGGCAAAGGTCACTGATTTCCTTTTTCTGAAGAATTCAAGCACTTCAGTATCATTCTTCCTGCCTTAATTCCTGTATTTCAATCTCCGATCACAGATAAAACTTCCTATGTGAAAACCTAAAACTCTGAACTTACAATCATGATTAGGCATGCAAGTCCTAGGTATGTGCAAACCCATCCGATAAATACTCTTCTCTTGCAGATTAGAATTCTGGGAAACTTTGTAATAAATGGTAAGATCTGACTTGAGAAATTTACAATCTTTATAAAATACATATTTTAACAATGAAGAGTCTTTCCAACATTTAGATTTTCTGCATATTTATGGCCAAGCTTTTTTTTTTTTAAAAAAAAATAGGTTTTAAAACATCTCAACATAACTTCAGTGCTGTGAAAACAAAAATGAATCTTCTATTTGACAAATTACTTTGCCTGCAAAGAAGATATTGGACCACAAGTGCATTTTTTTTCCTTCGCTATTTCTGGGGCTGATAATTGGAATTAGAATCTGGTGTTGACTTCTGATAAGAACTTGAAAGGTGAAGAAAGGATAGAAGTTACACAGTGGCAGATTTTGGTCACTTTGCCATCTTCTGAAAAAAAAATAAACCAGGGTGAAGGGTGTCGTTTCAGCCCACGATTCTTGATTTGATGTACAAGGTCATCAGCTGGAACATGAAGTAGAGATGGGCTTTCTAACCAGCTGTGTATTTTGGTTCCAGCTGACTGACAGTACAAAGAAAATGTGTCAGTCATGAATATTAAGTGTCTTTCTAGCATTTTCCTTCCAGATGGAAGCAACATGCACATTGTAGCAATGCTTCTTCCAGCTGACAAGTTTTCTTATTTATATTTTTGGCAAATCATATTGATTTTCAACTGCAATTTCCACCTTAGTACCTTACTGTGTGGTTTTAAAAAATATTCAGCTTAGTTTCTTTTACAATTTTCCACCCCCAACAAATCTATACGAAGTCATCTCAACACAAGTCCTTTCATTGTCTCTCAAGCCCTTCACTCTTTAATTTTCTTTACTATTTCTTTGCAAATACCATAGCATAAACCTACCTTTGTAACTGACCGATGACATTAGGACCCATAGGACCATCATAATACTGTGATGATATTGATCATCAATATGAATGTTAAAGCCTACTGTTGTCAATGTCATCTTTGTGTTAGGTGCTTGAAATATGCATGGTATTCATCCTGGTTCTTAATTCCTCCATTAGTTCTATGAGTTAAATGTGATTATTTTCAACATATAGATGAGGAGACTAGGTATACAAAAGGTTATAAATAACTTCCCCAAAGCCACAGAACTAATCAGGGGCAGAAACAGGGTTTGAAAGCTACTCTTCTTGAATTCCAACCTCACTCTCTTAACTGCTAAGCTACCAAAATTGTATTAACTTGGTGATTCCATTACTCATTCATTAATGTCTGCCTGGCATTTTTCAAACAAAAATTCAATAGGAATGTAACTATAAAGATGTGTAAAGGTTATGTTTGCATTCATTCAAGTTTCTGACTCTTTGCAAATTATATCCAGCCTGGTCTCCAGAGAGCAGAAGGAGAATCATATCTAAAAGGAACGGTTTTATGTTGGGAGACTAGTTTTCATTGAAGAGCTTTTCACCCTACTCTTATCCCCATGGCAACAAGCATCTGTGTGAATTCTCCTTTGCAGTCTCCACCCAATGGGAAGGAGCTTAACTTCCTAAAGGGGCTGCAGCTTCTTGGAAAAGAATCACAGTGGTCCATCACAGAGGTGATTGCTGTGCATACCTTGCTGTGGTCTGTTTTCAGATACATCTGCTGGTGGCTTGGAGATCTTGGGAAGGAAAAAGGTAATATAAACCCAAATTACCATCATCATAATCTTTGATGGTACCATTAGTATTGACAAAAGATCTCTTTCCAACCTGGTTGTTACCTTTCAGAAGCATTAAGATTCACATTTTTAAGCAGGAGTCACTACAACTAATTTATTAAGCATGTTTTCAGCGGTTAGCTTGTCTAAGTCAATCACTGAAAATGAAATCTTGCCTTTTGATTTGTTGCTGGCCCTTATTTGAATAGGAAAAGGGAAACTTCACATTCGAACATTTCAAGTCTCATCATATTTTCCTTTTCCACAAAACAGCGATAAACAGATCTTGGCAAAACCTCAGACGCAAAAGAAATTTTTAAAATGAACCACACTGTCATTTCTTTTGAATGATATGTCAATAAACCAATAATTCAAAGGATCACTGAACATCTAGACTTCTAAAGCAAGACAGTAGCTCAGATGGGTGGTATAAGGAAGCTCCACTCAACTTAATGAAGTTTCAGAGTTTAACTTTTTAAAGAAAACTTATATCTTTGCAAAGTCAGTGATGATTGGCTGAGAGAAAATTTAATAGATTGAAAAGACATAGGCCTTGGTGATAGAGGGATAATCTCAGACACCTTGTGATTCTGAGATGTTGGATATATTACTGGAATTATCCAAGCTTTGGTTGCCTTAATAAAGAGAAAGAAGTAATAATTGGCACCTTGCAGATTTATGTTCAAAAATAGGACTAAGGTATGTAAGAAGACAAAGAAATGTCATAAAATGGTAATTTAAGAACCTGACACCTACTGAGATTGTTTTCTGTCCTTTTTTCTCTTTCTTTCTCTTTCTTTCTTTCTTTCTTTCTTTCTTTCTTTCTTTCTTTCTTTTTCTTTCTTTCTTTCTTTCCTTTGTCATTACTATTTCCTGGTGAGTCATGGCGTTATTACCTGTCTATGAGGAGAGCTGGGTAGAGTGGATTGCTCTGGTAGGGCTATTGGTCAGATAATAATACAGTGGACGTTATCTGTTAGTTCTCTACATATGAAGGTGTGTCCTTAATTGTCTGAGGACTCTGACTACAATTGGCCAAACATCAGACTATGCAAATCAATAGACTGAGGATACCTGCAAACTTTCAAAGCCCTCATGTTTAAAAATCCATTTAAAAGAGGGAGATGGTTGGCCCTTCAAAGGAAGATGCTCAGAAAGATCCAGTTGGATGAGCCTTTTAATTACATCTATTGACCCTTCTATTGGAAGTCACCCAGTTCCCAGGCAAGGATACACAAAGGAGATTTTAGGCTCTGCTTTTAATGGGAATGAAACGCTGCAGGGTAAAGCGGAGAGCCCAGCTGCTTGCAAGCCCCGAGGTCCAGGGCTGCACTGGTGTAGGCACCATCTGATGGCAGCACTGTCCCAGCAACAGGGTCCTACGCTGAGTTCTCATCTGATCACTGCATTGCAAAACCAGCAAGCTGTGATCCCCTGGAGTTACTCAGCTGAGATGAGAACAAAGGCAGGAAAAATCAACAATTTGGTTAATTGAGTTTGAAAGGTAGAATTGCAATAAGGGAACGATAAAAGATGCAATAAGGACATTGAAAAATTCTAATAAACCTTGAGGAGATAGTCGTCTTGGAGCTCTGAAAACAACAACAGCCTCAGCAAAGAGCTACAGCATCATAGCACATTGATGAGAGATCTGTTTACAAAAGTGGTTATGGGAAAAAGTTAAAGCTTTTTTCTTAAAGTTTTGTATCTATGGCTTCAATATTTTGGTTACCTTTAAAAGGTCTTTTAGAAACTCTCCTAGCATTTACCTGTCATACTGACCTTAAGGAAGTAGTCACTTAAACTTGACTCAGTGTTCTGAGCCTACGTGTAGAGCTAGGGTAGGGAGAGGAGAGGTGTGTGTGTGTGTGTGTGTGTGTGTGTATGGGTGTGTGTGTGTGTGTAGAACAAGGCTGCAGTTTCAAATTACTGCCCCATCATAGGCATGAAACAAATAAAAGCCTTTATTACTATAAGGGGCATTATTATCATTATTCTTACATAATTTTATTTTCATTTCAAATCTATAAATCATTACTTTAATAGTTGTATATATAGATGGAGAAATAGAAAGGAAGAGATGATAAAGTGCTTATCCAGTATCATGTGGCTTGTGTCATTTATGAAAGTGGGAGCTCGCCTCATTTCCTCTGACCCCAAATTGTTTTGTCTCACGATGCTGCTACCAAGTATTTGAACCTTAATCCAAAAATTGATTTTCTTGTTAAATGTGTGACCGTACTGTCCCAAAACATTGCTACTACAACTATTCCAAAGAAACTATTCATCTAAGGGACTCGGTGTCTGAACAATTAGAGTGTTGTCTAATTATAGAGAAATTCTGTTCTTCATTCTCACAATTCTGTGCTTTTATCCCAAGGTCAAAATTTTGTAATCTACAAAAAGGTGATGCTTCAGACTTTTCCATTCCTGGGAACTTTTTTCTTCTTTTCATTTGTGTGTCGTGGTGCCCAGGATAGAAGCCAACAGAAGTCCCCCTGTCTTCCCATAACTAAATCCTCCAAGTACCTGTTCCTGCCTGTACTGGCCTTCTCCCCCACATGGTGGTGGTGGATAAGGTTGTCTGGATCCTATTGGAAGCCAGACATCTCATCACAATCTCCAGTCTCAAGAATTCTCCTCTTGCTGTCATTGCTGTCATCTCTGTCTCTCTGTGCCATCAGTGTTTCCCTCTGCCTGCCCCATTCATGTCAGTACATAGATGTGTCTTAAAAGAAAAAAAAAAAAAGACACTTTTGGTGCACCTCTAGTTATTGCCCTAGTTCTTTTCATTCTGTCCTAGTAAAATATGAAGGGTGTGTACAACCACTTCCCCAATTTCTCAACCTCATTTACTACTCAGAACAATCCAATCATGTTTTCCTCTCCTTTCTCCACAGATATCCTTGTGGTCACTTCCTGATTCTTATGTCAGTTGGTCTTTCCTTAGCATCCAGCACAGGGTCCACTCCAGGCTTCATGAACTCTGCTCTTGGCTTCTCGATGGGAACATTTAATTTGTTCTTTTCCTACCCACCTAACAGTCTGCTCCATCTCCATCTCCTTGTCTGATCCTCCTCTGATAATCTCAAGGACATGGGACATTAAGTATCTCTCAAACTCCAAGTTCCTAAAAGATCTGAGATGCATACTGATATTTTTGCACTTAATTATGGATTAGGTATAAAAAAAAAGGTAGCTTAAGTCCTATGCACAGATGCTGTCCAATATACCATATGGCTTTCAAGGTTTGTTTATCCTGCTGCGTGAATGGTGTTTATTTTCTCACTTGATTTGTTTTCCTATTTGAAAACAGCTGTCAGAGTTGTCTTTATAGGGTATGTGTGTTTGTATTCTAAATATTATTATTGAGTCCACATTTAGCGTACATTCTCTTACATAATCTTAGAAACTGCCCTATGGAATATTCTACAAATAAGAGCAAGGTGAGACCAGTGTGGGGCATCTGAGTCATGATGCTATGAACAAGGGAAAGATATTGAAGTATGTTCAACTTGCTATGTAAGTAGTTATTGTCCCTTTGCAGGCAGAAGTCTGGGATTTGAAGAGTTTCAGTGGCTTATCCAAGTTTGTACAGTGTAATAGACAGGGCCCCACCTGCATGCCTGTCTCTAATTGCTGGTGTTCTTAACAAACATAAGTCCTTATATTTAACATTACTTGAACAAACAGGGATGGAGGTCTGACATGGCCATTGATTTTGCATTTGTAAGGAAATCTTGGCTTCTAGTAATAGAGAACTCAGGCCAACTAGAATAAGCAATACTGGGATTTAGCATGTCACATGAACAGAACTCCAAATATACATAATAGGAAGAACAGTTGCTCAAGAATGTCATTAAATACTCTGTCCTCGGTGTTGGCTTCATCAAAAGGCAGTCTCTCCTTATGATCTTGAGATCGTTGAAGTAGTACCAGAAATAATCCAAAATACAACTTTGTCCAGCAATTGAAGAAGAAAGAGTTCTGCTCAAGAAATTCATCAGGAAGGAAAATTTCCCTAGTAGACATCCTTTCTTTTATGTTTTTATTATTGCTTTATGGTTATATATAATATTGGAGTTAGTTTAGACATAATCACGCATGTAGGGAATATAGTTTTCTCCATTATAGTACTCCCTCCCTCTTCCCAGATCCCAAATTCAAAGGGAAACACATCACTTTATTTTTTTTTTAAATTGATGCTTTATATATATACATAAAAAAGGAATTCACTGTGGTATATTTGTATATGTATGTAGCAAAACTCAGTCAATTTCATTCCTCCCTTATCCCGTCCTTCCTTCTTCCCCCTTAACTTAATCTCCTTCCTCTACTCCACTGGTCTCCCTTCTATTCTCATGGAGTATTCCATATTTCACCCTTATTTTGCTCTAACTTCCACATATGAGGGAAAACATGTGACACTTGACTTTCTGAGTCTGGCTTATTTCCCTTAGCAAGACTTTCACCAGGTCCATCCATTTCCCAGCAAATGCCATGATTTCATTCACCATTATAACTGAGTAAAGCTCCCTTGTGTACATATACCATCATTGCTTATCTCATTGACAAAACTGGCTACAGACCCACCTGTGAACCACTCAGTTGCAGCAATGGACCCATTATTAATGACCTAGATCTTTCAGGAGTTGTCTGATTCTGGAAAAGGTGGAAAGGGAAGAAAATCAGAGCACGGGCTGCATTAAAGAAGGAAAAGTGACTATTGCAGAGACACCAAGAGGGTCCCCTCCATCACTCAAGGAGCAATTCAGGCACCATTAATGGGACCAGATATTTGTGTTTGTGTGTTTTTTATTTGGAAGCTTTTTTCTCTTCTAATAAAAATTCACTTTTGAGAAACACTTTTTAGCTGTTCTTCATAAATATATTTTTTTCAAGAGTCTTCTTAGCTACTGTGTTGGCAAGAGCCTTAAATTAAACATGCTTCCTGGGGTAGCAAGAATGTTTAATTATCCATCGTTTGGTCTGTGACTCTTCTGTGTAGGATCCCAGTTCTTCAGAATGCACTGGTGTGCTCAGGGATTGAGCAGATTCCCAAGTCATCCAGAGGCTCATACAATTTTAAAATTTTCTCCTTAGAAACACGTTGTCTGAGCTATATAATCTCTGATCACCACCAACCAGTTGGACATCTTCCAATGACATCCCCCTTGCTAATAGTATCTGTGACACAGATGTCCCCATGCTGGTCACACCTCACTCTTAAATATAGAATATTCACGGTTTCCAGTATTTTCCCATTGCTCTTTTCTATGACTTAAAAAAACCCTTATTTTCAAGTGGCATAATAAAGCCTCACTCACTATAAAGTACCTCACCATTTTGCATATTCAGTTATGCTGCAGATCAAATCTTGCCCAGGCTCACACATCAGTACCAAGTCTTCCACTCACCAGTGACACAGGAACAAGCCATTATTCTACTGCCCTGACTTTTCATTTTACTTTATGACAGGCATTCCCACATCAAAAGGACTTTTCAATTGGACTCCAGTCTCTTCCCCCAGTTTCCCATGTCCCAACCATCCAGCCTCTCTCAAATCCTCTTAGCCTCTCCTCTCTTAGTTATTACTTCTTGGAATATAATAAAGTGAAAAAACAAAAACACTTCTCATCTTTGTGAAGTTGACAATTAACTAATTAGCCCATTAACTCATTGAGCCAGATTTGTACCAGTGAATTCAGGGCTTTGGGAGGTATATCAATTCTTTAAGGCCACTGGAGCAACATTTGCAGTTAATGGGCCCATATTACTACCTTACTACCTGGGAGGGATGGGTGTGTGGTTAGGAAATAGAAGCCATTAGTTCTCACTGCACCCAGAGGGGCAGGCGAGAATGACTTTGCACAAACTGATGAGAAAAATGTGTTTTGTTTCCTTTTAAAACAAAAGTTAAAGACTCAGAGTTCAAGGCAAGATTGGAGCTCAGTATTCCAGGCAAACAGCTTTCTATTCAACTTTGAAACCCTGCCAAAATGCATGTGTTTGTTGACAGTCGTAGACCCAGTGACTGGGGAAGAGTGGGCAAGTTTTGTGGGGGAGTTTCATGCTGGGGCCTGGCCTGGGCTGGCATCTAGCTGGACTCCTGACGGCAGGAAAGGAAATGTCATTGTGCTTCGTCTGTGATGTGCTTAAGGAGTTGCTTCGTAACCATGTGGAACGTACCCCTGGATGATGTGTGTCAGGGCTGGAGGAGTTGGACTGAAACAGCATTTCCAATGTGATTCATGCTCCCCAGAGCCAGGGAGAATGTGGAGGTGGGTCCTGCCCTCAACAATTTGCAGCTCATTTGAAGGAAACACATCTGAACCCACCTCTCCTCTGCCTCCAGCTGTCCCTGGGCAGGATCTGGGGCAGCGTCTGCAGTGTGGGCTCACAGGCTTGTAGACTGGCGCAGAGCAGCAGTTGCCATGACATCCTTCCACCTGGGTCTGCCTCTCTGTTGCACCAAGGCAAACGGTTTGGAGTGGAATGACCCAATTCAGTAAGGCCAGAGGTGGGGGTGGTAGTGCTAGTGGTGGGAAAGCATGAAACCTATTGCAATGGAGAAAAGTGAATTTCTGTTTTTTTTCCTTTTTTTTATTTGTTCTAATTAGTTGTATATGACAGCAGAATGCATTTTGACACGTCATACATAAATCGAGTATAAGTTGTCATTCTTCTGGTTGTACAGGATGTAGAATTATACTGGTCATGTAATCATATATGCACATAGGGTAATAATGTTTGATTCATTCAACTATCCTTCCTACTCCTATAACCCCTCCCCTCCCTTCATTCCCTTCTGTCTAAGTACCTCCATTCTTCTCCAGCTCCCCCTCCCTTATTGTGAATTAGCATCTGCATGTCAGAGAAAACATTCAGTCTTTGGTTCTTTGGGATTGGCTTTATTTTGCCTAGCATGATATTCTCCAGCTCCATCCATTTACAGGCAAATGTCATAATTTCATTCTTCTTTAAGGCCGAGTAATATTCCATTGTGCATATATACCACATTTTCTTTATCCATTCATCTGTTGAAGGGGCACCTAGGTTGGCTCATAGTTTATCTATTGTGAGTTGAGCTGCTATAACCATCAATGTGACTGTGTCACTGATTTTAACACCTTTGGGTATAAACCAAGGAGTGGTTTATAGCTGGGTCAAATCACCATGTCAAGTTTTCTGAGCATCTCCATACTGCTTTTCATGATGGTTGCACCCATTTACAGTCCCACCACCAATATATGAGTGTACCTTTTCCCCCACATCCTCTCCAGCATTTACTGTTGCTTGCGTTCTTGATAATTGCCATTCCGACTGGAGTGAGATGAAATCTTAGTGTAGTTTGATTTGCATTTCTTTAATTGCTAGAGATGTCAAACATTTTTTTCATATATTTATTGATGGATTGTTTTTTTTTTCTTTAAAAAAGTGAATTTCCTTAGAGATATGTGGGTCTGGCAGAAGCCCCAAATGTCCCTATTGTAGCTTCTGAGGCTGTGCAATGCAGAGGGAGGAGGAAGGTGCCTTCAGTGTTAGGGAGCACACAGCCTGGGGCTTACAGACAAACACAGTTCTAAACTTATGCTTATTACATATACAGAGACATAAATCCTCAAGGGCTCTGTGTTCAGTGGCTCCCCCACAGATTAATCACAGCCACTATTGGGCTGTGAGAAATTGACTTTTTCTTCTCTTAAAAATAATATTAAAATCTCTTCTTATGTCAGTTCCCCGTGCGATAGGCTGTACCTCAGCTGTACACAGCTCTCCAGGGATCCTCTCTTGTTTTTCCTGCAGTTGCGATCTGTTCTCTCAGGGTCCATACTTCCTTCAATGCAATTTCTGTGCCAAATAAGGAGGAACGCTTTCATTTTGACAATAAGTTACACAGAGTGGGGCAGAAAACACACCAGATTCTTTGAAGGCGCTATGTAGAAATACAGCAAAAGAGAAGCTTCAGTGGTGTTCCACACACACACACACACACACACACGCACACACACAACGGCCAAGAGCTAGGATTTAGGACACAGGAATTATTTCTCCTTTGCTTCGAAGGTTACAGATTATTTCACCTCCCTGTGATCTGCTTCCCTTTTGAAAACTCATGTACAAACGTGTGCATGTATTAACAACTCACCTTGTTCTGCAAGGTTGGGAGCTGGTGTCTTAGCGTATGCATAGACATGCACTTAGAAATATGTAAATGAGAAAATTGGTTTCAGGGAAAAATAAAATGAATCTAAGGTTGTTTGGGACATAAATGATTTTAATTGGTAGAGGTGACCACAAATGTGCCTTAGAGTTTTCCAACCCTAAATGCCGAGATCAAGTGACGATGACTGATGGTGACAATGACGATAATGATCGTTGCCTAGATGGTATTTATTCGTTGCCTACCATGTGCCAAGCACTGGGCTAAGTAAACTTGTTGCTGGCATTTACACATATATTCTCTCCCAAACCCAAGGAGGTAGGAACTATGATAATTCTCATTTTTCAAGCAAGAAAACTAAGTCTTGACCATGTGACAAAAATGAACATATTTTTCAAAAGAAATACAATATAGGACTTGATGCTTCTCCATGGGCCTCTAACAAGGGCTTACAGTGTAATGTAGTGACCACCATCCTCAAAATATCCTTACCTTATGGAAAAACTGAGTATGAGAAAAACAATGATATTGTTACTTGACATTTATATCCAAGTGAAGTTCAGTTTTAAAAATTCCATAAAAAGTTATACAGTTTTGTTCCAGGTATGCAGAATTCTAATGCTCTGGGCATGTTTTAGGGTATCTAGAAGCCTGGTTGTTCTATCTCCAAAAAGCAATGTTGCACAGATTCTATTTGTATTAAGTATTTCTATTTCTATTAAGAATTTATACAGACTTATACTTACGTAGAATTGCAGGTGTCTATATCACCAATTAAGTGCAAGCCCATGGCTAGAGGTGGGATTAATTCTGTCTTATGAAGGACAAGACCTACAGAACAAATAAGCAAACGAGTCACTGAAACTTCACCCAGAGAATATCCACAGACAGGTCAAGACCTTCCTCTTAAAATCATGTTCATATTTCCAAGGCTCACAATAATGGATAATCAAGGTTAAATTAGTGTATCTATTTATGAACTCATCAAAATTTTACTGAACATGTACCAGATATTAAAGGCATAATGGAAACAAATAGACCGAGCCCCCCTCATCAGGGAACATGAGATCCAGAAATAGACACTGGTAACGTAAGAAGTGCTTAAAATGAAGTGTAGTAGCACCTTGAGAGGAGGGATGTGTAGCCAGGGTGAGCATATGGAAGAGCTTCTACTTCCTCAGGGGAGCAGGTTATAGAAGATTTTTCTGAGGAAGTTGTACTTAAGAACAAATTGGGAAGAATATCAGAATTTAGTCTAGTTATGACCACAATCATCTGTTTGGAAAAAAAAACACATTAAAGCAAATATTATATGTACCTGAGTTACCAAAAAAAAAAAAAAAAAATCAGCAACAGCAAAGCATCCACTACACATTCAATATTTATTATGGTTTAGATGTGAGGTGTCCCCCAAAAACTCATTTGTGATACAACTCAGGAAAGCTTATAGGTGAAATAATTGGGTTATGAGAGCCTTAACCTAATCAATAAGTTAATCCCCTGATAGGGGTTAACTGGCTGGTAACTGAAGGCAGGGACAGTGTGACTAGGGGAGGTGGGTCACTGGGGGTGCCTTTGGGGTATATATTTTGTCCTAGTTGAGCAAAGCTCTCTCTCTCTTTGCTTCCTGATGTGATGTCCTAAGACCCTGTCCTCCACCACACACTTCTGCCATGATGTTCTTCCTCACCTTGAGCCCTGAGAAATGGAGCTGGCTATCCATGGACTGAGAACTCTGAAACTGTGAGCCCCCAAATAAACGTTTCTCCTTCTAAAATTGTTCTTGTCAGGCCTTTTGGTTATAGTGGGGAGAAAAAAAAACTTGACTAAAACAATATTTCTAGCAATAACCCTATAAAATGTAGTCTTGGATAACTGAATGGGTTGACAAATACGTAGGATAAATTAACTATGAATCAATTTAATGTCTATAGTCCAATGGCAGGAAAGATTCATATGTTCTTAGATTTAGATAGATTCTAGAATGTTTAGATATTTTTCTAAGCTGTTATCTGCCAAATCTGCATCTTCACCCAGTATGACTTCCTATGAGATTCTCTCTTTCATAGATTTCCCCATGGGAGCAATATCAAAAGGTAAACTGAGGGTTCTGGATCAGATACCTGAATTCAAAGCCAACCTGGATTTCAGTTTGCTGTTGGACCTTGGTCAAGAGGCTTAAATTCTCTGTGGCTTAATTTCTGAGCACCTGGAAAGTGAAAATGGTAAAGAATAAGCATCTGAAGCCATGAGCACAGTTCCTGGAGCAAAGACTCAAAAGTTGATAGCTGCTGGCTATAGTTCCATCCTAAACTGAACACTGCCTTCCACAGTCCACCTCCTTAATTCCTTATTGCAGCACCATCACCATTATGGGTGAAAGTGTGTCTTCTGAATATTCACACGTGGAAGTGCCAATCTCGAATATCTCAGAGTGTCGTCTTCCTTGGAAATAGGGTTGTTGTAGGTCATTGGTTAAGATGAGGTCACGGTGGAGCAGGATGGGTCCCCTGCACAAATGTAACCAGTGTCCTTGTATACAGGAGAAATCTGACACAGACTTGCACACAGAAAGAATTCAATATGATCCCGGGGCAGGGACTGTACCTACAAGTCAGGAAATATCAAAGATTGTCAGACAAATACCAGAAGCTGGAGGAGCTCTGAAACTGATCATTCCCTCCACTTTCAGAGCCCTCCTGGCACCTAGATCTTGACTTCTGACCTTCAGAACTTTGAGACACCAAATGTCTTCATTTAAGCCACCCAATTATGCTAACTTATTGTGTACCTTGCCCCAAATCCCAGGCAGAAGTCTCCCCTTCATTCCCTTCTGCCCCTCCTTCTACCACTCTTAGCACCCCAGCTCTCTGGTCTTGCACCTCTGACCATGTTCTGACCCATCTCTCCTCTGCACTAGCTCAAGCCTAGCTTAGGTCAGTCAAGGTCCAATCAAGGAAATAAAACCTCTATGCATGTCAAAGAATTGATAGCAGGAAGAAAATGTTTCACAACTGTGGGAGAAGCATGGAACATAAGATCCCAAAAGGAGAATTATAAAATCAATGAAAAACTACCAACTAATCCTGGTGTGAGTGAAAGAGTCAAGATGGTAAGAGCTGTTGAAGACGGCATGGGGATTTGATTTGACGCAGGGGGCCCTGCAGGTGGCTGGAGCAGAAGCCTGTGAAAGGCTGCTGACTCCCCCTGGCTTGTTGACTCTGTATATTCCTAGTACTGGGTCAGCCTTGGCCTGGAGGTGCTGCCATGCCATCAGCAGAGCAGAGTTGGAAAGAGGGGTAAGAGGGAGCCTGTGCTGTGGGCCTGTCTCTGCCTCTAGCCTCTGATGACCTCCAGAGTGCAATTGCTGCTGCCTCCCAAATCCTCCATACCTTCGCTCTGAGGCCATTCTACCCTGGAACCATATAGAGAAAGGGATTCTGAGACTTGCACCACTCCCAGTTTGACAATAAATCATTAGAGTTCAAGTTGTAAAAAAAAAAAAAAAAAAAAAATTCACAGCCTAGTGGCTTATAACAGACATTTATTTTCTCACAGACCTGGATGGCAGAAGCAGTATCACTGGGCCAAAGTCCAGAGGTAGGCAGGGCACAGTGCTCTGCGGCTCTGGGAGGCCCACCTCTTCCAGTCCTGGTGGCTGCAGCATTCCTTGGCTCCTGGCTGCATTGCACTGTGTTGAAGGTTCTTGCTCCTTTTCTTGCCTCTCCTGTGAGCTGTGGGCTCTTCATGAGTGTTGAGGCATCTTTCTCTGCCCCAGCACTCAGTCTGGCCCAGAGTAGTTGTGAAATCAGAGTTGGTGGGTGATCCCAGGTGATGGCTGATTGCAGTTAATATTCTACCCACAGCCACATTGGTTAGAATACTTTCTATCATTGTAGTTTTTATGTAACCCTTTAATAAACCAGAGCTCCTCAAATAGTATGATGTGAGATCTCATTGCTCTCAGCATTCTCTGGAGTCTGATGGGTCCAGATTTACCTGGAGCCTCTGGCCTGCCATCCTCATCTATTCTCCTCAGTGGGCTGTACAATCAAGGCCATTCTCTACATGGGCCAGTCCATGAGAGATTGGGAAGCAGCATTGTCTTAGTAAGACTTTTCATTGCTGTGATCAAAAGACCTGATAAGAACTATTTTAGAGGAGGAAAAGTTTGTTTTGGGGCTCACAGTTTCAGAGGTCTCAGTCCATAGATGACCATCCATTCCTCAGGGCCCAAAGCAAGGCAGAACATCATGGCAGAAGGGTGTGGCGGAGGAGAGTGGCTCAGGACATCACATCAGGAAGGAGAGAGAGAGAGAAGTGGGGGGAGAGAAGGGGAGAGCTCCTCTCGACAAGTATAAAATACATACCCAAAAGCATTTCCCCAGGGACCCACCTCCTCCAGCCACATCCTACCTGCCTATAGTTAACCACCCAGTTAATCCTTGTAGGGGATCAATGCACTGATTAGGTTAAGGTTCTCATAACCCAATCATTTCATCTCTAAACTTTCTTGTGTTGTCTCACACATGAACTTTTGGGGGACACCTCACATCTAAACCATAACAAGCACTCTAAATAAATAATATTTGATCATACAGTTTATTTATTTTTTACGGTTCCGGCATTCTAAAATGAATTGAAATGCAGCGAAGTGTGGTAAAATAAACACTTTAATGGAGAAAGAAAGGCTGTAGTACTGGATTTGACCTCCATTAACACATCTGTTATGGTTCCAGTCAGTGTAACCTAACTACGACTCAGTTTCCTTATTGTGAAATGAGAAGAGCCGTTGCGTCCAGCCCTAAGGGGTGATTTGTGTGGAAGCACTGTCTACACTCTGAGCTCTGATATAAAGTTTGATCATGTTTTATTGATTTTGAAGCAGAAAGCCCAATCCAGCTCATGGAGTCTAATCGATTCTACATAACTGTATTGAAAATTTGCCATTTGCTTCGTTTGCTGCTCTTCTTAGTTTTGAGATTCCCAGGATGGGAGAGACAGGGCTCCATCTCCTTTAAGATGTGCACAGGCTTGACCTGCAGGTCAAAGGAGATGGTCAGAGAATAGAGGCAGGCGTAGGGCCCAGGAGCCAGGGAGCTTGGACCCAGCAGAAAAGGTACAGGGTGTGTGGCTTCCTTGGTGGACTTCCTGCCATGGGACTCCCTCAGGGCCTGGCCTCCGCACTTCTGCTTTCCTTTCTGATCCTAATTCTCCAGCCAGTTCTACAAGCTCTCCTTTATCCCCTTCCTTGTCCTTACAAATGTCCTTTTCTCCCTAAGCTAGCTACAGTTGGCTTCTCTTGATTGTCCTGAAAAGCACAGCTGGAATAAGAGGTTAAAAGCTTTTAAAATATAAATTCTATCTTAAATCAAAGCAATACTCTTTTAATAGTTTGGACAAAAGTTTTATTTTATGTAAGATTACTATGCTACATTTTTTTTACCAGACGTTCCTAAGCCTCAATCAATTTCTTCATCTGTAAAATGAAGAAATTATTTTAGGATCATTTTGAACACAGATTGGTTTTACCATTCAACAGATATGTACTCAGTGCTTCTTGTATGTCAGGCACTGTCCTGTGTTTGGGATACATGTAAAATATTTTAAAAATATCTAAAAATAAGTGTTTCAGAAAATGCAATGCTTTATAAAACAAACTAAAGAAATAACATTTGAAATGATTGTCATAAGTCTTTAACAGAATACACAGGGAGTTCAAAGCTCTAAAGTGCAGTGAGCATATATCAGTGGTGCAAAATGAAAGTGTGGTTATAGATGTCATATTTTAACTGTAATTTAGAAAGGTACTCAATGCCTACATACACTATGAAACATCTATTATGAGCTCTTAACTGTGGTAGATCAGCTGAATGACTTCCAAAAAGACACAATTTCTGGTCTCAGGGGATGTGACATATACATGAAATAATAATTTAGAGTATGTATCAATCTGACAATGCTAAATGGAACAGAAAGTAAGCATACTGAGAACAAAGGGAGAGAGAGACCACTGCCATCCAGCTGGGCTCTGTTTTAAAAGCAACAGAAAAATTATTTGAGCTCAGTGTTTAGTATTGAAAGGATTTGAAGAAGTACTTTTGATAGTCATGAGTGCTGTTTACAAATATTTTCCCCCATTTGAGTCACTGGTGACATTCTACATCCTGATGCCATTGTTGTTGGGTGAACCATGTGGCTAGTTTTGATAAATGAGTAGAGGGTGAAAGAGGTATGTGTCGCTTCTGGGTCAAAGCTCACAATGATCACTTCCTGGTCAAAGATCATAATTGCCAGCATGAGTTTCCATATCTCTCTGTCCTCTGGTCTGGCAGCCACAAGCCTTTGTTGTTGAAAGTCATTGAGAGTAAGGGTTTGTTCTGTGAGTGTTGTCAAACCGGCCTCGTCTGACTGATACAGAACTTATAGGAGAAAAGGCAGAAATGAAAGCATAGAGTTGGGTATGTAGAATCATCAGTAGGCCAATTCTATAAAAAGCTTAATTTTGAAGAGACAGATTCTTTTTTAAAAAGAAAAAAAGAAAAGACAAGGGATGCCAGATGGCAGAGAATTTCATATTGTCAGACTAAGGGAACCTCTTTCAGGAATCTCCGGTTGGTTTGGGGTAGAGGATATACATGAGAAGTCAATTTGATGATTCCTATGAAGGAAATGGTCCCTGGGAATTAAAACAGGGACACAGATGAAGAGAGCCAGTCAGGCTACTGCCGGGTACAGATGGACTGTAAAAAAGCAAGAAGTTCTCCTAAAATGATGGCAGATCCTCCTTAAAGCCACAAAACAGGACACAACAAAATGCATGCTGATCTGGGGAGAATTTATAGATTCACCTCTAGCTGTTTGAGCTATTGCTTAATATTTTAGACTCAAGGAAAAAGCTCTTGGACCTGGGATTGCACATTAGTCATGCCTGAGTTTCAGTTCTTGTTAGCCCTGTAATAATGTATTCTTTTTAAAAAAGTGAAGTCTAGTAATAAAATCTTTATTGTAATCCAATGCTAACATGACTCTTCCTAACTGAGAGTTATGTTTGGTGAATTTAAGCAACCCCAGAAAAGCATTGGGCTAAGAATTTAGAAAGATAAGTTTGGCAAAAGAAACACTCTTATGGATGAATGTTTTAAAGGATTTCCTAAAAATATGCTATTTCATATCCTGTCTTGTTTTCCACTTTTAAATTTGAAGCTACTAGTTTTCAACCTTTAATTTCTTTAAGAGCAATCTGGAGACATGTTTAAAAATGCAGAGACCTTGGCTCCACTGAATCAGCAAGTCTGGTGGAGTAGGGGGTCAGGAACTGACTCATGAGGAAGTTGCTCAGGTGATCTACAGGCCACGCCTGATGCTGTCTCTGAGTTCCCATGTTGACCATGACTCCATGAGGCCAGGGCTGTAGTTTATTATTTGGGGGATTGCTGCCTCTTACCGTGATTCCTCCACATTTAGGACAGTGCTGAATAAGACTTATGGACACTGACTTTGCAATGGGAGAGATCTGTGTTTCCACGTTGGCTGTAACATGTATTAGCTCTGTGACAAGAGCCGTAACCTCTTTGGTTCCTCGAAAAGTGAAGATATTGACACCTTTCTCCCTCTTGCTTATGGGGCTTATACAGGCTTATGACTCCATAGACTTTGGCACAGTGCCTGGGGTTGGGCAGTTGGAGATTCTGATACTGTAATAACCACTACACCAGCATGCTCACATTGGGGTTTCTAGCTGTTATGGTTTGGATATGAGGTGTCCCCCAAAAGCTCACATGTGAGACAGTGCAAGAGCATTCAAAGGAGAAATGGTTGGGTTGTGAGAATTTTAACGCAGTCAGTGATTTAATCCCCTGATGGGATTAGCTGAGTGGTAACTGAAGGTGGGAAGGGTGTGGCTGGAGGAGGTGGGCCCTGGGGGCGTGGCTTTGGGGTATGTGTTTTTGTGTGTGTGTGTGTGTGGAACCAGGGATTGAACTCAAGGACACTTGGCCACTGAGCCACATCCCCAGCCCTATTTTGTATTTTATTTAGAGACAGGGTCTCACTGAGTTGCTGAGGCTGGCTTTGAACTCGCGATCCTCCTGACTCAGCCTCCCAAGTCGCTTGGAGGGGTATGTGTTTTGTATCTGGTGAGTGGAGCCTCTAGAGAGACTTCTGATCATCATGTGAGCCTCTTCCCTCTGCCACCCTTTCACCATGCTGTCCTGCCTCGCCTCGAGCCCTGAGGAAATGAAGCCAGCTGTCAAAGGACAGAGACCTCTGAAACCAAGAACCCCCATAAACTATTCCTCCTCTAAAATTGTTCTTGTCAGATCTTTTTGTCACAGCAGCAAAAAAGCTGACTGCAACTCTGGCCAAGGGTAAAAGTGCCAGATAGACTCAAAGTCAGCATCCAAAACCCTCCAAGATTGAAACCTGGTAAGAGCTGATTTGGAAAAGTTGGTTTAGACCTGGGGGCTCTAGCAAGGCACCCTGGCTCTGCAGGATGACAGAAGAGACAGAATGGCCCTCACTGGTGGCTTGTTTAAAGGCCCAGTAGCCCTTCGTATCAGGCTGATGTGACTCCATTCTGCTCTGGATCTAACCAATGTGAATAGAATCCTTCTCTGTCCTTCAGTCAGGGAGGGAGGCAAAGGGGTGAGGAGCGGAGGAGGAAGCAGGCCCATTTCTTCCCCACACCAGGACCCTCAGAAGAGCTCCATGCTGGCATTTTGGAGGGCTTTACATGCGTCATCAATACCATAAAACTCTGACTGATGAGAATAAACAGACCTTTGTTAAGGGCTCTCCCACCTCTGGGCCAACCCTTCCATGTTGTGACTCATGGAATCCTTACCAGAAACCCTGGTTGGTGATGTTTTCTTTATCACTAATTAGACACAAGGATGGTGAAGCTCCAGGAAGGGTAAGTCATTTGTTCAAGTCAGTGGTGTCGAGGGCAAGTCTTAAGACCATGTTTCAAATGGATTTCTAGTTAAGTTAATCATACGCGGAAGTAGGAACCACCCTGTGTGGGCCTCCGCTGCTGACCTAGAGCTCGGGTGTGTGCTAAGGGGTGCAGGATCTGCATGGCTTTACCCAAGGGGTCCTAAGGGACACCATCCACAACACACAGACCAAACACCAACACATGTAGCCAAAACCTTAGCAACTTTTCTTTTACTTGTGTTAGTAAAAAATAAGAAATTATAATTTAGGATTTCCTGTGGTCTTAATTATAGGCTTCTGAGCAGCAAACAATACACTAAGACTAATAAAGGCCTTCCCAAAACAAGCTCTCTAGAGATCTCCTGACTCCGTCAGGTCTGTTCAGGACAAGTGACGAAAAACACTATTCTGTAGGCAGCAGCACCAGGCCCCTAGACAGTGGGAATCTTTTCTTGTTAATGAAGTCAAATGAACATTTTTCCTGGTGTAAAAGCAACAGCAGAAATGAAAAGCCATTCTTGTTACTTACCTCAGGGCTGCAAAGGAAATATCCTCAGCGTTAGCCAGGAAGCGATAAGGCACCATCAGGCAGGGAGCACCAAGAAGAAATGGTCCTATTTTTAAAGGGCTTTTTTACTCCTGATACGATTTGGGCCCTGTTCCTGAATCATCTTTGAATCAGAATAACAATTCTTTTTCACCCACTTGGCTGGAGTGTTAAAAAAAAAAAAAATCTTTGGAAAAGGTTCACTAAATACCTTGAGTTCTATGTAAATAGGAAAAAAATGGAGATATTTGCGAAAAGAATCTCAAAGAAGAGCTTAATATTACTCAATTTTTGCTATATTGGGAAGCAAATGTATTTATTACCAAGTACAAAAAGGTGGAATTATTTCATAGAATAGAACATACAGTGGCTGCAACATGGTAGGTGTTTAAGAATTTTTTGGATGAATTAATGAACAAAAAACACAAACAGGAAACTTCATTAAAAACAAATTAGAAAGTGAAGCACGTATAATAAATAACTGTTTGTACCTCCCATTGTAATTTAGTCTTTTGTACTAAAAGAAATTCTTTTTTTTTTTTTTTTTTAAACACAGGAAGAATATCAAGGCTGAAATCAAAGATGGAAGTGTAAAAGAACCAGTAATAACCTGGCTCTTTAGCCCATGTCACAGCTAGGCTAGCAAACTCCATTTCTATTAGATTGAAAAGAATGTGCCCAGGACAGACTTAGGTAATGGGGCCAAGAGTTGTGTATGTTTGTGGTATGAGTCTGGGGTCTTCTAGGGGGGCTAGGGTGACACTGCTGGAATTAGGGTCCAAGGGATATCTGGGTTGAGGCACATGGCCTTTGCCAAAGTCATCTTGCCTTAGACATCGTGAGTTCAGAGGCATTCTTACCCTGTCTCAGCTACAGAATGCTGGCTCTTCTCTTTCATAGCTCCAATCTACCCCGTCCCCCCACCAATACAGGACATTTTCCTAGCAGATTTTACTAATGATGAGGGGTGGTTGAAGGGGCTCACATGACAGAATCACACAGAAGTTAGTTGAAAAGTTAATATGAGCCATCTTTATTCTTCAGATCTCTCCGTCATCTGCCACCAGAATCTTCTTGCTGGCCAATATATCCTCAGATGCCTTCACTCTGAAACGTGGCCTGTCATTCCCTGTCTCTTTCTTGAACTTTTTATTTCCTTTCTACTTCCCTTTACTCCAAATTCAAGTTCACTTCTTTAGGAAGTGGTTGAATCCTCACTTTAATCTGGTCCCAGCTCCTCCATGCTAAGCCTAGAGCTTCTATATAAAAACACACACCACTGTAGGTATGTTACTGAGCACAATCCTCCTGAAAAGAATTCTAAACTTGAGTCTGGTAACCTTTCAACAGGGTTCTCCTCCTCACTAGCGCATGAAGACAGAGGTCTACATGGAAAGGCAGCTTGCCTGTTAACAATCTTGAGCAGGCTAACCGTTACCTTTTATTCTTCAAACTCTGGGGTATCTGTTAGGTGAAGCTCTGCTCATTATAAAATTGTCAGTTATGGTGTCTTTTCATCTTCTGGATGTAAGGAGTTACCTTTGCATTAAAAGTGAACACACACACACACACACACACACACACACACGCTTCTCAGGCATCAGTCTCAGACAGTGGGAACTCATCTTTGATAGCTGACGAAGGAGTTGCTAAAAAGTTCCCCATCTTTGACAATTCTTGCAGGTTTGAATTCAAGGGAATCTGGTTGGGGTTATTAGGTTCCTATCATTACGGCTCCTGGGGACTGGGTGGTCATGGGTTCTGCCTCCTTCTGTTGCTCTTCTCTGAACCCACTACCAGGGAGATCAGCTCTGCCTCCTCTCTAATTTTATTTCTGGTCTGGCAGAGGAACTATATTTAAAGCCCTTGCTTCTGAGACAGTTGGGTATCAAGATCAATTTTGCAATTTACTTCCAGAAAGATGGTAGCATAAGTGCAGGTTTACCAACCCCACAGCTATCTTAGGATCTGACAAAAAGGAATAAAAGCAAAAATAGGAAGGCAAATGTTAAAAGCACAGAAAAAGAGTTTGATATGAACTCTATATCCAACTTTAGGAGAATCTGTGCCACAAAATGCAATGTGGACTGAATGGAAGGGTGCTAAAAACCCTGGACATGCAACTCCCCTTCCCGAGAAGGCTACATCCGTCCATGCACTTGGCACTCAGGTCCTCCCAGCACAACGAGGAGTGAGACCACCAGACCACAACCCTTTACTGACGTGCTGCTTCTCCTGCCTCTGATGTGCTGGGGCCACACAAGTATTTGTTACCAGTATTTGTCATTTCTTTCTCTGCCACCCAGAGATCGCTTGACTCTCCACTGTGAAAAACAAGGGAGTTAGTTCAACTGTATCGAGCTTCTCCCTTCCTTCACTCACTCCACCTCCATGGCTGTTGGCCTTACCTTCGCGCTAAGGCTTTCTGACATTTACATCTGGACTTCAATGTAGGACAGGTATAGAAATTGTAGAAAAACATTCTGATTTTGTTCTCTAGGAGAATTCAAAAAATGAAAAAATTAATAAGCCAGTAAATAACATGTATAATGTAATCCTGTCAAGATTCCCAAGTGGTGTGATTAGAAGGGAATATACTAGGATTCCTTAATCCTTGTGAGGTGAATGGATTCTGCTTTCCTGTATCCCATCTAGTCCTTAAAATAACACCATGTTTTATTATTGGTTGCTTCACATCTAGTTGTAACTTTCTCTTTCAGCTTTATGTTTTTCTTAGAGTTGCTAATTGTCTTTGTTTTTATCTTATGGAGACAAAAACTCTCTGCCTCTTTCATTATTGTTATTTAAAACATTCAACCTGTAATTTTGGTGTTTGTTGAAAGGGAAATAATTTTTTCTCAAGTGTATTTTTCTTAAAGATATCTGAGTTGTCATCCTTTTAAAACTTTTTTCTTACAGACTAGGTTAATTACAGGCTCTTAAGTCCCACCATTTCCATAGATCCCTTTTTATTTATGTTGAGAAAAAAATTTTTTTTTCAAAATATAATTACCTTTTACCACAGAAAGTGTAGAGGAGGAAACATTTTTGAGCATATCACTGTTTATTTTGCCTGTACACTTGATCAATAATTTGCCTAAATGTAAAATTCAGTATTTAAAATTATTTTCCCTTTAAATTTTGAAGCCACTGATACATTTTTTCTGTATTTCAGAGTTCTGATGTGAAAATTGTTGGCCATTTGGTCTTTAATCCATATGGCTCCTCTCTTTAGGTCCCTCCTCTCTGGAAGCTTTTGGATCTTTTCATTATGTTTTGGGTTCTAAAATTTCATTCACATCCCTTGCATCCCACAAACCTTTTCAATTTGAACACACCAGTTTTTCAGGCTTTGTGGTATTTATTTTTACATTTGTTATTTCTTCCCTTTTAGTTTCTTGTTTCTTTTTACTTTCTATTAGGCAATATTTTCTAGATGAGTAGTAAATCTATAGAATCCATCACTCCACCTCTTAAATTAGTTTCTCAATATTCTCTGTCTCCTTATTCTTCTTCATATCCGTATGGTTGCTGGACTTCATCATTTGTCTCATCTTCTCTTTTTCTTTTCAGGCTTATTACAAACATACATCTATGAATGTAAATTAATTTCTAAGAACTCCTCCTTGTCCTTTTTCCTACTATCCTATTCTTGTTTAATAGATACAAAAATGTCTGATGATAGTCATAGTTTAAAAGTTCTCTTTGATTCCTTAAATTACCTACTGCTTCCAGACAGTTATTCTGTTGATTCATTTTCCCCACAAATATTTAGTGATCCTTTATGGATCTCTTCATATTTGTAGAGAAAGATGAGGTTCTTTAATGTGGGTAGTTAGTGCTGCTTTCCTCTGCCATTATCTTTATCTGTTTCTCCAATAAAAAGCTCCCTGGCCATAGTTTTCTAAGGCTGCTGCAACAAAAGAGCCACAAACCAGGCGACTTAACCAACAGAAATTCATTATTTCACAGTTCTGGACTCTAGAAGAGTAAACTCAAAGCATGAGTAGAGCTGGTTCCTCTGAGGACCATGAGGGAGAATCTGCTCCTTGCCTCCCCCAGCTTCTGGAAGCTTCAGGCACACCTTGGCTTCCAGATCTCCATATTTCCTCATGCTGTCTTCCTCCTATGCATACATGTCCCTGTGTCCAAATTTTCTCTTTCTGTAAGTACACCAGTCATACTGGATTAAGGCCTGCTGTGATGACTTCATTTTAACTTGGTTTATCTGCAAAAATCTTATTTTCAACCAAGGTTGCCCTTACAAATACTCATGGTTTGAGGGGATACAGCTCAACCCATGACACCTGGCAATGGGAGATCAATGAGGGGTTAATTTATTTAACTTATTTTTAAGGCCAAAATGCATTTCAAAGAAAGAAACTTGACTACACATGCTTTGTCCAAAAGCAAAATGCCATGAGCTGAGTGATTCTACCCACTGGCCCCTCTCGAGTCCCAGCTGCCCTTCTGGAGGGGCAGGGCTGTGAGGCAGGATGGAGTTGAAGGTCCTTGTCTGTACACATGGCCCTAGCAGAGACTTAATCCCCAGGCCATGGCTGAAGCGATCTAACAAGGGAGCACTTTGAGAAGGTCAAATCAGCGCTTGGATAACAGAGGGATCTTGGCGTAGCTGTGGAAAAACACGAAAGTGACTTGCACAGTGATGAAGAGGAAGGATTTAAAGGAGGCGTGGGAAGACCTGGAAGAACCAGGACATCCCTATGCACTTAGGAGACACCTTTTGAAATTTAGAAGACAAATGATAGGTAAATAAAGAGGTTATTGCTATTGCAACCATGAATTCAACTCAGGGAGCCACAAACTCTAAAAAGTATTAGCTGAAAATCTATGCAGTTTGCATCCAGGCTTAGTTCAGATTGTTCTGGGGGCACCTGCCAAACAATGGGGGCCTGAATCTGAGAAGGAACACTACCTTCCTGAACGGGGGATTGCTCTACAGTGATGAGTCTCAATTTCAAAAAACAAATGCAAGTCAGAACATGACATGTGGAGACCCTGATCATGAGGGACAACTGTGCTGCCCCATCAGCTATCCCTCCACCTCTTGACTCCTCTGAGTGGGGCCCAGTGCCAGGAGAGCAAGTCATCTAAAAGGAGAATGTTTATGTCTTTGGTGCCCCAGAAACACTCCCACCTCATAGCAGCAGAACGGTTACCTATACTGACTCTTCTTTAGAATTATTTCACCCAAAAGGAAATAGTCCAAAATCACCAGAAAAAGAACATTTCAGGTCAAAGCTCCGAGGGTCTTTCTGCATTTGTTTAAGGTGATTTTGGTATTTTAACCATTCTGATAGGATGTGTTGGGGACCCTCTGTTCTTAGATTTTCCCTGTGCAGTGATGAAAAGTGGTGCTCTCTCTTGTGCTGGGCTCGCATTTCTGCTCTTTCCTGTTTTGCTCCATTTCTGCTTGAGTGTAGCCCTAGACTCTGCTACAGAGTCTAGGGCTAATCTTGTGGCTTGAACAGAAAATTAAAACAGCCTCTTTCACTGAAGTGTCTTTTGTGGGGCAGACTCTGATGACATCAGCACTCTCAGACTTTCAGCAGGAGTCCCATGCCTCCAGAACTAATGGCTCTCCAAATTCCCACGCCCTCTTAACTGCTATGTCACCCTCTATGGCTGTTAGGGGACACATGATGTGGCAGAGGGGGCGGATAGCCTTTAAAATCCATCGGAGGTCAATGTGCTCCATTAGAGACACAGAACTTTGAATTCAGTTTTAACCTGTGATGAAATCTGCGGCGTTGGGATTTTGATGTTAGAGCAAACACAGGAAATCACAGGTGCAACTAATTTTGGTTTTGACTTACAATCACTGTGGGCCCCTTGAATTTTTATACGAAACTCTCTCTTGAACTTGGTGTAAAGTGTCAGAAGTCTGTAGCATGTCTCTGGAATGTACATTAATGGGTAATATTGATTTGTGGAAATTAATTATTAGAAAAACAGCTCTCAGCACTTAACTGTGTTTGGGAAGATTCGAGAGCCCCCTGGTGGCTATAGCCTGCCCAAACTGAAAAACAGTAAAAAGCTTTTAGGTGTTTTGTTTTCTTTTTATTGATATCCACACTCCCCCCCCCCCCAACACGCACACATAGAGAATGGTTTTTCATTTAGATGAGCATCAACATAATATATCTCATTTCAATGAAGGGATGTAGAGATGGTAGCAGGTGTCAATTTTAAAATGACCAGTGACTTTTTTTTTTCTGATTATCACCTAGAAAAATCATCAATGCAAAGGATCATTTTTAGGGAAATTCACAAAGCAAGAGAATTGCAGTTGCATTATTCCGTCTCTTAAGGGATGCCCCCTTTATTTTTAATCCATGTATTGATTGCACAAATGTAAGAGTCACCTCTTGCAGCCCCAAGCTACATTTATCTTGAAAGTCTTAAAGATTATTTTCTCAGATTTACATATAGCAGAGGAGAGTGGGAAAATAAGTGTCCTCATTTGGGTGTTTTAACATCTTTAGGAAATGAATGTTGAAACCTATTACCTTGCTCATGCTTCAATCATGCCTGAAGAAAAATATTTGTAACTTAAGGTCACTGTGCTCCACACTTGAATTGATGAAAGAAGCACTCAAGGCGACTCTGAGACAGAGCGGATTGATTTTTTGCTGCGAGATTTCAATGATCTTGCATATATTTTTTGTTTAGATTTCTGCCATTACTTTATTAATTAGGCAGAATTACAACAGGGCTTTTGAGCCTGGTGCAGCTGAAAGCCACCATTGAATGTCCATGTGGTAAGCTGGCCTTCTGGAACAACTCATGCTAATTCTCGTGAATAAATGGATTTTGGAGAGAACCTGATTAGAGCTCCATATTACTTCCAGGGTAATTCTATTTCCCCTAGAGTTGTTTGTGGAGTAACACTGGTGTCTAGTCACAAATGAATTACTAGGCCTGCCTGTTGTTCCTAGGACAGAGACAAATACTATAGACAGGAAATGAAGAAGAAAAACAGAAGGGAAAAATGAGAGAGAAACCCTCTGGCGTTTGGGCCCAAAGGGAACATAGGGGAGTTAAAGATGGCGTCTGGCCTATTTGGTCTTCCAGCGCACAGGGGTGGTTAGCACAAACAGCGGGAGCCTTGAGGGGAGTCTGTGGTGCATAGGTGACGCTGAGCAACAACTGCTTCCCTCCTTAGGAAGAGCAGACATTTTCAAGCTCTGACACCATCCCTCTGGTCTATGTTGATATGGAGTTTCTGCAGTGTGCAAGATCTTTTAAGAATATGCATGAGAGGGGTTGAGGATGTGGCTCAGGGGTAGAGCACCTGCCTACCATGTGTGAGATCCTGTGTTCAATCCCAAGCTCTACAAAAAATAACTACAAAAACATCCAAATAAAATGGATAAAAGGTTATAAGGGTTGCATCTATATAATATATAATTTTATATACACATATGTATTAGTGAAATCTCCAAACTTGAAGAACAAAGTGCTAAGTTCATGTTTTCCTTTAAACTCCTAACTAGATTAGAACAAAAGTAGATGGCAGGAGGAAGTCACAGAGGACAAGGTCGGCTCCTTGAGGTCAATCTGTGTCTTGGGTGTATTATTTCTCAATAACCTAACAGAGTGCTTGGTATGAATTACACGATCAACAACAAACACTTTAATTTTTTTATTGGTGCAGTATAGTTATGCACAAAAGTGGGGCTCATTGTGATCTATCTATGCATGCACAGAACATAAATTGGTCAGTGTTATTCCCTAGTACACCTTTTCCCTCCCAGCATACCCCTCTCGCCCTCTAGTCTACTGATCTTTCTTCTGTTTTCATGGAGTTCCTTTTTAATTCCCTTTTTCCCTGTAGCTTCCACATATGAGAGAAAACATGACCCTTGACTGTATGAGTCTGGCTTATTCAGCAAGTACATAGAAACAGACAAACTAAACCACCACAGGAGGTGGAGAAGGAATGGAGAAGTCCTGCTTCACAGCTCCTTACTCGTTGCCTTGGGGAAATCCTTTCAGACCTCTGAGCATCAGTTTCCTCATCTGGAAAGCCAGAAGAAGATGATTTCCATTGCTATCTCTGACATGATCACATAGTGAGAAAAAATGAAATAATGGATGAGGGAAGTATTTGTGATAGTTGTAAGATCATTTACTAGTGCCAAGCATTATAGGGTTTGGGCAAGTTATGGGGCTCCAGTGTTGGAGGAGAAAGGAAGGATATTAAGCATAGGGTGCACCTGAGCTGAGGACCTGGTAAATATCAGCTACTGCTGGGCCCTTTATATTCATTATTTGATTCAGTATTTCCCACAACTCTATGAAGTAAGCATTCACACCTTGGCAAACAAATAAGATGAAACTAAGCTAACCAGTTCACACTGGAAATGAAGTGAGCCTAAAATTGGAACACAGGTCTTTCCGCCTTGAAGTCTATTTTCTTTTCACTGCATCTAAAGTGAAGATTCCAATAGGCATGAAATTATGCACTCACGCTCTGCACAAATGAGTAGCTTGACTTGAACTTGCCTTGAATTTTCTCTCCCTGAATAAAGGATTTGGAACAGCCAACTTCAGGATCTAGCAAGCTTCTTTAAACACTTTTTTGAGCCTTTGTAGCATTTTGTACCTCCAAAAAAGACCTACTTTAAAGCCAAAAGAAAATTATAGCATTGCATGAGGTTGGCTTGATCTGAATTCTCTTGCATAGCTATTTCCAACCATCCTTCATTGTTCTGAGACTTCTATAGCTTTCTGCTTCTGGATTCCTTGGGAGCATTAAAAACAAATCCAACTGCAATTCCCCCTTGTCTCCAATACCCTTTCCTCTGGTACAAATTGGTTATGCAGTTTTGTGAGTGTGCTAAGTTGAGGGAAATTATTTCTATGGCTTCTTCTCAGCCATAAATATCTTGGGGACCCTCTGGACACATGCACCCTCACGCTGAGGTAAGATGGAAGCCCTTTATGCCTCCCACTTCCTGTCCACATTGTCCATGCAGGGTATTGCCTCTCTCTCATCTGCTGCTGCCTACTCGCAGGAAAACACTAATTCTTCACCCTGAGATGCTCATTTTGTCTCTCGAGCTTGAGTTGAACAAAGGCTGAGCCACTGCACCATCAAGTCACAAACTGCATCTCCAAGACAGCCTGACTTTGACAGGATGATAGAAGAAACTGTCACAAACACCTTCACTTGTGAAAATCACAGTCATCTAAACCCTAGGCAGCTCACAGGGCTGTTTTGATGACTAAATTGGTCAATGCGAGAATACCACTTAGAACTTAATCTGGGCATAGTATGCACTCAATAAATGGTAACCATTGTCACTATTAATATCAGTTTTCACTTCACATGAAACTTTCCATATTTTCAATTAGCTTGGTTCTGAGTCATCATCTAGGAGGTGTCCTCTGGGGTTCTCTTTCTTTGTGGGATCTCAAGGGGTGGAATTGAGTTGGAACCTCTGAGGAATTTTGTTTAATAGGCTAAAATAATGATGTAGTTTTGATAGTTAAATGTAGGAAGATCCTAAAACAGAAGAAACCTTAATATAAAACAATGGGAAAATCTAGACAGAGATGATTTTTTTTTTAAATTCTTGTGATGTTTTAGGAAATGTCATCAAAGCTGTCAAATATAGCTCTAAACCTGGAAACACAGGCTTTGCTCTTAAATATCCTGATTTACTGCTTTTCCTTTCCAAATTGGCTGGTGCTAAACAATGGCCACAGGAACACCTCATGGTTTCTAATGTGTGTAATTCTCACAGTCCTAGAAGCAGCGCCTGGGAAATTAGCTAAGAAGAGAGCGTGGTGAGCAGAGGCCTGATAACACAATCGGAGTGTACTATCTGCTGTTCTGCTCTGCCCGGCTGGGATTAGAGCTGCGAGTGAGACGGAATGGGGCCTTATCTCACTCCTGGGCGGCTCCAGGCTCCAGGTGGATACCCACATGCATACACCAGCACTTTGCAGAGCGCCTTGAGATGTCCTGGTGCCCAAATCCCAGTGACGCAGCGCAAAGCAGGGCTCCTCTGAACCAGATAATCGCGGAAGTCCCTGAATAATGCATGAGAGCAGGACCCTCCCTGGCACGCTGGAATCTATGCTGGGAGGAGCTGCACTCAGCAAGATAGCAAAACAAGCCGCTGGAACGTGCGCTCCCTGAAATTTATTCTTGCAGCAGCCACTTGGGGGGATGAGAAAGCAAATGTGACAACTGCCCGAAATCATGGCATTTGAGTGCGTCTGAGGTTCAGAGGTTCCCTGTCAGTATAAGGCAGCCATGTGACAATATTTAAAATCTCACCTTATTGATAAATATAACTTCCTCCTCTAGGGAAGTCAGGTGTGAACTGATCATCATTGAGAAATAACTGGTATCAGCCAACAGCCTCATGTTTCCGGCTCGGTTCCTATGGGTCAGCATCATATGCAGCTGCTCATAGTTAATGTTAGCCAACACCTAGACATTGCAGACAAACTGCCTCTCAAGAGGCTGTTTCTTTGAGGACAGGTACCGAATATAATCAGGTGAGGGCCTGCATCTTTCAGGTCCAGATGTCAGTTTTAATGTAGCTGCCCCTCTGAAGAGTGGGATTGGATCCCACAAATATTTAGTCTCTCATCTGATATTCCAGCTGCTCATTGCATGAAAAACAAACAAATCGTTTTTGGAAAATGGTTTCCCTACCATCATGTCCCTAATCTCAGCCTGGAATGTCCCTCACAGGCCCCTGTTCCCAGTAGGGTACCTCCCTCCTCCAGCCAGGAGTGGGCAAGGCCTGTCTTCCCCACTCTCCTTTGGCTTCAGGTGTCCATGTCATGGCACCCAAGGATCCCAGGCCTCATGGAATGGCCCATCTGCTCTTGCTGTGTCTATGGTTAGATGCATGGGGGAAGTCATATTTAGCCATTCTGACAGTGAAATGAGAGCAATTCTCATGAAATGGGAGGAATTCCACTTCTAGGAATTTATTTTTTGCACAAATATTTTCTGCTTAGGATGATCGTCACATTTTTTTGTCTACAACTCTCTCCAGTAGGATGTGCCTGATTGTGCAAAACTGAAGATTAGCCCCCCAAATTATGGTACATCCACAACTGGAATGTTATCCTCTTAAGAAAGAACATTGTACTCTTGTGGAAAAGTACTAAATAAAATTGAACAAATATCACCCTGTTGAAAACACAGATTAAAATATAATGTACATTGTGATCTCAAATCTAGAAAAGAGATACATACAGACTGTGTGTGTGTGTGTGTGTGTGTGTGTGTGTGTGTGCTGTGTGTGTTTAACTGTGAGTTGTCTGAGTAAAGTGGTTATGGGTAATTTTAATTTTCTTCATTTTTACCCTTCTGCATGTCCCACATTTTCAACAATCAGAATATATTGCATTTCTTACTGGGATAGCAAAGAGATAATCAATAGTTTAAAAATAAAACTGGCAAGACCAGCTAAACCCAACTACTCATGCCTTAAAGTCCCCAGGGTTAGCAGTGAAGAGGAGATGCTGAGTCCCTGGTCCCCAAGGGAAGCCCCCAGAGTTCCTCTACCTGTTGCTAACCAATTGAGAAGAGTCGAAGTCTCGGGGCACCAAGTGAAATAAAAATGCCCTGGCCAAGTTGTTCTGGCTGCTTGGGAAGTCACTGGGAGGGAGGGAGGCCAGGGCAGCTTGGTGGGCTCCCGGCTGAGCTTGTCTGTCTTCTCCCCGAGGAGCTGGACGTCCGTGGCTGTGACACACGCCACTGTCGGCCTCCTCCAGTTCTGTGTTATGACACTTGACAATCATAGTTTCCAATTTCCCATTTGCTTAGAACATCATTCTTAAGTTCCCCAATTTGTTTTCAAGGCTTGAATGAAAGGCCTTCCTTCACGGTTCGGAAGGGCGGCCTGATTGCGAGGCGCTGCCCCATCAGACACAGCGCAGTGCCCACCGCACGCTGCCAGGAATGGAGACTGGGCAGCCCATGATGAGCACCCGCGCGAAAGGGAGTCCAGAAATTAATTCCGTCCCGAGCGTTTAGGAAATGATTCCAATACCCGGGACAGCGCGGGGAGGAGCTGGTTCACTTGTCAAAATGCCCTCAACCTCTCATGTTGATGGACCGTTGCCTGCACGAACTGGAAGCTGAGCACCAGCAATCTCCTCCTCTCCAGGTGCCCCCAAGGCCCCCGCTTCCATCACTCACAGTGCCTTTCCTGAGTCACTGTGCTTTGACAAAACTTGGTTACCCAGGCAGGGAAAACTCCTTTCAAAGTCTGTAAGGCAAGCGGGATTTCGAGAAATTTCTTGTATCATATACGTTTATAAGATCCAAGAATCCCTGACACAGTGGCTGACATAATTTATGTATTGATTCACTCCACAATGACCAATGGGAAGGAGACCCATGATGTGTTAGGTCAGGGGAGATATGTTCTGGGAAAAGAAAGCTGAGCAAGCTACACTTCCCTCTGTCCAGTTGTGTGAAGTCTGTCCAAATGATAGTATTCCCTGGTGGCTAGAATCCAGGTAATGCTCAGGGACCCGGTTTTGTTGGGGGAACAGGAAAGAAATTGCTTCCACTGAGCATGTCAAAGACAGCTGGGTGGAGGAGTTCCCACTTGATATGGTTTTTATGAATATATAAAACTGTGGAGTGCTAGAGATATTAATTTTGCTGCTTGATTTTATAAGGGTTAAGCTGGTAGTGGAAGGAACATAGTCATTAAACTTCTGAGAGCCTAGCATTTTGTAAATTCTTTCACTTGTGTTCTCATTGGATTGGCAAGTCACAACCTCATAAAAGGGAATGCTTTTTAATCACCACAGGCAAGTGATTCCTGCAACTTATACTTCTTATTCCACCATTCTGATGGAGGTACTTGCCTCCTCTCTATTCTGCCTCCTCTCTATTCTCTTGCAATATTGATGGAGGATGGTGAGATGGATGGAATGAGAGAACTGGTCTAGAGCAAACTGACAATAAGGGAGGAGGAGGGAGCAATGACAGATGGGTGTAAGATGCCGCTTGAACCCGTTTCCTGCTTCCTTCTTATCCACACCCACAGTCCTGGGCTTGTCCCTGCTAGTCTCTTACCAGGTCTTCAGAATGTCTTGGTTTCTGCCTACTTCAGTCTATCTTTAATACCAATGCTAAGTGAATCTTCCTAGATCAGCACTTTCCTCTTTTAGCAATTCACAGTTGCACTCAGGGCTCAGGACTATTTGGTCTCAACTTCCTCTCCTAGCTTATGCCCCCGCCATTCACTCATGTGGTAAGCCAACAGCTAGTGAAATGCACAGCAAGAACCTCCTGGCCCGATCAGGCTGCTCTGCTGATCCTTAAGTGTATAGAGAGCTCTCTCAGATACTCTCTGGCCACTTCTTACCTCTGTAACTTGCTAATTAATATTTTTTCTACCTTACCTCACCTGTACCAACAACACTTGAGGGCATTTTATTTATTTTTTATGTTCTCCACGTTTCTTACAGCAGCTCCTTACACACAGCAAACCCTCAATAAGCATGTGTTAATTAAGTCACTATCTAATTAAAGAAGGGAGCAAATTATACAGTAAACTGTTAAGTGAAATAGGTTCTTGAAGCAGTTGGGAAGGAAAGCAGTAAGTTTGATATTTAAAAATAAACTGTTACTAATTACCTGCTGTATGAGAAATGTTTGACATTTTGGCCTAAGTTTGTGTTGACTGTGACTCTCTACATACATTGACCATCACAATCAAATGACAGCTACATTAGAAGATTTTCTCTTTGCCCATATTTTGTACTTTACAAAACAAAATCAGATTTTTTTTATAATTATTATTTTTATTTTTTATTTTTACAGACTGCATTTTGATTCATTGTACACAAATGGGGTACAACTTTTTGTTTCTATGGTTGTCCATGGTGTAGATTCATGCCATTCATGTAATCATACACGTACATAGGGTAATGATGTCTGTCTCAGTCTACTATCTTTCCTTCCCCCAACCCCTCCTGCCCCATTTCCCTCTACACAATCCAAAGTTCCTCCATTCTTCTCTTGCCCTCCCGCCCCACCACCCCCACCTTGTTATGTCTCATCATCTATTTCTCAGAGAAAACACTCGGGCTTTGGTATTTTGGGCTTGGCTTATTCCACTTGGCATCCATTTTCCAGCAAATGTCATAGTCAGATTATTTTTAAGAGAGAGAGGAAAGGCATATTTAGGAAAGGCAATATTAACTTTAGTTATTTAAGTACATTTATTTCGTGTAATTATCACTTTTTAACCTAGTAATCATTTACTGAACATTGAATGTGAGCAAGACTTTGTGCTAATTGCTGTGGGACATGAGGCCTCAGGTACGGTTATCACAGAGGAACCAAAGATCTTGGATGTGACTAAGTAAGCATGGTAAGTGGTGTAGGAAGCCTGCAGCTGGAAAGTCAGAGGTGGTGGAGATGTACCCTGAGCTTGTCTAGGAAAATTGATCAGGGTCCACTTGAGTAAAGGAAAGGACAAGGACTTTCAAAGTGAGAGAAGGCAGTTATGCCCTTGGTTGTGTTTAGAATTCTTCAATGTGCTTACCTTACAGCAGAGCAGGTGCCAAAATGGTTCTAAACCAGTTCTAGAAAGCGTGTGCTCCATTTCTTTGAACTTTAGTAAGCTGTGATGGCCTGCATAGTAATGATCTGTTAAAATAACTACTAGGTAACAAAACAACTCCATTCTCCAGCTGAGAGTATAAGAATTTGCCGTCATTACCCTGTGGCCACAGAAGGACAATTCCAAAGAGCTCTGATTGCTTTGTACTTTCTTAAATGAATTCTCCCATACTTTCAATAAAGTCGGTGGCAAAGGAAAGCTCCTGTGAACCAATTACTGTCACCAAGGCAAAGTTGTCTATCTTAGGGATTGTTCTGGTCCAAGCAGATTGGCAGAACTTTCCCTTAACTTGGTAGTTAGCATTTCTCTCACTTTATGAAAAATATTGGGTGTTCAAGATCTGCTTGGAGACAATGTCTTATTCATTTCTGTGTCCCCCATGCCTAGCCCTAGTGCTTGGTAAATAAAGGGGACTCAAAGGTTTGGAGAGTTATACATGAATGAATGGATAGATAAAAGGAGTAATAATACTTTACTTATTTATGTTTCTAATACCTAGGAGGAGTTCAGACCAACTATAAGGATAAATATATGAGTAAGTGATGCCCTTTGAAGGCTTAGGAGATTAAATGAAAACAAAAGGAGTCAATGAAGGTTTTCTCTCTCTCTCCCTCTCTCTCTCTCTCTGGCCACCATAACCCTTGGGTGTTGCTTTTCCTTCCTCTCTGTTCTTTGTTTTGCCATTTTAAAACTGATTTTTCCCTTCCATTGCACTGTTGAACAAGTGAGGCCTCAAAAGCAAGTTTCAGAATTCAGTAGGACAGAATCCTTTAAATACTTGCATTATAAACTGAATTGGTAATTATGGGAGCAGAAGAAAGAGTTTCGGTTGTCCTGGAGTAGGAAGTTGTATGAGTCAGCCTTCTGTTCCTGTGACAAAATACCTGAGATAATCAACTTGTAAGGAAGAAGGTTTGTTTAGGCTCACAGATTCAGAGGTTGAAGTCCATGATCACTTGGCCATGTTCCTTCTGGGCTTGTGGTAAGGTAGTACACCCTGGTGAGGAATGTGCAGTGGAGCAAAGCTGCTTACCTGGTGGTGGCCAGGAAGTAAAAGAGGGAGACAGGAAGTGGCCAGGGTCACAAAGCCCCTTCTAAGAGCATGTCCCCAATAACCTATCTTTCTCTCTCTAGGCCTCACCTCTTAAAGGTTCTACCACCTTCCAGTCGTGCCAAGTGAGGCCAAGCCTTTATAGATGGGCCTTTGAGGGACATTTCAGATCCACATTGTAGCAGGAGGAGATTCATGGAAGGGAAGCATGTCTTGTCAACAGTGAAGGTCAGAGGATATCATGTCATTGATTATTTTCGTGTTTTCTGTCTGAAGGCAGAGAAGCAAATCAAAATAGAGGAAAAAAGGAGATAAGAAAAAAGTTTAGACAAATTTCAGCTGCTTTTTTCATTATTTCAATATTTTTCAACCCTTCTGGTTTATTTCTACTCTCACTTTATATCCTGATTGCTTTGCAGGATGGGAACAAACAAAACACACATAAGAAAATGTCTGACTAAACAATCCTCAAGGCTCTTAGCCTCTCTGATGCAGACCACAGATGGGTCAGCTCTGTAGCTGTCAGTGTAAATCCAGTAGTACACTCCTATGTCTTCCAAGTTGACTTCTTGGGCTGATAGAACTTGGAGACATTTGGGATTTATTTTATTAATAGACATCACCCTGCGATGTCATTAAGTATTGTTGAAGACAGTATTAAACTGAATAAAGTTAAATTTGAATCCAAGATCATTTCAAGCCTAAACCAGCTTCGTTCAGCTCTAAGATCACATGAATCTCCAGTGGAGCAAAAGCTGCAGGAAGCTCTAAGGCCAGCTTTCCCTGTGAGACCAGAGCTGCCTCATATCCCTGCAGGTTTCAGCTGAACCTTTACGCCACCACCCCTTGTAGTTCACCTCTCCAAAAGCTTCCCACTCTAATGGCTCTTGGAACATCTGGATCATATTAAATTTGATCACATAAATGAAATGCAGACTTACTCCTTGATTGCCCCTGGATTTTTTTTATTGGTGCTGTTTACATCTTTTAGGGTGCATTGTATTTTAACAGGAGAGCTGGAAATTTTTCATTTATGGTCTAATTTGACCTGATTCATTGATCTTTGATTTAAGTTCTTCTGTCCTGATGTGTTTGGCATCCTTAACCCACTGACTTATGGTATCATCATTGTGACTGTATTTATATGTATATTATGCAAACATTGCGTGAAATAAAAACCAGTCTCTGCTGGTAGAATCGAAATGTGAAGAAGTCCCAACACAGGACCAAAGCAAGATTCATGGTGAATGTCCTCTCGTGTTCAGCACTTGTCCAGTCCTCTCTGAGCAAAATTTCGTGTCGCCATTCCCTTGCAGAACTCAGAGGCTGTGTCGAGCCTTCCCTGCTTTCCCTACTGACCTTTTAGGACATTTCCTTCCACTGATGGAGTCGTCATTCCTTCATGGAGGAAGAGAACAGAGTGATGTAAGCAGGTGATTGGTCATGGCAAGGGCTCAGGCTGCCCCGTCCTTGGCGGTCTCCCTGCATCCCTCTTCCTAGTGTTACTTAAGGTATTATTAGTACATTTCAAAGCTGTCTGACTATTTTATTGGAATGGAAGCTATCCATTCCCAACAACAGAATATAGAAAAATGCATAACTTAATGCAGTTTATCCATTCCTCTAAAAAGGCAGAATTTTAAAGAACTTCACCCTTAAACTCTGCATGTTTTAATTGCTTTTACTGGGATTTTGTTTTCTGTCCAGTTTAGTCGGGACACATGGGACAAGTACTAGGGTGAGGGTTTCCTATACAATAAGAGGGTTTTCTTTTCATGATATAGTGACCCACGCTCCCCAAGAAAATGGTTATTTGAAGGAAATAAGACCTGATTAAATCCAGGTTCTGCAACTTACCACCAATGGCACCTTGTGAAGCTTATTTCACGTCTTCAAGCTCTTAGTTTATTCAACACTAAGTGAAAACAAAGGCCACCAGGGGCATGGCCGTGGTCTCCACAGTGCCTGGCATGCAGCAAGCTGGCAGCATCGTGGATCCTGGGTGCTCATCTGAGGGGAAAGAAGACATTTGGCATTGAAGCATGTCAGTGAGTTTATCTAAATAAAAAGTTCATCATTGCAATTTAAGACAGCATCAGAAGTCTGCCCCCACCTGTTGCAATGCACTTTTCGTAAGTGGTATAGGAGTGACCCCTTAGCGTGAGCAAAAGATCTCTGATAAGTTAAATGCAAATCTTCGACGATTTGTTCTTTCCTCGAGTACTTACGAAGCAGCTCTAGGTTCTTTCCTTTGGAATTAGGAAAGTGTTCTTTCCCATTGGTTTTAGCTTCTCTGACGATCTGCACATGCCCTCAAAACGGGGCCTGGTTTTCCTTTTCCTCCTCCCTCTTCGCTATCCCACTGGAAGCCAGGATAGCTCTTTCCCAACAGAGGCGATTTCTGGAGTGGGTGCAGTGCAGCGTCTTCCAGTGTGGAAGCTGTCCTGACCCCAGGGGTCTCACTGTATCCGGTGGAGATGAGCTGCGAGAACAGAGGGGCCAGAGTGCCTTCCCAGCCCTCCAGCCATTTCTGCAGTTTCTCACATGCCTGGGAGATATCCTTTGACTTAATTATAGTCAGACCTGCCCCTTATCTCTGAGTGCACATGGGAAGGATTTGGGCAAATAATACCCATGACTGCTTGATAACAGAGATATTTGACAAAATAGTGCATGATTCAGGGATAACCAATTGTCATTCTTCAGCAGATTTTCTGTCTGTCGACGTGTGTGTGTGTGTGTGTGTGTGTGTGTGTGTGTGTTTTCAAGTTTCTACAAAGAACGCGTGCTTGACCTGGCTTGGTCTTGGGGCCTCCAGATGCCAGGCTGAGGCAGTCGGCTGCTCGGTAGGCTTTCTGCTCAGGACACTGTGCACCCCGCTGTGACCACTTGGTTCCTGGATTCTCTGCAGCACTAAGCACAGGTTGTCAGCGCAGGCCTGCTGCCCTCTCTAGGGCATTTCAGGACCACTCTTGTCCACTGGGGGGATCTCTGAGTTAATATGATTGACCCCCTATTTCTGCAGTGGGCCCAACTAAATGGGCCACAGGCTGGATTGGAATGGAACTGGGATCAGACTGGCTTCTCTGGAACCATGAAGGCCAAAGTGGGATTTTAGAGCAGGAAGACAGCTTGGAGGCCTGTGTTTGTCCTGCTCTTCTGTGAGGTCCTCTCTTTGGCTTCTGTGACAGATGGACCTCCAGACTCTGCATGGACCCTCCTGGGGACAGAGTTGGGGTGGGCAGCCCATACCTTTCCCAGTCTCACCTTTCTCATAATCCAGAATAGCTGTGTGCAGAGAAGAGGTGAAGGAGAGTTGGTTTTCTGATTCCCTGGCCTTGGACAAACCATTTCACTTCTTTGCACGTGTCCCTCTCATGTACTACCCCAAACAGGACAAAAGATTGTCCAAAGGATCAAATAAAGTAGCAAAAAGTAATAAATTTTAAAATCATGGTGTTTCTCTAAGTGTAAGACATCATGGGCTTTAGTAATGCATCATTGAATGAGCGAATGCACCCCAGTCCTTTCCACATTCTACTGGGGAGATAAAGCGCAGCATACTTAGAATTGAAAATGGGTCTATGGTCTTTATGGAAGTATGCACCCACAGGCCTGGTAGGGGTCAGTCCAGGCAATGATTTCCCTTGAGCATTTGGCAGAAGAGCCCATGGACTCCGTGTTGATGTAAAATCACAGAGGTTCGAAATTTTACTGTTAGAGTTGTCAGCTACTGACCCTCTTCCTCTGATTTCTTCCAGGAATTTCTATTACATCACAATGTTGCGGGATCCAGTGTCACGTTACCTGAGTGAATGGAAACATGTCCAGAGAGGGGCCACGTGGAAAACCTCTCTCCATATGTGTGATGGAAGGAGCCCCACTCCCGATGAGCTGCCCACCTGCTACCCTGGGGACGACTGGTCTGGGGTCAGCTTGCGGGAGTTTATGGACTGCAGCTACAACTTGGCCAATAACCGCCAGGTGCGCATGCTGGCCGACCTCAGCCTGGTGGGCTGCTACAACTTGACTTTCATGAACGAGAGCGAAAGGAACACCATCCTGTTGCAGAGTGCCAAGAGCAACCTGAAGAACATGGCCTTCTTTGGGCTCACCGAGTTCCAGAGGAAGACACAGTTTCTCTTTGAGAGGACATTCAACCTCAAGTTCATCTCCCCCTTCACGCAGTTCAACATCACGCGGGCTTCCAACGTGGAGATTAATGAGGGCGCGCGCCAGCGCATCGAGGAGCTGAACTTCTTGGACATGCAGCTTTACGAGTATGCAAAAGACCTCTTCCAGCAGCGCTACCACCACACCAAGCAGCTAGAGCACCACAGGGACCGCCAAAAGCGGCGGGAGGAGCGCAGGCTGCAGCGGGAGCACCGGGCCCACCGGTGGTCCAAAGAGGATGGAGCCGCAGAGGGGACTGTCACTGAGGACTACAACAGCCAGGTGGTGAGATGGTGACCCCCTGCCCACTCCTCTTTGGGGAGGGGAGGTGAGCAGGTGCAGTGACCATCTGCTGGAGAAGTTGGGCCATTCGGAGGACCGCTGGCTTGATGTGGCTGCCTGTGGACATCTGCTTCCCCTTGGTCTTCATTCTTATCCAACTGGAGATTGTCTGCCTTGTTCATTTTTTTCTTGACATTTTCAATCAGTAGGGTAGGAATGCATCCTGCATAGACCACATCTGAAGGTGAAGGAGAAGCAGCAGCTGAAGGAGAGGGTCTGTGTGATCTTTGCAGCCTTGTAGGCCATCCTCTGGGGAGCTGGAGCACACAGAGACGCACATGAAAAGCCAAATTATGGCTTGGATGTTCTGCTGAACCTGGTCTGTTCATACTGTCTCTGTCATGGAAATATTAGTCTTCTAAAGAGAGAGAAAGGGAAGGAGGCTTCTGCCCTTAGATGAGGTTCTGCACCAATCCTCACCTGACTACTGGTTCTTGTCTTTGAACTCCGTTTGAATGCTGTTTTGATCATAAGTAATGTGTTCCGTTGCTGTGGTTTTTTTTTCAAACAAAATCACTGACCATCTCTAGAGACCCACATCCCTCCAACCCTGGCATCCAGACTCTACGCCATACTTCCTCCTCATCCTTTAGGAGACAGGCAGAGGACACAGGGCGGGGGTGGCTGTGGCTGAGAAATGAACATCTGTGGGGTTTTAGGAAAACTGCTTGTTTACTGGCTCCTGAGGACATCACACTGCCCATCTTCATCTTCAACTTGAGGAATGAATGATCAATTAAGGGAGAGAGAAAAATCAGGAGATGTAACGTGTTTAACATTTCCAGATCTGCTACAGAATCTTAGTTTTTAAAAGAATATTTCAGAGTTTAACCTCTTTGGGAGGGAGCCATCATCTTCTCTGCCAAGGTACTGCCAGGTTTGAAATTCTGCTATTTCAAAAGAAAAGAGATTTAAAAAGAACTTGGCCTAAAGAATAGGAGCTTAGCTGGTATGTATACAAAATATATTCGAGGTCACTGCATGAATAATAACTGTGATTTGGGCCAGGGGACACGAACACCATTCAGCAGATGGTTGTTCGAGAAGCAGAGACAGACACTATATTCCAACACCCGAGTGTTTCTAGCCCGATGTCTCTGTCCACGTGGTTCTTAGACTGCGCTACACACATCAAGTCAGGTCAGAGGGTATAAAACTTGACCAAAACACATGGTACTGCCAAGAGCTCCTTATTCTTGCCTTTTCCAGTCACAAGTGCAGTGACCAATAGTGCTTTGGCCAGTGAGGGCAGCAGAAGGAAGGAAGAGAAAGCCTTTGCTTCCCCTCCAGCAGGAGGCTCAGATCGGGCAGAAAGCTTCACAGCACATTGATAAGATCAGCCCCTCCAAGGAGCTGAAGGACGACAAGTGAACCCCTAAGGCAGATTGCGAAGCCCGTTTCATTGATGTCCAGCATGTCTGATGTTTAAGCCAGCTTTCCATAAACCACTTGACAGCCTGTAGGATGCCATTTCTGGGGCAAAGAGTCCGTCAACCCATCAGCATTCATGGAGAGCTGCCGGCACAGAGGACAGCCCTAGGTCCCCATCAAACACAGATCTGGAGAAGTGGCTCCCATGCTTCTCGTGCTGCCCTTGCCTTAGCTGAGGATCGGCTCCTGTGTGCCTCCAACTGAGGGAGGCCCTTTTAATACCTTAAGGACACTCTGCAGTAACAAGGTAGATATTCTTGGTTCCAGTTTCCCAGATGAGAAAAGTGAAGGCCACAGATCATAGGTAGTTTCCCTGTGGATGGTAAGCTAGACCAAACTGACCGCAAAGTGCAAGCTCTTTCCTTCTTCCATCCTGCTCTCCATGTGGGACAAGGGCTCCAGCTGCCTAAAGCCTTCTTGCCAATCATGTAAGAAGCCAGATGTTATTGCCCTGAAGTATTTGTCCCTGACCCATGTAGGTGGCACAACTGTGATAGCACCAAGCTAGCAGTGACCCAGAGCCATGCTGCCTTTGGGTAAGTCCCTCCGCGTCACTGACTCAGCAATGAGCTGAGATCGATGACTTCTTGGGCAGCTGCAGTTTTGAGCCATATACGAGAGTGAGTTAAAAGGGGTCGAGTAAATAGCACTTGTCAGTTGGTAGAAAAATGCCAACAAAATATTCGTGTCTCCCTTTCCAGTGATTTGTTCCTAAGGTAGGGTGGAAGGGACACTGCGACAGGGATTAATGAGCAGCTCTCTTTCCATCTTCACATTTGGTTGCTACAATCTCGTCTTTTGCCCAGAATAGAAAGACTGCAAATTATCCTTCTCCCTACCACTGAGGCGCGCGCGCGCGCACACACACACACACACACACGCAACCAACAATCCAGTGTTTCGTCACGTGGAAAATCTAAACAAGCTAGAAAGCATTTGGATTGTTTCTCCTAAACCCACTTTAATTTTTGGCAGGGCACTCGCGCCTCGCTGAGACTCGGAGGCGGCCCCTGCTGACTTCACGCTGTTCCTCAGGCACCTCGGGATTTCTATCAAAAGGCTCTCCGCTGCGTTTCTGCTGAAGGCTTGATGTATGGGCTCCACCTGAGACCAGACAGCAGGATGTTCAGAGGAGAAGCCATGTCTGTGTGTTGGCCCCAGGCCAGCGCTGAGCAAATTAAAAAGACGGACGTGGGCCTCCTCCCTCATCATTTCATTGTAACGAGGCCCACTTGCCACATCCCCGGGGTCCTGTGTTGATGGAAATGAGAGTTAGGGAGGTGGTGTGTTCTCCGGAAATTGGCTGCACACCTACATGCTGAGTGACGCTCAGGGACAGGATGCCTGGGCCCAAGGATTCACAGGAAGTCAGTGGCCTCAAGGTCCCAACCCAGATCAGCTCCAGGCACATTAGTGTCCAAAGCTCAAGAACACACACACACACACACACACACATGCACACACACACACACACCATACACATATACACGGGAGTCCCATGTCCTGTCAACCCCTACGATGCCCAGGTGGACACTCCGTCCCTTCTCTTGGCAATGGAAGCTCTAATAACTACACTGGAATGAGGTGCCCCTGTGTGGGGGAGGAGGGGGACACTTCATTAAGAGCCAAGATTCCCACCTCCTTCTAAAACTCCTTCTAGCTTTTTGGCAGCCTGCTCTTGGTAACTGGAGAAAATAGTCAGTGGTCTTAACAATCAATGCTAGACAACAGTTAAGGAAATCATGTATGTAATTCATAATAAAGATGTGTTCCTTTTCATCTAACAGAGGTAACTTTACCATTACCATTGAGATTTGAAAGCTTAATTTCAAAAGTCTGAGTAGAGATAGTGCTAATATTGGGAAGAAAGTCTACCCAATAGACTTAATAAGGAACTGAGACTAGATCATCAGAAAATAAAGATTAAGCATATTGGGTAGGAATTGCATTTGACTGTTTTAACGGAGACCCTCAAAATAATAAATAAGCTATTTTATTATTTCAAAATAATAAATAAGCTATTTTGAAGCTATTTTCCTCTCACTTAAGGACAAGTGAGATGTCCTTAAGAGCTATCATGTTTGATAGCTCTGGTGCGTGACATTACCAGAAACCCATGTCTTCTCTTCCTGCTTTTACACTCTAACATGCGACATTCATCTCATGGTCCAAGATGGCTGCTGCTGCTCCTGCTGTCATATTTTCATTTAAGATGGTAGAGGGGAAGTGGAGGGAAGATGCACATATTGCTTCCAGTCACATCTTATGGGCTAGGACTTAGACATTGCCACATCTAATTGCAGAGAATATGTCTTATTATACATTGCCAGGTACCTTGATAAGTGCGGGGTTCTATTATTAGAGAAACCATGTGAAAATTAATACTGATAAAAACTATTAGTTTCTGACACAAAAGGGAATTGAAAAATACTTCAAGTGCTTTTCAACGTCATGTATTTCATCCCATGTTTTGCAAGGGATAAGATTAAAATTCATCTCTTTGTATGGCGTTCAATGCTTTTCAAAACATTTTTACACCGAGCATCTCATCTGGCCTTCATTACATTCTTGTGGGCTAAGTGGGAGTTCTATTCATTTTCCCATCTGATAGTTTGGAGTGAAGATTTAGAGATGTTGAGGGATTTCCCAGAGACTCGGATTCATTAGCAAGTTGCTCAGAGCCTCAGACTTCTGACTTCGTAGTCTTTTCCACTACTGCATGCTGCTCCGCATCTGTATTGGGATTGAGAATTGCAAGAACAGGAAATCTAAGTCTTTATAGATGTGTATCTTCCCTCACCTCGTTGTGGAACTGCAGTGACCTTGAAACTGCCAAGGTCAAGTTGACTCTGCACTCTGCCTCCAGCACAGGGGCCTGGAGGAGTGAAATGCCCAGGAGATGCAGTGTTGAGGAGACCCTTGAACTTGGTGGAGACATCCAGACACCTCTGGTTGGATGTCTGCCCTCTTTGACCCCAGAACTACTCCAGATGAAGGCGGACGGGATATGGTCAACTCCTTAGGGAAGCTCAGTAATAGCCACATGCAGACCCAGTAGCACCTGTCAGTGGGGCTTACAGGTAATCAATAGAAGCCCTGCTCTTAAAATATGGCCCCTTCTCCACTCCACCTGCCCCAGGTCCCTGATATTTTACCAGCAGAATATTGCATAGTTCGTAGAGGATTTTCTGGTGTTAAATGGGTTCCTTGGCACATTCGCTGGAGAGAGGAAATTCTTTAGGCTACAGCAAGCTACTGTCTCCACAGTTTTGTTCATTTATTGATTTATTTATTTTATTCCTCCAGACATGACCTGTGATTGAGTCCAGAGTCTTGTGTGACGGGGTCGTGTGAGGGTGGGGAACCAGGGAGAGCAGGGTAACGCCAGAAGAAAGTGGGGCTCTTGAAAGGGAGGCAGATCCTTCGAAGATGGAAAGATGATAATAAAATATGTGCCAGGCAATCTCAAAAAATAGAAAACTGCCATTTTTCTATTTTTAAGATTCAATTTCTATCCTCAAGAACAGGGGCAAGCTGGTAGCACATGGACTATAATTCCTTTTAGCCATTGAACTGAACAGGAACGGGAAGGGCTCCTGAGACAGGCCCAGAACACCAGGGTGCCTTGGGGCCTGAAGGCTGGTTGGGTCGGGGAGTTGAATCCAAGAGAAAGTTGGCTGGACCTAGGTAGGAAGCCCTGCCCTGGTCACATCTGTCACTCTAGAATGTTCCTTGCCACAGTCATGGTGCCTCTGTTGGTCACCAGGACTCCAGCCAAAAGCTTCCAGGCTGAGAACCAGCAGTGGATGAGCCTGGTCCTCCTTCCCACTGTGCCACCCAAGGCCAAGGGCCAACCTTGGCACTTCCTCCAGGCCTGTGGCTTTGCTTCTCATCCTGCTCCTCCATCTCCGCTGGACCTGAGTCAATGCCTACATTCTCTCACCACATTCACCTGGACACATCTGAACTGATTCCCTGATACTCTGAATTAGCCTCCTGGGCAAGCAGGGGGATTCTGACACCTGTGAGTTTGGTGGCTGCGTGCATCTCCACAGTACACTGACAGAACCACCCCGTCTTGCAGAGATTTCCAGAGGACTGGCCTAGCACAGAACACCAGCAACGTCTGCAAGACAAAAGCCCTTCACCTTCCAGCAAGGACTCCTCAAGGTAACCTGACAGGATGCCAGATCTGGGAATGTGGACACACAGATGTTTTTCGAGCCCATGTTCCAAATCGTCTATGGGAACGACTGTACCTGCCATGCTTCAGCACACTGAGTGGGACCTCTGTGGGTTACGTGTTCTGCTCACTTTGGAAACTCATCAAAGGGCCAGATGCCGGCTGAAAAGCCTCAGCTCTTGCTGGGGAAAACCCTGTTCTGCAGAGCAGAGTCTCCTGTGACTTGGTCATTGTCACTAGCCTTCCATCTCCCAGCCTTGTGTTTTTTTTTAATCATGTGGCCATCTTTTCTTTTCCTCCTCCTTTTTTTCCCTCCCAGAGTACTTTCTGGGTTTTGCTTGCATTATTATTATTATTTTTTAATGTATCAACTCAATGTTAGAAAAATCTGGCTCTTTATCTGGTGCCCCATTTTAGATGTAAAGATAGTTATTCAATAGCTAGTAAATTATTTCTCCTAAGAGATATTCCCTTTTGTTTCTGTGCAATAATATGTATGAACTCAGTTACTAGGAGATTGTATTGTGACATTATCAACCTTTATTGCTATTTAAAAATGATAGTTTGTAGAACTGAGGATTTCCATTGATGTGAAGCACAATTTAATGAATAAGTTACCATATTAAACTGTTGTGATGTCAAGAACAATTGTTTTCCCCTGTGTTTTTGTCAGAGACATTTTTGCAAAATGAGAAAAGTTAGTTAAACACTTTAAGGGGTTTATGGAAATTGAATCCACAGGATCAGCTTAGTCAAACTCTGCAAATCCATGCTGTGGATACAAATGCGGTTATTGGATGGGAAACTTTAAAAGCCATAAAAGACAAAGGAAATATGGATTGAAACAATTTAGAGCCTGTGAGGCCAAGGAGGATTTCAGAGGCTCTGAGCACATAAACTTCTAAACCGTGGCTCTCAGAGACTCCCCCTGACACCCCACCTCGGCACCTTGAAATCTGCTGTGAAATGTGTGAAAGCCACCAGGAGATGAAGGGATGAGGTAAAGATTTGAGAAAGACCCGGGGGGAGAGAAACAGATTGGAGCAAAGAATCTGGGAATTCCATTTAGCAGAAAGAAAGAGAAAAGGAAGGAAAGGAGGGGAGCAAGAAAGGGGAGAGAAGGACCGAACAGAAGAAGGAAAGCACAGTTGTGAACACCACCAGGGTCTCTCGTGGATTCAAGTGTAGGATTCAATGTGAGATTTAAAAAAATAACTATAATAAAAGCAAAGAAGGAGAAAATTCTAGTAGAGAAAAAAAATCCATTTGAAAATCCCTTGAATGATGCAATTTATAATTTTTCTTCTGTTCTATGGAAGTGGAAGCTGCAGATTCCTTCCCTGCTTAGGAATGAGAATTTCAGCTATAGGAAAGATGGCATCTGACCATGTCCCTCTATCTCATGGGAATCATGGAAAGGGAGCTATCCATAGGAAGGACTCCAAAAGACAGAAATTAGCCATAGGCCCACACGAGTGTGCACACACACACACACACGCACACACACACACACACAAACACACAGAGAAGCAGTTTGGGATTTTTCCATTTCCAAGAAAAGCCTGGGATAAGAGAAAGACCTAGGAACCCTGAGGTTGACTTCTTTCACCTTAAAAATACATTGGTCCCCACCTTGTCCTGGGAGCCAAGTTCCAAAATTTCCAGTGCACACCCCAAACCACGGATAGTACAGAGCCCTCCACCTACGGTGTTTCCTCCTAAGTGTAACTCTCAGCAACCTCAGGGTTGTGGTCAGCTTTTTCACCACTGTGACAGAAAGACCTGAAAAGAATAAGTAGAAGAGGAAAAGTTTATTTGGCTCATGGTTTCAGAGGTCTCGGTCCATTGATGGCCGGCTCCATAGCTCTGGGCCCCAGGTGAAGCAGAACATCATGGTAGAAGAGTGTGGTGGAGGAAAGCAGCTCAGGACATGGCAACAGGAAGCAGATGAATGAGAGAGAGGGAGAGAAAGGGAGGGAGAGGGAGAGGGAGAGAGAGAGAGCACTCACCAGCAACAGAATATAAACCCCAAAGGCACAACCCAGAGCCCTACCTCCTCCAGCCACACCCTACCTATCTACGGTTACCTGCTTAGTCCATATCAGTAGGTTGATGTACAAATTAAATTTAACATTGAATGTTCTTGCATCACAGATAAGCTTTTGGGGTACACCTCTTATCTAAACCACGACACTCCATATATATATATATTTTTTTTTCCTTTCCTTGAGTTGAGAACTTTTGCCTTTTCACTCCAAAGGCACACTCTACAGCTTCTCTCTGGCATATCCAAATGGTTATTAACACTACTCTGATATTTGGGGACATCATCAACTAAAATGAGGGTGACTTGAGCCCAGCACTCCGGTACCACAACAACACATCTGAAGGCAGGATGGTTAAGTGACAGGTGGGCAGATAGTGCACGCAGAGTGGATACCCTGCACAAAGGGGTGACTCAGGTCCCAAGCAAGATGGAGCAGATGGCACAAGTTTCATCAGACTACTTGAAACAGAATGCAATTTGAATCTTATGAAGTGTTTATTTCTAGAATATTCCATTTAATAATTTTGTCCACAGTTTACTGGAAGTAACTGAATGTGTGGAAAATGGAATGGTGACTCAGGGGAGGCTACTGTAGTGTTGAAAGTAAAATTGAAAAACTGTTGAGTTTATTGAAAATATTCCATCAGCATAATACTACTTTATTCTATAGGCCAGTTTTCATATCAAATATAAATTTGCAAATTAATGGTGTATAAAATAGGCCAATGCAATTATTTCTTTACAAACAATGTTAATATTTTATGATTACAAAGTAATACAAGATCTTAGATTATTAGGAAAATATAAGTTACTTAAGATCCATCATTATAGGATCCAACCCTGAGAATATTTTGATCTATTTCCTTTCATATTTTTCATGCCTTAGCAATTGGGGTAAAATTTTTAAAAATATTTTGGGAAATTGGAATCATACATCTATGCAGTGGAACCATGTATATTAACTTCTTAATAACCATTCTTTGAAACCATGAGTTTAATAACTGCTCGTAATTCTACATTTTTGTATTTTGGTTATTCTCAACTTTTCTTTTTTAAATTGCCCACCAATATAACACTGAAATTGATATATTTGTATATAAGTAGCATTTATGTGATTTTTACATACCTGTTGGAGAGAAGACAGTGAACTGCTTTGGTTACATCTTCCCTAAAACCCAGAAAGATAAAATAAGCAATACTGTCAAAATTACACAGATGTAGTTAAATGATTTGTGAAAAAAATGAAAAACTGATTAGTCTATGTAATCAAAAAAAGTTATGGATCTTCTAGAAGGATTCCACCTGACCCAGGATTATCGTTTCTGAAGATGGTGGAAACACCGGCTGCTGGCTGCCCACAGTCAGCTGAGTCTGAAGACATTGCCCTCAGTGTGACACCGTTTGGGGACCAAGCAACAGCTAATAATGCTTCTGTGGAGGCAGAGGCTGTGTCTTTTGACTGGCAGCATCTCAGCTCTGAAGCACCCAGTAGGTCAGCAGAGGGCTGTGTCCTGAGGCACCCCAGTTCCTTCTTCCCTGGGTCTCCTGCAGCCTTCATTCCTGCTGGGGTGTTCCAGCTCTATCCCAGCCTCTGCTTTCCAGGGAGCTAGCCTGACCTGGACCCCCAAATTCCAACTTCCAAACCTCTGAGAGTTTCCTCTTTGTTCTTAGTACCTGGAGATTTGCTTTCCTGTCTTGAGCTCAGCTATGTTTTAAAAAATATTTGGGGCAATTTTTCTACTTGTTTATGACTGAAAGAAATCTGTGTTTGCTCAGCCAGGGGAGTTACCAGAGAAGAGTCTGCTCTTAAAGTTGAACACCCTTTAGCCTCTGCTCCTGCTGCCTTTTACCATCTGGAGGTTCACAGCACTCTCTCCTTGTCCAAACTCTAGATCCTCTTGATCGGCTTTCACTTCCTTCCTGCTTTGGAAGATGTATCCCTTGTTCTTCTCCTTCATGAACCTTCCCTTTTGTCTTCATTACCTTTTTTTTTTTTTTTTTTTTTTTTGGTGCTGGGGATTTGAATTTCATTACCTTTAATAATGCTTTTCCTTTGCCTTTTTATGCTTATTTTTTATGTATTTTATCTTTCTATTGAATTTTAGTTCTCGATTTTTAATCTTACATTTATGGTTGGATTTTTCATCTTATTATTTGGTATTTGTGTCTAGTTTTTTAATCTTTTGTTTTAAACCTTGTCAAGTTCAATTATGTTCTAAGCCCAACCCTTCATTTTTATTGACAGTCTACATTGAATTTTCTATCATTTCTCATTGCTGCCATTACCATTCCTTCCCTTTATTGTGAAGCAGACTTGTTTTATTTGTTATTTTTAGCCACTGTATTGTCTTAAATAATTCCACCTGCACAGTTTTTACTCATTGAATTATACCGAGGTTGGTTTGAGGCTTTGTATATGATTAAATTCTTATAAAAATTTCATAATACCTGAAAAGAATATGTACTGTCTTGCTAAATTATACATGCATACGTATATATATATATATGTACGTATATATATATATACACACACATACATATACAGAAAATGTAGAAATATCTAATATAAATATATAAAGTATACATATAACAGTATACCTACATATATATCCATGTAGAGAATTATATAAATTCTACGTATATGAATGTAACTATACATGCATATATGCATAACTATATAAATGCATATATAAACATAATTTATCAAAGTGCACAAGAATCCGCCTCTATAATTGTGTTTCTATATTTCATAACAGTTCTTAGCTCATTTATTTTGGTCATTTATTTGTGCTCATGACTTCCATATTCTTCATTGATGAGACTCCCATTCTCAGTATAAAATAACCCTTTTTGAATCATTTAATATTTTTGCTTTAAAGTCTCCCATTTTGTCTTTATCATTATTATGATCATCATTAGTATCTTGTGGAAATGTGGCTCAAACCCAGAGCCGTGAGCATGCTAGACATATAGACATGCTTGACCACGGAGCTACATCCCTGGCTCTCCTTTGAGTATTATTTTATACATTCCACAGTTTACAATGAACTTGTATTTTGATTTTTCTTCACATAATCTGCATCTTTGCCTTTTAGTTTGAGAATTACAATTGTTAACATAATCATTGATAATTATTATCATTTCTAGATTATTGCCTTTCTGTTGTTCTCTTTCTATTTGTGCTTCTTTTCGGTTTTATTTTCTGTCACCATGGGCTACAGTTTCTTTGAATTCAATGTTAGTAACACAACCACATTTATTTGACTCTCTCTTATGTCATTTGAAGCTGTTCAAATTGATGTGTTTCCCTCTTTCTCCTTCCAGTTGTTTAATTATCTGGAGTGACAACTCTGGATTTCTGAGAAACTAGGACTTTACCTCCATAGCATTGTTGATACACCATGACTATAGTCAGCACTCTATCTATACACAAGGGAGGCAGGACAGGAAAAATTCACCAAATTGAAATCTGCCATCCTAATCTGGAAACTCCGAGTCCCCTTCGAAGTCAGAGTCCTCACTGTTCTCCTGTCATGCTCACATATCTGATCATTTAAATTATTCAAACAGTTGTGGCATGTGAAATAAGAAGACATGAAGATAAAGAGGAAATCAGGACCTCACAAATGAGTGTCTGAAGGCCATGGGGAGAGCTCGCTTTCAGGATGTCATCCGCTCCTGTGAATAATATTTAGCTCATTGAGAAAAAAATTGAAGAAGTGAAAGTTTTGTCAGAACTTTAGACAAGCAACTATCTTTGAGTTTAATGTGTGACCAGCTAAGCCCTTCATAAAAGACACAAAGGAGTGGAGGAAGGAAGCCTTCTGTGGCAGATAGCATGATTTTTTTTCTTAATTGAAGAATATAATATTTAAATATTTCTGTGTAAGAACAGTGGCAATTTCAATATCAAGGTAGTAGGGATTGAATAAATATAAAAAATTATTTGCTGGAAAGGAGAGGCGGTGCCTTCACGATCTACAGTGCTCACCTTATGGGGCAGGGACAGCCAGGTGCTAATCCCCTCCCCTGATTATTTCTACACTTACAGGTGTTAGGCTACAAGAAGTCATTAAATCCTTGCAAATCAGGGCACCATTCCCAGGAGCCCTGCCAGGAAGCCAGCCAGTTAAGTTTTAAGCAGAAGCACATACATTACTGTTCTTCTAAGAAGCCACTGCTGAGGCTTAGCATTCATATGTGCAGGTGCAAGTCACAGCCCATAATCCCTGCCACCCCACGCAGCTCCCCTGGTGAAGGCAGAAACACAAGTGTGATGTATTAGCTCAGCTGCTAAAGACTGAGGATGCTGGAGTCAGGACCCTCTGCTAACAGCTTCATTTTCTTTGCTGTCTAGGAGAGACAGCCATCTCTAGGTGAGATTCCAAATTTTTGAAAAGGTACTCAGTACATTCACCATCACACAATGATGCTGCACATCTTGGTATCACTAGTCATTAGCTTTCCTAGAAATCACAGAGCAAACTTTCATTAATTTTTAATACTCCCCAAACTCAGATTGCCAAGATGTCCAACATAGCACTACCCGTGACTCAGAGCGGCAGGAGGGACTCTCCAATACCTTTACCACCTTCTAAATCTACCACCAGGATAATGACGATTCAAGCCTTTCACTGTCTCCTTTCTTTTTTTCTTTGTAGGATCCCTTTTTCTTTCCATTCTAAAAACATTCATTAAGGATCTTCCATGAAGGCACAATACTAAATACTAAAGTTCAAAAAATAGGGTCCTTCTGAACCAAACACTTCAAAGTTTTCAGTAATCCCTTTGGCATTCACCAGACAGGAATCCCAGAATGACCCCAGAGAACCACCACCAGCCGTCGGAGCCTGTGAGTGCCCCCTTCCTTGCCTTTCTTGTACATAGTCTGGTTTTGATCTGTACATTGCTCCGTGCTCAGACACTTTGAGCCATGACAGTCTTCCCTCCTCCTCCTGCCATGGCCCAAGAGAATGAACCAGCTCTACCTCAAAACGTGCACCGCTCAGCATCTGTTACCCAGCTGGAACCCAAGCCTGGCTGCCTACCTGTCTGGCTTTGAAGGTCATAGGTGTCATTGCCCTCTTTGATCCTCTACCCCATAGTGAAGATCCTTAAGGTCCAGGACAGATTCTGCTGTCCAGTGTTCTCCGTCGTTCAGTATCACTGAGCCCAACCCACAGTAAATACTCAATATATATTGGATGGGTGAATTATTAGGCAAAAGCATCAGTGACAGAGGATGAACCCAACTCAGCTTCACAGGAAAGCCCCCAAAATCCCACAGTCTCCACAATGACACAGTGACCTCTTTTCCCAAGGGTCCTCCAAAGACTGTGCTCTCTAGATCCCTATTTTTTGTGAACTATGAACACGTGCACCAAAACATCTTCTGCTTAACCCTTCAATTTAACTCATCCAAACTGGGATTCATTATCTTCTCTTTCACCACTCTCACCCACAAAAAAAAAAAAAAAAAAAAACTCTCCTTCTTTCTAAATGCCGTTAACCCCCAACTCAGTCATGAGAACTGCAGAACTCACAGGGTCACCCAAAGTAGAACCCCTAGGGACCTGCAGCAACTCTTTCCATCCTGGTGACAGTTCCCAGAGTCTGCCCCTGCTCTCCATTCCTGGAACCACTGTGTAACAGACTGACAGTTTAGACAGTCAGTCTGTCTCCCCTTGTTTGCCAGAAGGAGATTTTTATACCTATTTTAACCCTCACAGAAATAATAGGAAGCATTTTGACTTTTTCTCTAATTAGAAATGGAGTGTCAGAGAAAGTAAATAGCCCCTTAATATCTATAACGTTGACAAATACCAAACTCTTTGAAGTCAGCTTTGCTACATCCAAAAGAACAAGTTCTATTCTTCAAGATTGTTCTCCCAGTGCCAAAACCTTCCTCTCCGTCCAAACCCCCGCCCACTTTCAAAGACTCAATCATACCACTTCTCTGCTTGACCTTCTTAGTTGTGACTATTGATCTTAGGATCAAATAAACACTCTGCAACAAGGCACTTAGGACCCATCAACCCACCCCCATCTTGCTCTCCACAAAATCAGTCCTATATTCTAGTGATATGGAATTGCTGGAGAACTCCTCCAAATGGCCTAGGGAAAAAAATATGCCTAAGTGGGCCATTGGGAGAGGGAGGAGTTGATTAAGACAATATGGAAAGAAGCTAAAGACAGCAGAGACCTGGGCAACCTTCAGGGTGAAGGGCCTCCGATAGCAAAACAACCAGGTTGGCTGGGGACATAACTGCTGTTCTACCTCCAAGGCAGAAGGAGAGCGGTGAGCAGGAAGGAGTATGGAAAGAGAATTCTTTGATGAGCCACACAGTCCAAGAGTATGCTAATTGAGAGGGTCCAACCTGATGTTCAGGTTGCACCACTACAATGAAGTCACAAGCTAGACAGAGCACCATGACCAGGAGGACATTTCCAGCTCTTCCTGATGAGCAGGACTTGTGTCTGTCTATCGTTTCCATAGGCAGGGACATTCTGTGACACTTTCACTCCTCAGTCACATTTGCAGAGACAACCTAAGAACATATTGCCCACTTAAATAAAAAAAGGCAATCTGCCTGAATTCCTGAGGTTGATTGTAAAGAATAAGGGAAATGATTATGTTTAGCACAATTTTAATATATTTCCATAATTAATTCTGTTAGGATGGGTAATCCTAAGCCAATATTTGGTTTACCCAGAATATTGGTATTTGCTATGAAACTGCTATCCTTGGATATTTTGTGTCTGAATTAAGTGGGAGCTTATTATAAAGGGAAACATTTTCATTTGAGTTTGTCTTTTATTTTGTTTTTCTACCTTAAGACTCACTATCTTGTTAGCATGTGGTTCCTGGACTGTCTATGGATTTCTTTGACGAAAGCCTCAAGGTAAATTGGTTTGCTTTACCTCCTGAGATGGTAATTTAGATAGACAAGAAGAATCAGGCTCCTGAACACTTTCATTGGCCTCTCATGATCAAATCTTCCCGTAAACAATCAGAAATAGGTAACAGTGGTGGGTTAACCCCTTGCGAGCAAAACGAAATCTGTCCTAGGCTCGGGCTGGGCTACCATTTCAGGCAACAGTCACCTCCCAGAATGCCCATCACGAAGCCATCCCCATGATTTCAGGACCAAGAGCAAACAGGCCAGCTGGCCATCCTACCCTTCTTCGAACCCCTCACTCTATCCTGTACCGCACAGGGGATGGTCTCAAGTTGGAGGATACTTCAGGTCAATGGTACAAGCTGTGGCTGAACCCCACCTTCACCGCTCATGCCTTGAGTGGGCTTCCCAAGGCCCAGATGGGTCTTGAGAAGAAATTTGTGCAGGTCCTGGAAACTTTTGAGGGTTGTTTGGACAGAGAATTCTGGAGTCCTGGGTTCATGGAACATGAAATAAAAGGTGGGGAGGGTCACAGGCTTCAGGAGATACATCCTTCCTGGCCCCACAGAGTCCTTCTCTATGGGAAGTGCACAACCAGAGGGAAACAGTGGAGTCCTGGTTGCCTGGGTCTGGGGGTCTGTTATTGGTGCTCAGTCCCTCTGGGCCTCGATTCTGTTTTGAAATCACCAGTGTGTCCTGCCCCGACCTCACAGGCAAGAACTAGTGAAGGGGGCTGCTTGGGAAGGAGGAAAGGCTGTCTAGCTGTGGCAGTCTCCTTAGGTAACCCTAGGAGGTGTCTGAAGTGTTCCTGAATCAGACAAACTTTGGTTTTTCACAAATGCGGGGAATCTCTAAGAATACCATGAAAATGCCTATGTTCAGGACCTCTGTCTGTTTCATCTCTATATTTCCAGGCTCCGAAAAAGGAGTCACTAAAGAAATGTTCAATGAATACAAATGAAAAAAAATTGTTCATGGATGAGGGATGAGGTTGTGCTGTAAACCCCTCTCTGCCACCATCCGAACAGATTCTCTTCCCCATGAGTTACGTAGGCAGGAAGGCAGGCAGTCTGGAGAGCAGGCTGCAGCTACCGATTTTGCTGCAAGCCTTTCTTACTAATACATCCATCTTTCGTAAGCCTCTGCATACTGGAGAGCAGGAGGGGACAGCCGGCAGAGTGGAACTCCCTCTGTAATCATCTAGGCTGTCAGATGCAGGACAACCCAAGGAGGCCATCACATTCTTTTACATCTTCCAGAAACTTCACAGCTCAGCACAAGTCATTGACTATTTGTAGGGTGTTGAAACATCAGCTTGCCCTGCCCCACGCTGCAGTCATTGCTCTGGTTTCAGCCCTAGCTGTCCCATGTCACAACAAGTGTAAAGCAGGGCTTGTCTCAAATCCTCCTGGAAGGAGTGGAGTGTGAAGTCAAAGTAGATAAATACATCCAATGTGTGTGTGGGTTGGGCTGCATAGAACAGGAGGAGAGGCTTTGGGTTAATACTATTTGATTTTGGTGAACAAGCCAGTTTTGTAAGAAGAAAAGGCAAAAGCACAATGTAAATGTAAAGGAGAAGCCATGTCCTAGGGATGGTTCCAGTCCTAGAATTCAGCCATCAGCCCTTCCGTCTGAGGGCCCTGACAGTGTTCTGTTGTATCAATACCAAACATGCTAGAAATGGTTTTTTTTTTTCTCCTGCTATTCTTGGAGGGAAAATAAGGTTCTTTCTAACTATAAAGTTATTTGGTTCTCCACTCTTCTCAGCAGACCAGCATACACACTCATAAAAGTCCTGTTAAGACTGTACACCTTTGCACTTGGCCTGAAACAATCCTGGGGCCTGGAACAGTGGCGATGACCAGGGGGAGGGGACCACCGAGGGAGCGCAGCCCGTATCATTCTCCTCTGGCTAATATTTATCTGATCCACAATCCAAACATAAAACATGCACTTCTAAGTAGTTTCCTCCAGTCAGATGATGCCTTGCCCATGCCTTCTCTGCCTCTGCGTCCAACCTACGGCAGACATGGGGTCAAGGTCTCCTCGTGAGGTCTGCAATCACGTGCCATGCTGATGATTTCCCTGCCACTCCTGGCTACGGCACTAAGCAGCTGGGACCAGGAACTGTGGGATGATGGGGGACTGTTCTCTGATGTCCCTGCTTCTCCTTCTGGGAGGGTTAGCAGCTGTCCTTCCCTGCCCTGTTGAGCTCAGGCAGGGTGGATGGAACCTGAGCAGGAGAGGTGTGTCACCTCCAGGCTGACGCTGTGGGAGCCAGCAAGCTGCATGAGTGTGCTTGACTCTCCTGTGCCCCAGCAGCTAGTGACACCAAGGAGTGGCTGTCCTACCAGCCTGGCTCTCGGAGTGTGGACAATCCCAAGTGGTGACTTAGTGAGGGCAACCCCAGCTGACCTGTGACAGACACACAGCATGAACAGAAAATAAAACTTTGTTGTTTTAAGCCACTGTCCTGAGTGACACAGAGTCAAATGCAAGTGAATTCCAGAAGAATGGGAAATACATTTGGCTTTGCCTTGGAATACCTGGCTTGTAGTTCTGCCTCTTCCTACAAGAGAGTTAATAGCCAAGTTATTGAAACATTGGAGCCTCTGCCCACCTCTCATCACGTGGGGTCATTAGAAAGAACAAAAATGAGAGAATTTGGGCTTCTTCTTTGCAAATATAAATATCAGCACCAAGGAGGGTTCTGAAAACCTGAAGGAGCAAGAACTAGGGCTCTTCAACTCCCATGTCCTCCAATGACCCTCCATTGTTATGGTCAGTGGGGACAAGAGTGACATCCATCTCATAGGTGACAATGCAGGACATGTTAAGGATCATGATAGGAGAATGACAAATAAAGGGGAAGAATGGGTCCTGCCCTGAGCAGGCCTGCCCTAGAAAAAATAAGACAATATTCCTAAGAATGGTCTTCGGAAGTCTTTCAGTGTCACATTGGGTGAGAATGAAATATGGACGACTATCAACCAGGAAGAGACCGCAGAGGACACTGAAGTCCATCAGAGCAGGCGTGTGGGAGCTGAGCACAGGAAGGGCACCAGTTGCAACAATGTTGATACACACACACACACACACACACACACAATCTCAAACAGCCCATGATAGGATCCTTGTCATTTTTCTTATGATTTTCGATGAGGAAACAGAGGTTCTGAAAGGTACAGTAGCATCACAACCAGGACCTAATCCCAGCCCGGTGTGACTTCAAAGTCAGGGTCTCTGGCCAGCCACACTCCAGCAGTTTTGAGAGCTCTGTTAAGTGGCACTTCCCATCACTTGGGCACCTGTAAGTGCTGGTGGCAGCTGCCTTAAAGCCCCTGCTCTGTCGCCTTCCCTCTCGATGAGGTGGCTGAGTTTCCTCTTCACACAGCCCTTTGGCAGCCACACTGCCTGCAGGGCCTAATTGAGCCGGATTCTCTGGGGGCTCTGCTCTGCTATTTCCTGATGAGCAAGGGGAGAAAGGAGTGGAGAATGTGACCGTTCTCATTAACCAGGGGCCCCGTCTGCCATTCCTCTTATAGGCATCATCACTATTTTAATTAACCATCTTTGCCATCGGGCCTGCAAATGATTGTTCTCTGCATTGTTCGAACCACTAGGATGGCTACTTTTAAAGGTGCGGGTTTCCCCTCCATCAGCCATTGCTAATTAAAACCCAAGATACCTGAACTCCCTCTGCAGCAGGCCTGCAAGTCAGGTAGGATGCGACCCTCATTAGCACGGGGCAGATTACAAGCCCTGCTGTCATTATCCAGGCCGCAGGACCCCTTCTGAAAGGCACCACTTGCTAAGAGGGCGTGTTGATCCCAGGTAGATTTTTGCCCTGCAGATCAAAGTTAAAAGATAATTTTTTACTCTAGCAAGGGGATGAGATAGCATTTACCGTCCTATGGGGAGGAGAATTTCCTACTTAAGCAGCAGGTAAAAAGCAAAGGGTAAGAAAGTCCCCAATGTCTGACTGTGGAAAAGGTTGTCTGGAAAGGAGTTCAGTGAAGAAAGCGACACTGTGACTCAGGTCATGGAGATGCAGACTTCCAGGACTATTCCAGAGAAAAGCTATGGAGGTCCGAGTCCCTGACATGGTGGCTTTGTGGAGACGGATGTGACAGAGGGCCAAGCAAAGCAGGTGGGAATCCTTACACGGTGTTACAGAATGGCTGCACAAAACTGCTTCAGATGCAAGCAACACAGGACAGAGAGGTGGGCTACCTGGTGACCACAGGGGACCTGAAGTAGACCCCAGGCTGGACGTGGCTCCAGATTGTGGAGACATGGTGGCACAGTGGTCCTCTGTGATGTCCACCATGGATGTCTGTGAGGGTGTGGAGAAAGCAGCGTATTTCCCTCCGTGGTTGGGAAGTCAAATCCCTTGGTAGGGCTCTCCTGATTGAGCTCAGGCACTCACCCCACTCTCCCTGGCTTCTCTTGCTGCTGAGAAACTGGCTATACAAACAGACAGAGGCCAGACCACATATCAGAATAGAATTCGGACCCCTCACCTTCAGCAGGCTTCCCTGGAGACCACCCACTCTCTGCACCAATCAGGCCAGGAATCCTACCTGCCATCTACAAGTCAATCCTGAGGAATTCAGACTGCTAACTCTGCCAACAATCCAAGAAGTCAAACAAAATCTCCCGTGACAACCAGCCTCAAATGCCCAAGACTAGATTAATAGTTGACAGCTTCACTAATTTTCCCCCCACTCCAGCTTCAGGACCAACCTTAGAAGCCAAACATGCTCCCTAATCAATGTCATGGGCAGCCCTACTTCTAGTTAGCTGCCTCAGTTTCCCCAGGCCAACAGGACGTTCCTGAAGCCATCTTTTCTTTTGTCTGTAAAGCTTACCCACCCCCTCCTCCTGTCTTTGAGTCTCTTCCAAACACAAGGAACAGCAGTTGACTCTGAATAATCATACTTTATCATGGTTTATTTCCTTACTTCCCTCTCTGTTATCCACCTCAGGGCTTATTGGAGGCTTTTACCCCCATTTCTTTCATATTATGTTTACACCTTCCCAGGTTCATTAGGTAAGACCCTTTGTTCCTTCTAAAACCATCCCTGGTAATCAAAGGTTAACTGGTGCATTCGTTATCTATTGTGATAGAAATTACTCCAAATCATAGCAACTTTATACAACACCCATTTATTATCTCACAGTTTCTGGGCTTGGCTGAGCTGGTGCCTCTGTTCCTAATATTTTTCGGGCACAACCAAGGGCTCTCTGAGATCCACTGGGGCAGGACCTGCCTCCAAGCTCACATGGTGGCGGTGGTTGGGCTTGTTTGTCCCAGGCTGTTGGACTCAGGGCCCAGTTCCTCCTGGCTATTGCCTGGAGACCGCCTTCAGTTCTTTACTACATGAGCCCCACCACAGGGCACTCCACCCTGGCAGCTGGCTTCACCAGAGTGAGCTTTGAAGAGAGAAAATGTCCTCCAGATGGAAGTCTTTTATAATCCAGACTCAGGAGGGACGTCCCATCCATTTGACTGTATTCTGCTCATTGGAAGCAGGTTGTCAGCTCTAGCTAACAACCAAAAGGAGAGGATTGCACAGGAACCTGGAGACCAGGAGGTGGGATTGTTGGGAGATAGTTTAGAAGATTGCCTTCCACTTTTATCCAGGGAGTATCTGGGCTGACCCCTCCCTTTCTTACCTCCCCCAAATCACCAGCAAAATCTTCCTCCTTTTCCTCTTTGAGTAAACACCAAAGGGCTCCATTTTTTTTTCACATTATGTTGGGGCTTTTTTATTTTCCACTTACCACGATCCTGTGATTGAGGTGGACCGGCCATTGATCTTTATGGACATGAGGAAGACTGTTTTGCTTGAGGCTGCTAGTGACAGAGCCAGAGTGGAAGCTTGGGTTCCCATGTCCCCTTTCAGTATCCTCAAGTCACCAAGCTCACGGCAGTTCCGCCTGCAATCCTGCATTGGGCTGCTGGAAGGATCCTTTGGGTCCACATCTAGGAAAGCTCCCCTAAAAGCTGCTGCTGATGGTTTGGGGGCTGCCCTTTGGGGCTAGAGTGCCTTTGATTCTTCTAATTGCCCTGTGATGGAAGTTTCGATATTCAGATCTGACATAGTCTTCAGCTCTCCAATAACGGCAACATTCTTGGATATTCTGAACGGATCTGGACTGATCTGGTGTAGCTAAATGACAGGGTGGACACAAAGGGATTTTGCCTCCAGCCAATAATTACGCCACTGTGAGTGACAATAGGGAATTCTATCCACCAGCTGAGTGGATGTCCTGATCCATTTAATAACCTTTCCCCAGGCAAAGATTGCTGCCCACATGGAATCTATTAATAACCTCACCAGGCTTTAATCCTATCAGGCACATTTCCACTGGATGTTTCATCCAATTTATTTGGGAAACAAGGGATGAGTCTCCATATGCAAATTAAGGAGACAAACTTTCTAAACAAAGGAACTTCAAAGAAAGAATTTGTATGTATTATTTATTTGTCTCCAGTGCAATGCCGTCGACATAGAAAAGAGAGTTGACTCTGGCCTACCTCCATCCAGAGGGCATTTATCATATTCATAACCTCTGATCCTGTCAGCATAGTGGGGCTGGGGGTGGAAACACCATATGGCTCCGAAAGGGGTTTGAGACCCATTTGGGGATTTTTTTTCTGAGGATCCTTGTAACATGCATTAAAAATGCAAAGACAATTTATGAATGTGTTTGTCACATTTACTGAGGCAAAGACAAAACTCAGTTGACGCAGCATGCCCCTGGTATCCGGTTACGGCAGGCGAAGCGGGGACATCACACCCCACAGCCCTCCTTCCCACCACCCTCAGGGTCCACGCTCATTCCTGCTGGTCTACTTTAACTCCAAGCATGTCTCCACTCCCCTGCACTCAAATTTGGAGATATGAGGATATAGTCATCATTATCTTTGGCAAGAGCTAGAAATCTCATTTTAAAATTAGCATGCAATATCCAAGATCACTGACAGTCACCAAAGTTCCTGGCTACGCCTTACTCCCCAGTGACAGTTAAACTCCTCAGGTTTCATGATTCCTCATCCAAAGACCACAGACATCTTGAGTCCAAAGCTAAGCCCAACTCCTCCCCTCTCCTATATGAACCTCACTCCCTCTTCTTCCCTTGATGCACGGATCACACCAAACACATTAATGTGTTACCGAATGCCACAGCCGGCCTCCCTAAGCTTTTGTCTCAGTAATTCCTTCCTTGGAACTCACAGACCCAGCTTGGGCAATCTGGCTTCTCTCTTTCCTAACCTATTATTCCCAACTTTCACCTGCCCTCTATCCACTCTGAAAACAGAAGGATTGCATAAAAACCACAGATCAGGTAATACCATTGCAATGGTTTCTAGAATGAGGCCCAGGATCCTTGATGTCTCTGCATTTCCAACCCTTTTAACAAATCCCCAAATACGTCAAGAATTCGCCCATTCTGCACCATCTCCATGGCTTCTGCCCTGGTAGGAGCCACCAGTGTCTCCCGCCTGGATTATTGCAGTAGACTTGTGACTGTTTTTGCATGGTCTGCCCTTGGCCCCTACAGGTTGCCCTCATTACAGCTGATAGAGTTTTGAAAACTTCGTAAACAAAGTCAGATCCTGGCACCCCTCTACTTAAAATCTTCCAGTTGTTTCCCATTTTATACAGAATAAAAATTCATAAAATGGCCCAGGAAGCCCACCCTATCACCCCCTCTTCTCTGCCCACCCACTTAGCCTGGTCTCCTAGGGCTCCCCGCCATCTGCCTCCTCTCCAGCCACACCAGCTTCCTTTCTGTCCCTCAGACACCCAGGCACACTGGTGACCAGGACCTTTAGCTTACTCCTCCCCTGTCTGGAACATTCTTCCCCAGATGCTCCCTCCCTCGCCCCCTCAGGACAAAGGCCCAGTTCCACCTCGGCAAGGCCGGCCGAGGAGCCCACCACACAGGAGCCCCGCTCCTCTCCTGTGTCTTTGGCATCTATGACATTCTAGAGTGACTATTTTTTATTTGTCTTGTTGGTCTTCCCACACCACAAAATGTAAACTCACAAAGAAAGGTGTTTTTAAAAATTGGTTTGTAACTGATGAACCTTCAGACCCCACAACACGGCTGGGTGCCAACCCTTGCCCAATACCTACGTGTTGGATGAAGGAGTGAAGTGCACACGGACACTTGGCCCCTCCCTTGCCGATTAGCTCCTCCCCCTGCTCACCACAGACATGCGCTGTCTACTTGCTGGATCATTAGCCCTTCCTCCAGAGAGCTGGGGTTAAAACACAAGGGTACCTCTATGATTTCTACACGTGTTCTTTCCTCATGTTTTCCTGTTTTCTCTGCAGTGGATCTCAATGGGAAGACTCCTATTCATCCTTCAAAACCCAGCTCATTAAGCCTTCTCCTTGCCGCATATTCCTCCCTCTTCCTTTCAACTGGAGGTGCTTCTCCCTTTACCTCCCTATTAGCATGTTTGAATAAACCTCTCTTTATTGTTAACTGATGCTCTTCCAGTTATCCTCTAGCAGTCCCTGCCCACCTTCATCTTTGTAACTCCTGTAGAGCCCAGACAAAGAGCCAAAGGCTCTCCGTGGAGTAGGTGTGCAATCGGGGATCCTTGGGTTCTCCCTTGCATTGAGTAAGGGGAAGAAATGGACTTCAGAGATCACTTCCTACCCTCTGAGTGCACCTGGTAGAAGCTAACACAGTGCCCACCAAGTAAGAAGCTCCAGAAGAACTTGCAGAATGATTAATCCAGTCTTCCCGACCCAGCCTGGTTACAAACGTTACCTGGAAACCTGTAAAAACTGCAGATCCCTAGGGCCCATGTCAGACACACCAAATCACATCTCCAGGGGATAATCCAGCAAAGCTGGACGATGAACAAATGCTACAGGGAAATCTTAGGACTATAGGGAAATCTTAGGGCTGTGCAAGTTTGGGCTGCCCTAAACAAAGCCCTGATCACAAACCAGAGGCTTCAAGCAGTTTATCTTCAAGCAGATAAACTAGTTTTCATTGTTGCCTCAATATTTACTTAGGTATTATTTTGATGGCAAAATATGGATGAAACATTTGACTCCTTAAAAATTCTAGACCACTGCTCTGAGCTGGGAAGCGCTGAGTGCCAGAGGAGCAGAGAACCCAGGGCTCCCTGGATGCTTCCTCACAGATTCACAAGTTCACTCCCAGAGACTCGACTTCAATCGGCCTCAGCTCACCCATCTGTAAAATGAACATGATGCCACCTCCTCGCAGGGGTATTGGAAAGTGTAATTATATCCTGAAATTCACCGCATTCATCAAGGAGTACAGACATGCGGGGTCTAATTAAGAGCAGCGAGTTAGCATTCCTGAGTTATCACGCCATAATGTCATGTCCACATTTAAATTCACAGATTAAAGAGCTCCTTGGTCTTCATTTTAAGTAACTCCCATATCACCTTGGTTCCTGCTATGCCCAAGGGGTCCCTGGCAGGCATCCCTCTCAGGCTAAGTGGCATTTCTTGGCCTGCCCTTTCTGAGCTCCCCCTGGAGCCGCATGAAGCCAACTTTCTGCCAAGCTGGGCTGCAGTCTCATCTCCATCACCAGAGCAAGCTCAGCCTCAGTCACTGCATCCGCAAAATGGAGCAGGGTTTACCGCCAGGGTCTGCAGTGAGAATAAAAGAATAGGGACTGAATCCTTGGTAATTCTCATTTTGTTTTGTTTTGGTTTTTATTATTATTTTTGCAGGTTGCATTTTGATTCATTGTACACACATGGGGTACAACTCTTCCTTTCTCTGGTTGTACACAATGTAGAGTCACACCAGGTAATTATCTTTAAAGACAAAAAGAGGGCTGGGGATGTAGCTCAGTTGGTAGGGTGCTTGCCTCGAAAGCACAAGGCCCTGGGTTCAATCCCCAGCACCAAAAAAAAAAAAAAAAAAGAGATAAAAAGAATGTTAAAGGGACCAAAGATCGAATTCTGAGAGAGAAAAAGATTCACTGCCCAGCAAAGAAACCCATGCGGTACAGACTCTGTGCTGTAAGAGTGAGATGCTCATAATTAAAAGGAATGTCACTAGTGTGTATAACTAGAATCCACTGATGAAAACATTAACTAGGTGAATAGGAGAGAGGGAGTCATCAGTGGAGCCAGAGATATAAAGGGCACAGAGTAGAGATAGAAAGGAAGATGGACATGTGGGGAGGGGCGGTAGGTGCGGGGAGGGAGAGAGAGAGAGAGAGAGAGAGAGATTGATTTAAGGAAATGAGCTCACGTGATTGTGGGGCCAGCAATCTATAGGGTAGGCAGCACCCTGGAGACTCCAGGAAGAGCTCATATTGCTATCTGGAGTCTGAGATCTGAAGGGGTACAGGCTGGAATCCCAGGCAGGGTTTCTAGGTTATGAAAAAATAAAAAATGGAAACCGCAGTCTGTTCTTAAGGCCTCCAGTTGACCGGATGGGACCCATCCATTGTGAAGCATAATGGAAAGTACAATCTGCTTTCCTCAAAGTCTACTCATTGAATCTTACAAAAAAAAAAAAAAAAAAAAAAAAAAAAAAAAAAAAAACCTTCATAGCAATATGTAGATTGGTGTTGAATCAAAACCTGCGCACATAGCCTAGATAGGTGGACACATTCCATTCCCCCTCAAGGGTTGTATTCCATTCTTACACAGCTGCCTTCCTGCTTGGGAAGAGATCAGTTGCTTCCCCTTCCTTCCCGGTAGGAAGAGCAAGCACAGAGGCAACTCAGGACGGCAGAGGTGAGGGCCTGTGTGGGCAAAAGCTACTGCTATTTCCAAAGGGATTCCAAGTCAGTTTAAGGCCTTACATTTTTACAAACCCTCAAATTTGGTTACTGCAATGTCTGCTTCCACCCCCACGTTTAATCCTTTACACTTAGAACAAACTGTCTGAGAGGAGCTAGTGAAATTGTGGTGATTTCCTCCAGGGAAGAGATAAAGTAATTTCTAAAGTGTGGCAAAGGATAAAAATTGGAATCTGGATGAAACGCATGCAGACGCTGGCACCCAGTGAAAGTGCCACTTGTTAAGCATCTTGCCCAACTCCTTGTCAGGTGGGGCACACCCAGCCTGGAGAACAACTCGCTTATCTTCTCAGGCCAGCTGGCTCCTTGAGTTCTCCAGGCAATAGATCAGAGAGAACTGCTTCCAGCTCTCAGCTTCCAACCAGCAAGGGCCTCCCCCACCGGCCAGCTGTCTAGCTTATTGAGCTGACTTGCCAAACCAGTTTCCAAGTTGGGCAGCACGGAAGCCATTGCTGTGGGTGTTCATCCCCATTTTGCAGATGGAAAGATGGAGTGCGGTGATGAGCTGCTTTTCTATGATAGTCAGAAAGAGCATCCGCCGAGCCAGTTTCCCCATTGATGAATGCTTCAGCGCAGGTGCTAAACCAGCTCAGAGAGGGCTCAGCCAGGCTCAGCTGAATTCAAGTTCCCTAACATCCACACAATAACAGCAGCAATGCTGGGTCATTGGGCTCATAGCACTTGGCTATTTTCTGACTGTCTAGAAGTAAATGGTGGAGATGAAGAGGAGGAAGAGGAGGAGGCACAGAGGAGGAAAACACTTCGGGGCGTCTATTCTGTGGTGCACACATACAGCCCCTTAGGTCTACCAAACTAGGAGTTTCAATCCCTGTTTTACAAAATAAGGACACAGAAACCCAGAGCATGGATCCACACTGTCCTCACCGACCCTGTCTCCTGAGACCGACCCCTAAATGTGTGGTTCCCTTAGCAACCTGGACCAGATCGCTGGAGAGTCTGTGATGTGTGCAAATTATACACATCCATCCTTTAGGAAACCTAAGGGTGCTTTACTTGATTTTTAAATTTGCCAAATTAAAATTTTATTTCACACAACCTTAGACTTCAAACTTGAGGAATTTTTAAGTTAGAGTTTGACCTCATCACGAAGAGAGGTAAAGCAAGTTATCACAACCAGGCTTCATTATGCACAGAAAATATCAAGTCTAAGAAGGAGGCAGGGGAGTTAGAATTTCACAGAAATGTATTCCCTGACTGGGTATAGAAAATGCCAAATTTGGGGAAACATGCAGGTAAGTAATGAAAGAGCAGGAAATGGAAATGACCTGAAAGTTAACCCCAGGTATTCCAGGTGCTGTAATATCTAGTAGGTCATGAAGCTGACCACCATCTTTTGTTCAATACAGAAATACTTTTAAAAATTATTCTCATTAATACTTTTTATATATTACAATATTTTCTTGTGTAAGAACTCCCATTCAACTTTTTTGGAGAGTTCCCATAGGAAAATACATTTCTTTTTTCTGAAGAAATTGCTCTGGAATTGTCTTTGGCAGAATGAGCGTGTTCTGTTAAGTGATAGATACTGAGATATCTTGGTGGGCTCAGAAATTAATTTCCTTTACGTTTCATGGCCTTGCATGCTGGCACCCACAGCTCCTTGTCCCTCATAGATCATTCTCTCCAATTACAAACCCTGCTTGAGGAAAACTGGCTGGAGGAAACATAAAAGTAGATCAATCATAATATTTATACCCCCTGGGAAGGAACCCATTCTGTTTTCCTGGCCCACAAATGCAGTATTAAATTAACTTTCCTTTAATTCATCAAATGCAAGGCATTTATTCATTTATGCATTCAACAAATATTTATTGAGTGCCTACTACATATCAGACACTGTTGAAGTGGCCAGAGATAGAAGTCTTAAATCAAACTCAGAAATCCCTGTCTTCATAGAACTTACCTTCTAGTGGCAAGCACCTGGGTGTTCATGCTTCTGCATGCACACAGCTTAGTTTAGATGTGCGTGGATTATAACCAAAGGCTTGCCCTTGAAGGGGTGAATTGGTTATTTAACAGCTTTTTTCTTAACTTCCATGGCCTGAATAATTTTCAGTAAACTTTCATTCATGAAGCATGACATGTTTGCAGAAAAGTCCACGAATCTAAATGAATTTTCTTTCTTTTTTTTTTATTTACTTATTGATTCATTGAACACAAATGGAGTACAGCTATTGTTTCACTGGTTGTACACAAAGTAGAGTCACACCATCTGTGCGTTCATGCATGTACACAGGGCAATGGTATTTGTCACACATTCTGTTATTATTCTTACCCCCCCACCCCGACCCCACCCCTCCCTTCCCTCTATGCTATCTATCCTTCCTCCATTCTTGACACCCTTCCCCCCTGCATTATGCATCATCATTCATTTATCAGAGAGACCTTTCGGCCTTTGGATTTTTGGGATTGGCTGATCTCACTTAGCATAACAGTCTCCAACATCATCCATTTACCTTCAAATGCCATAATTTTATTCTTCTTTATGGCTGAGTAATATTCCATTGTGTATATATACCACAGTTTCTTTATCCATTCATCTACTAAAGGGCATCTAGGTTGATTCCATAATCTAGCTATTGTGAATTGAGCAGCTATGAACATTGATGTGGCTGCATCACCGTAGCAATCTGATTTTAAGTCCTTTGGGTATAGGCCAAGGAGTGGGATAGCAGGGTCAAAAGTACAAAAATCCTTGTACCTGTATCAGTAAATAAAACAAGGCTAGTCTCCCACAAACCCCCTTTTTCCCCTACTAGTAACTAACCCTTTTCCCCACAGATAACCACCCTCCTATCTTCTATCACGATCAACCCGTTTATCTGACTTTGGATTTTATACAAATAGTCATTCAAACACTTCTTTTTAGAATGTCTTGCTCCTTTGTACTATATAATATTTCATTGTAGAATTGCAACATAATTTATTACAACATTTATTTATTCTACTGTTGGAATTTGGGTTGTTTCTAATTTGGAGGTAATAATAATAGCAACGAGGACATTCTTACATACACCTTTGGGGACATAGGCCTGTTGAAAAATCAAGCTGGAAATGGAAATGCTAGCCTTGTTGTCTGGTATGCATAGGTTCAGTTTTAGTACATGTTGCCCAGTCTTTTGGCAAACTGCTGTTCCCTTTGATGCCTGCGCTAGTTATGCATGAGATTTCTATTTCTTCCACATTCTCATCAACACTTGGTGCTCTGCATCTTTTTATTTTAAACTCTTATCCATTCTGGTTCAGCAAATGGGGAATTTTTAGTAGCTAATGTTTAAATTTCTCTAGTGACAACTGTTGTGGACACCTTCGTAAGATTAGTTCTTATTGGTGCATTGACTTGTCCATCACAGTGGGATCCATGGTTTCATATTCCTACTTGATATGACGTAGTTGGTCCCCTCTCTCCCTGTCCTTCCCCCTCCCTTGGGCCCCCACGGTTTCTCATTGAGTGTTGAGTAACTGGTGTAAAGTGCCTCTTCAAACCTTTTGTCCAATTCCTATTGTATCTTCTGGTATTTTCTTGCTGAGTTGTGGGTAATATTCTTAGTTTCTGTGAAGTCCTGAAACTATCTGCTCTCATTCTGTGGCTTGCATTTCCTTCTCTTAACATGTCTTAATCACCAGAAATTCTTAAATTTCGAGCCTTCCCATATTTAAATGTCTTTTTTATGATCAGTGCTTAGTATATTCTGTTTAAAAATTGTTTTCTCTTACCATAATCCTGTGTAAACTTAGTATTTGCCATTTACCTGAAATTAATTTTGGTATTGACATTAGAATAGCTGAAGTCATTTTTCCCCGCAAGGAAATTTTATATGGATTGTTTTTGAAAGAAATTAAATAGAGCCGGGTGTGGTGGCGCACGCCTGTAATCCAAGCGACTGGGGAGGCTGAGTCAGGAGGATCGCGAGTTCAAAGCCAGCCTCAGCAACTTAGCGAGGCCCTAAGCAACTCAGTGAGACCCTGTCTCTAAATAAAATACAAAATAGGGCTGGGGATGTGGCTCAGTGGCCGAGTGTCCCTGAGTTCAATCCCTGGTTCAAAAAAAAAAAAAAAAAGAAAGAAAGAAAGAAATTAAATAGATAGCTAGGAGTTGTAGCTAAAATATTATTAAAATTTAAAAATGAAAGTAGCAAACATTTTACCTATCATGTATTGGCAAATACTGCCCTAAATATCTTACACGTCTAATTCATTTTATATACTATGACTTACATAGTATTATTTTGATTGCCATTTTCAAAATTAAGAAACTAAGGCTCAGAGAGGCCAACTCATTGGCCTAAGGTCACACAGCTAGTAATAGGCAAAGCCAACATTTGAACTCAGGCATTCTGGCTACATAACTAGCTCTCCCAACCACAAGGCAAGGTTGCCTGTCAACATATCTTACATAGTTTATGGTACATTATATAAGCGGTGTTACAATGTCTATATTGAACAGTCTATTTACACAGCAAATATTACATGACTTTAGAGACATCAATTTAAAAAAAATGTATAGCTGCAGGATATAAGCTGTGTTCTCCTTCCCACCCTCTCATTTTCCTCTGATTTTAGTACCTCTGCTTGTATTTTGGGCAGGCAGAACTACTCTGGGAGCAATTTTTCTTTAATTTCAAAGAGTGTGCTGTTATCTCGATTTCCAGTACACTGGGCGTGCTGAAAATGAAACATTGAGGTCCACTTTCCCATTATATTCCTCTCCCTCAGCACTCACAGTGATTTTACCAAGAGCTTCAAGAACAGTTTCCATCTCCACTCTCCTTGTTTCTGTGGCTTGAAGCCAGCCCTTTAAAATCAATTTTGCTTGCCCTTGACTCTAGTGGTTGAATTTCTATTTGATTTCTATTTCTTATTCTTTCCTTTATTTAAATCCTGGCTTCCATCCAAAATGGGAGGAGAATTGAGCCTGGACCTTTGAATATTGACACCACCAGCAGACTGCAAGGTTACAGCCCGCCACAGCTACCTGGGACCCTCAGATTCTGCTGAGAGTCACCAATGGCCTCTCCAGCTTGTGTGTGGCAGCCTTGTCACCTGCCTCAATTGTAACATGCACCTCAACTATTAAGCAAAGAGGAATGGCCAAGCAGTCACATGTGGTTTGTGGTTTTTAGAGTCAGTGCTGGTTGAGATGGAGTCAGCCCACAGAGCTGGTGAGGAAAGGTTTGGGTCAACCTTATCGTATTGTCCAGCTCTAATCAGGCCCCAAATCCAGTAGCCCAGATAACTCAACAGTGGATCAACAGAGCTTTAGACATGGAAAACAGAAATTCAAAGCCCACGTCATGACCTCATGGGTTCAATTTAATTAAAAATTCCTTGAGGCTATTGGGGGAATTGCCTTGGCTTGGACACCTGGAGAGGAAGCTGCTGGTACCGAATTTGAAGAACAAACTTCAAAATGGAATTGTGCTACTGAAGAATCTTTTTTCCAAATGGTGGTGGATAGAAGAAGCCATTGAAAGGTTCCAGGAAATATTCATATACTAAGGGGAAACAGCAAAACCCAGAGAAAACTTTCCATAAAAAATACCAGGCATTTAAAATTGTTGTTTATGTGTCAAAGATTTGAAGGTGCTTTGAGACTCTTCAAACACTGTGGTTCCTGAGCTCCAGAATAAGGACTTTTGCAGATCTCATGAATTTTGCTCTGAATTAGGCTCTCAGGATTGGTATGACCTTGACAAAGTCATTGACCACTCTCCCTGACTTCTAAGCTTCTCAAGGGCGAGAGTATGTCTTTCTAAACATTATTTCAAGTTTGTTATCACTTAGATTTTTGTTTCATGAACAAAGGAAAAATGGAAAAAATATTGTTAAATGATATCTGAGTTCCTTTTTGGTCTTAATAGTCTGTTTCTACATTCAAAAAGATTTTATTCATTGAAATAGTCACTAACAGTTTATTTATTTACAGGACCATGCTAAATATGTTCATGCACTCAAGCCACTGGTTTCCAGAGGGCGGGAACAGCAGTGGCCTATCCTCAAAGGAAGGGTTATTTCAACACTGACATGGTTCACAATTGCAACAGTGAGACTAGAATCAATGCTTTTACGGTGATTTGACTACAGCTTTAAAATTGTGTATAGGCAATGTACCCACTTCCTGGCTGTTTGCACTGCCCAGTGTCCCCCAACCTAAGTGACTCTAGTTCCTCCTCCCCTTATCCAACATCACAGACTTTATCCTGGTAACAATCAACTAGATGAAGTCAGAGGAAGCCCAGGAAGGAATTATTTCCAGTGGTTTGGGCAGTAAGATCCAACACCAGGAAACATCAGAGACGATTGCAGAGCATATCAACACATACACACTCACTCTCTTTTTCTCTCTCTCTCTCTCTCTCTCTCTCTCTCTCTCTCACACACACACACACACACACACACACACACACGGCAGAAGGTTACTAGAGAACGAGGTCAATGAAAGTTCTTGGAGCCAAAGTGTGCTGTAAGCAGTAGCAGCAGCGATCTCAGAAGACCTGGGGATATTTCAAACCTGAAATCTCAGTGTAAGTAAATGACCCTTGCTGAGTCACATGGACACCATGGCTGGACACCTGCAGTGTGTGCTCCCATGAGCCAGCTCAGCCTGGGTCCCCTGGTCTTCTGTGCCCTCCTGGACTCCTGAGACTCCCGCCAGCAGCAACCACAATCCACAGGATCCACAAGAGCTTCTTCATTTTCCGAACTATCAGACTGTTCATATATATATATATATATATATATACATATATATATATATATGTATATATATATATTTTTTTTTTTTTGAACAAAGAAATGGTAGGGTTGGATTGGCTCTGGAGAGGGGAAGAGGGACTCTGCTTTGCTAGTTGCGTTTACTTTCTTACCTTTCCCCACCCTCCTTTTCCCGTTGGCCGTCTCAGAAGGATGCTGCCAATGTCTTCAAGGTCCTCGTCAGCCTGTGCAGGTGAAAGAATGAGTTCTGGGTGCTGAGTGGCACAGGGTTTCCCTTGACTGTCTCCACGGCAAAGCCCGTGGGCTCTCCAGCTCCCAGTGCCCGGCTGCCTGTCCAGGTGTTTCCTCCAGCACCCCACCCTGATAAAGCAGCTACCCGCTTATTCTGAAGGCAGAATTAGCTTAAATTAATTGGTTTCTGGAATGATAAATTTATTCTTTAGAGCACAGAGATTCCACAACAGCAGGACCGACTTACGCACAGCTCTGACAGGCGGTCATCTGGTGAGTTGACCTGAATCATTCATGAAATGCCCTCCCCATGCAAAGACATCTCCCCCCCCCCCCCACACACACACACACATCAATGGATAGATCGCTAGGGATCCAGGCTCCAGAGTGGAGATGTGCCATTTCCCAGGAGAGTACTGCCACCTATGTGCCTCGCACTGGTGTTCCTTGTGTTCCAGACACTCCATGAGGCTTGGCTCCTGCTTTGCTGATGGCCTAGAGAAGTGACGACCTGCTATTAACAAACCAAGCTTGCTCTGCAAGAGGAATTCAGCCAAGGGCACTGGGAAGGGTACTCAGAGGGCATTCACGATTGAGCTGAGCCCTGAAGAATGAGTGATAAATCCACTTGGAGAAGTGAATCTACAGCAGTGACGGATTTGCTGTTTTACTTGATGAGCTGGTTCCCATCTATTGTCACTTGGCAGAGTCCCAAGTTGGAAGTATACAAAGTAGGTGAGGTCCATCGGGGAGAGGGGATGAAATGGAGAGTTCAGGGAGGAGGCTTGAGGTCACCTGCCCGTATGGGGTGAGCCCAGAGCACGCTTGAGGGCTAGAGAGGGACGCCCCCACCCACCACAACCCCCATGGGGTGGAGGGAGCTAGGCGGGTCTCAAAGCTGCTTGGTGCTCCTGTGGGCTGACCCCTTGGAAACACGTTTCCTTCTATGACAAGGTCTGAATGCTTCCTGAAAGAGCAGTTTTTCCATATAGAATTGGGGACCACACCTGAATCTATAAACCACACCCCTGTAGTTTAAAGTAAGTTTTCAGGTGAAATTCACATAAAGTAAAATGAACCATATTGGGATTTTGGTTTGGTTTGTTGGTACAAGGATGAAACTCAGGGCCTCACACATGCAAGGCTAGTGCTCCACCACTGAGCTGTGTCCCCAGCCCAAAATGAACCATTTTAAAGTAAACAATTCAGTGATAGGTGGTATAGCCATCACCTTGCTCCAAAATATTTTCATCACCCAAAAGGAAACTCAATACATTTTGAACAATTACTCTCCAATCTCCCCACTGTCAAGCCCCAGGCAACTTCCAAACTAATTTCTGTTTTTACATATTTATTTATTTTGAATATTCCCTATGTATGGAATCATATGATATGTGATCTTTGTACTTGGCTTGTTTCACTTAGCCTAATGCTTTCAGGGTTTGTCCATGTTGCAGCCTGTATCAACACTTACTTTCTTTTCATGGCAGAATAATATCCCATTACCTGTGTATTTCACAGTTTGTTCACTCATCCACCAGTGGGCATTTTGTTTGCTTCAACTTTCTGGCTATTTTGAATAACATTCATATGAACACACCTGTACATGCATTTGTTCAAGTGTCTGTTTTCAATTCTTTTGGGTGTGTCCCTAGAAGGAAAATCACAGGACCATATGATAATCTTGTGTTTGCCTTTTGGGTGGCCCTTACACTGTACCCACAGTGGCTGCACCACTGATGTTCCCTTCAACAATGTACAAAGGTCCTAATGCCTTCACATCCTCTCCAATGCTTATTGCTTACTGATTTCTTTTCTTTTTCTTCTGCATTAAAGCTCTCCTAATGGGTACAAATTGAAGTTCATTGTGGTTTTGATTTGTATTTCTCTGATGACAAAGGGTACAGAAGATCTTCTCATGGACTTGTTGACCACTAGATATCTTCTCTGAAAAACCATCAATTTAAGTTCTTTGCCCACCTGTTAATAGGGTGATTATCTTTTTGTTGGTGAGTTGTAAGAGTTCTTTTTCTATTCTGGATATTAGGTGCTTGTCAAACATATAATTTACAAATATTTTCTTCCATCCTGTGAGTTGCCCTTTCACTTTGGTGGTAATGTTCTTTATTGTGTAAAAATTAACTTTGATGATGCCCAATTTATCTATTTTTCTCTTGTTCCTTGTGATTTTGTGTCACATCTAAGAATCTATTGCCAAATCCAAGGTCATAAAGACTTACCCTTTCATATTCTTCCTAAGAATGTTATGGGTTTAGCTCTTATATTTAGGTTGTTGACTCATGCTGAATTAATTTTTAATGTGGTGTGAAGTAGGGATTTGTTTGCCATGTGGGTATTCTGTCATCACAGGACCGTTTGGTGACAAAATAATCGGCCACAGGTGAATAAGTTTATTTCTATGCCCTTAATTCTTGCACCTCTCTATTTTATACTTTAATGACAAAGATTTCAGCCATAGTAAGTTCCATTTTGTTCATTTCTCTTTTTAAAAAAAGTTTTGAATACTTTTTAAAGTACTGTCCATTGTGATGATGTAGCACTTGCAGCGCAAAGCCCAGGACAAATGAACGACCCTCACATGTTCTTCCATTTGTTCTTGAGTTACCTTGAGAAGTGGCCATTTATTAGAACTTTAGATCATTCTCCTTCGAAGCTTCTTTCCTTTTTATTCCGGTGCAGTGCCACTTCTACAGCTCTCCTCTTTCTTTTATCCCACCTGTGATATCCTGGGTCTCGCTCCACATTTATAGTTTGTTGGTCCAAACTCTGGCTGATTATTTACCTGTTGAAATATTTACATTGACTCTTTGAGGCCACAGCTGCTCCTGGCAGAATTACTGTGGAGCCCCAAAGGGCCTGTGTCTGAACTTTTCCAATTGAAAAGGTCAGGCGGTTATGGGAACTGACAATTTTTAATTTTGTAACCTCGGTGGAAAGCTGGATGGGGCAGACCTGAGCAAATAAATTAACGTGAGCTGGGCAGAAAACCCACCAAACACTCCCATGGGAGGAAAGAAGAGGTAATTTAACTCCAATAAACAAATGGAGGTACTGGGTGCTCGCGCCCCAGTGTCCAGCAGGGTCATTATGTGCACTGAAGGAAGCGTGAGTTATGAATTCTGTAAATCTCCTGCAGGCCTTGTCCAGCTAGCTCTCAGCTGAGGTCCCCTCACTTTATTCTGATCCAAAGAAGATTACTTGCTGATTTATGGTGCCTCCGACACACTGATGCTGGAATGTCAAGGGAACTTTGTTCTAAATAGGATATTCAAAAGCTTTGAAAACATTTCAATGTCTTGACCATAAAGAGGCATTGTTGAGATTTTGATTTTAATAAAGCCACTTCCTTCTACTATTATAAAGGAGAGAAACATCAGCATCGTGTGGCAAGATACTGGGACAGCTCTTAGTCACTGTGGTTCCTGAATCCTTGCTGTGAACAATGGAGAGGGAATCCAAGGCCATCAGCCCTTGGAGCATGGAGACAAAAGTCTTCCTAAGCAGACATTCCTACTGGTCTGGGGATGAAGTTGATTCTTCTGCACTCCCCACAATAAGACCCCTGAGATTTACGGGGAAAATTACAGAGGTGTATCATGAGGAAGTCATAGACCAAACTGCTACTTCTAATGTAGCCAGACTCAAGAAATATAGAGTTTGAGAATGTTTTTCAGTTCTTCTTCATTTCCTGGTGAAAATCTGGCTCTTCCACCAGCCCTTCTCCCCACTAGAGCTAACTGGCCCCCCAAAGATTCCAGCTCATGCTTCCCAACCTGGGCTTCCCTGGGGGTCCTGAAAACTCGCCTCCCTGAGTCTTGAGCATCAGTCTCTGCTTCTCCTTCTTCTTTGCTGACTTTCTCGGCCCCTCTGCTTTCCCACCTTTTGTTCCAGAAGGAACCTCCCCTCCAACATTAGGCCTCGTCTTCTGTGCATGTCACCCTGCACACACTCTTTGCGCCACCCCTGCCCTGCGATGGTTTTAGTTGTCACCTGAGTTCTGCTTCCTCTCCAATCTGTGGTTCTCACCCAGCTCCCAAACTCCAGGCACACTTGCATCTATCTGCCTTCTTGATCCTTCCACAGGAGTTCCCTAGAGAATACTCTGTTAGTGTATCTACAACGTTCCTTTCTGAAATCTATACTCAGCATTTTTATTCCTTTTTTATCTTTCTCTCGTTAAAGGCCATCCACTATATTACCAACTTCTTCCACACTCCAAGTTCTGTTGGGCATACTTGGGGATTGAACTCAGGGGCCCGTAACCACTGAGCTACATTTCCAGCCCTTTTCAATTTTTATTTTGAGACAGAGTTTAGTTAAGAGTCTGAGGCTGGCCTCAAACTTAGAATCCTGCCTCAGCCTCCTGAGTCACTGGGATTACAGGTGTGCACCACACCCACACCCCAAATTCAAGCATCCTGGTAATTGCATTTACAAATTCTTTCCCATATTGCCTCTGTAGGCCTATTGTCCCTGATCCATTCAAGGCCACAATGACCTGTCTTTGGATCACAGCCTATAAGCTCCATGAGTCCACTTTGCTTACCATCTACTTCTACCACATCAAACAGTGCCAGATACATTGTAAACAACTTCTAAACACTTGATGAATACATGAAGAAATTCCACCCCTACATTCTCTCTCCCTTCATCCATTCAACATAACCATCAGAATTAACCAAAATAAATACCAATTTTATCATTATTGGTCAAGGACCTTCAAATGCCCCCCCCATGTGCTGCAAAATGAAACCCACCATGTCTGTTTGTAAGCCTGAGACCCACAACAGAGGGAGACCCTAACCGATTTCTGAGGACTCATTTCTTCCCACCACCATCTGACAGCACCCTATGCACTGAGCAGATTAGATTATTCCCACACCTTTAATGTGTCATGAATATTTCAGTCTCTGATTCTGCTCCTCTGATCTCTCTTCCAGAAATGTCCTTCCCTCTTTGTCTCTGAGATGGAATGGCCTGTTGTCATTGACTGAGTTTTTATAAATCAAGAATTTGTAACAGGCAAGTAAAGTCTGTAAGATTGAGGGGTAAAATTAAATTTAAGGAAGAGACAAAAAGGCTTCTATTTTGAAGCTCCATCTTTAAACATTACCCTTGTTGGTTCTTCCAGCCTTCAGAGTCAAAGTGCCCTGACACCCAGTTCCACCAACCCAACTGCAGAAACAGAGGGAAGGGAGGAGGGAGTGCAGACCCCACTTCTAAGGGTTCTTAAACGAAGAAGAACCTGAGGACTTGTCAGCCAGGGAAAAATGGAGACCAGCACACCAAGGGACAAGAGGGACTGAGGGAAGCAGGGTGTGGGGACCAGATTGCAAAGAGACAGCCTTCCAGAGACTCCATGGAGCAAGGAAAAGCCCACATGCCAGTGGAGGAACCAGGGTAATGGCGGCCATGGAATCCAGGTTGGACACACAGAAGAACAAGTGTGTAGGAGAGGCTCCCGGTCAGCCACCTGCCTTTCCTGGTTCTAAATAGTGGCAGTGGCCATGTACCACTGAGAACAGAGAGCAGAGCACTTCACCTTCACGTGTGTGTGTGTGTGTGTGTGTGTGCTGCCCATGACTGCACAAAAGCACACAGAACACAGAGACCACCTCTCCCACTCCCCGAAGCCACCTGCCAGCACTTGAGCATATTCACTGCAACAATGAGAACTAAAGAGAGCAAACCAGGGATTTCACCCAATGGATAACCTGAAAAACTGCACCACTGCATCTGGAGGACCTCACCTCCAGGCCCCCACTTACAAAGCCCCCCATGACATACCTCCCAATCTCCTCCTCACGCCTCATCCAGCTTTACCTCACCAGACACTGTTGAAGGTTCTGCCTCCTGCCACCTTTTCTGGCCTCTGTTCTGCTCAACTACTCACCCAGAGTAAAGTTTTGGCCTCTGCCTCAGCATCCTTAGAGCCCCGCTTGGGGTCTCGTGCCTTGTGGCCACTCAATAAATGGTATTGACTTGGTTTTCACAGATGCTGTAACTGTGGCCCAAAGCAACTAAATGGCTTTTCAAAGGGCTCCACAACTTGTTAGTGGCAATTCAGGATCAGATGGCAGCTTCTCACTACAGAGGTTGAGCTCACCAAATTTAGTCTAAATTTTTCAATTATCTGCACAGATTTACCTAGAAAGGAATTACAGGATGTGTGTGGTGCTTATTTTCTTTAACCACACTATAATCTAAGAAGCAGTTTTCAAATTAGAGATGGGGGTCATGCAGGGAATACAAATATAGGCTTCAAAACCAGATGGACTCTCTGCTTAGATGCTCATGGGCAAATCCTGAGCATGAGGTCATGGGCAGGTCTCCCCATGAAAGAGGATGCTTGTATAGGCAGCCCAGGGCTGCTCTAGGATTGAGCATGACAGAGGGAGGCCAACCGTAGCCGTTCTTCGAGTGCATTCCTCCATTTTCTTAAAATGAAAATTTGCCAAAAGAAGAAAACACCACAAATTACAAATTATAAAAACTAAAAATTAAACATCACAAAATCAGAGGGAAAAACAATACACTTCTTATAGTAACAGCCTGACATATCTCTATAATGCCTTTTCCCACGCTTTTTATCCACATAGTTTTTCTAAAATTTTTTATTGTAATAAGAAATATGAATCATAAAAATTGTCATTTTAACCATCTTTCTGGTGTACAATTCAGTGGCACTAAATACATTCACATGTGTGCGATCATTACCACCATCTATTTTCATAATAGAGCCTGGGAGAGCCGTTCACTTAAACGCGATGTGAATGATGTCCCCTGAGCTCTGTGCAGCATCAAGGCCCAGCGCAGACTACCTTCTTTCTCACTTCCAAGCCTTGGCACAACTTTCTCTCCAGCCAGAATTCCCCATATTTTATATCCTTCTGCCTCCTACTCCTCTGGGATTCCTACTTACTTCTCAGCCTCAGCCCAACTAGACATGTGAAGCTCCATGGAAACCCCCAAAACTGGATTGAGCATACTTCTTCTGTGTACTGAATTATAGTCATGAACACACTATTTCACTTCCATGGACTTCTCTGCCCTTCCAGGATGTGAGCAAATCCAGGACAAGAACTGTATTTTATTCACCATTGTTATGGCTTAGATATGGTGTCCCGCAAAAGCTCAAGTGTGAGACCATGCAAGAAGGTTTGGAGAAGAAATGATTGGACTATAGCCTTAACCTAATCAGTGAATTGATCCCTGATTAATTAACTGAGTCGTAACTGCAGGCAAGTGGGGTGTGGCTGGAGGGAGTGGTTCATTGGGGGTGTGGCTGTAGTGTATATGTTTTGTATCTGGAATGTGGATCCTCTCTCTCTGCTTCCTGATCACATGTGAGCTGCTCCGCTCTGCCACACTCTACCGCCATGATGTTCAACTTCACCTTGAGCCCCAAAGAATGGAGTTTGCTGTCTGTGGATTGAGACTTCTGAAACCGTGAGCCCCAAATAAACTTTTCTTCCTTCACAATTGTTCTGGTTGTGTCGTTTCGTCATAGCAGTTAAAAAGCTAACTAAAACAACCCCTGAATGCTAGTGATTGATGGGCAATGTGATGAACAAGCAAATGGACTAGTCGATCACCTACTCATTCTTATTTAAGGGCTACTTGAAAATTTCCTTTACCCAGACTATTTTCCTCAAATCCATCCATTCTTTCACTCATTCATCCTTTCAACAAACATTAATTAAGCATCTTCTCTATGAATACACTGATATTAGACTGTTACGTCTAATGATTTGTATATGATGTGTCCCCAAAAGTCTCCTGTGTTAATTCAGGAATCTTCAGAGGTGAAATGCTTGTGAGGCTGTAACTGAATCAGTCTGTCCTAGTTTGAATGGATTAATTGGGTACTAACCACAAGCCGGTGAGGCATGACGGGATGTGGGTCACTGGGGACATGTCCTGGAAGGGTTCATCTTCCCCTCTCTCTGTCTCTGTTTTCTGGCTGCCATGAACACAGTGGCTTTCGTCCACCAGGCTTTTGTACCATGACGTTCTGCCTCACTGTGGACTGAGAACAATAAAATCAGTCCACCATGGACTGCACCTCTGAAACCATGAGCCAAAATAAGCATTTCCTCCTCTAAACTGTCCTTGTCAGGTATTTTGGTCACAGTGACAAAAAGCTGACTCACAAAAAGCTGGCTAGAATAAAATACAAAAATCAAGGATCTTGTAAAGTTTACATTTTGATTGAAGTGTCAGAAGTAGAAAATAAATGGAGGGTAGGGATGTAGCTCAGTGGTAGAGTGCTTGCCCTGCCTGCCTGAGGACTTAGGTTGGATCCCCAACCACATACGCACATACAGAGAGGGAGGGAGAGAGAGAGAGAGAGGGAGGGAGAGAGAGAGAGAGAGAGAGAAATGAATAAATAAGTAAAATGTGAATCCAGAGGGCCAGGTGACATGACTTGGCCCACCATTGTGACATTTGACCTATTCCCTTTCCACAGCTCTGTTCACTCTGAACTATGTCTGCTGGCTCCTGAGTCTGTGATGGGACCCAGGGCTCTTCTTTCCATGGCCATTCAGAGCCACTATCCTAAGGAATTGGAGGTGTGGAGCTCCCTATGAACCTCTCATACCCAAAGTGCCCTGATGCAACTAAAGCTCTGAGAGGTTTCACACAGAAATGCAGAACATACACTCTCCCTGACCCCATAATTTCCTACTCAGACAACCAGACACTACAGAGGATGTCTTGCCTTCTTGCTGTGGCTTCTGTCTCCCTTGGCCTGAGCTTCATGACCAAAGGATAGAACTTTGGAGTACATTTGCTGCCTGTTTAGTGCCTGAGCTCTGGGCTGCTTCTCCCCTAAGAATAATTGTGCAAATGAATTTTAACTTCCCTACTTCTCATGGTCTAAATGTCTGTGTCTCCCCGGAGTTCATGTTTGAAACTAATTACCAGTGTGATGGACTTAGAAGGTGTGAAGTGATTGGGTCATGGAGGAACGCCCTCTGAGATGGGATTGGCGCCCTTATAAATGTCATCTCAAAGTGCTGCCGTGCCCTTCCCACCACCTGAGGACAGAGTGAGGGACTGCCCTCTATGAACCAGAAAACAGGCTCTCACCAGACACTGGAGCTGCTGGCACCTTCATCTGGGACTTCCCAGACTGCAGGCTGAGAAATAAATTTCTGTTGCTTGTAAGCGACCCAGTTTATGGCCTCTTGCTCAGCAGCCTGAGTGGACACCCTTCTGCCCCCCGACTGTGCACAGACATCTTGAGATCCCAATGGCAGGCACCCTGCAGGCTAGAGTTTGGCCTCTAGACACAGGTACAAAGAAGGCGATTGGCTGATCACCATTCAGAGATTTTCATTGTTGACATATGAATGTTTTTCATTCTTCCTGGTGTTGAATTGTATATTTAATACAAATTTGGGACTGTGCTGATGTATGAGTTTATTACAGAGTTCTCTATCTTTTTAAAATCTTAGGAATAGATCAGTGAATGTACAGTATCATGTCTTTTAGTTGCAAAATATTTCATCATTGACCATCTATCTAAAAAGGCCACATTCTATCATAATCATAATAACTACTATTTTTCCCTCTGATGAAGATATTTCACTAATGATTTTGATAAACACAACATGTTGCATTATACATATGCCATTTTATATCTGCGGTCCATTGCGTTGTTTCACGTATGTGTTCTTGAATGTGTCTGTCTTTAAATCTCATTCTACCTTTACTTTTTGTTCACTTCATCCCACTATTAAGATTTTTTTGACGTTTATATCATCTAATATTTGCCATTTCACAGTGTACATTTGCTAGATTTTCTCTATTCTTTCCTCCACTGTTGAACACGTGAGTTACTCTAGCTTCTCCCCGCCAGTCAGTTTCATGACAGTCTCTTGTGTGTTCCCGAGGGTCCTGGGTCCTATCCCTGTGATAACTATATAACAGTGGAGCTCCTGGGTTGTGGGCCCTCAGCTCATCCCAGTCCCCCAGATTGCCCCTCGGCATCACTCACGTCTCCACCCTCCCACGCTCTTACACACATTTTGTATCCTATGCTCTTCTAAGCTTTGCTGTTATGATGCCTGTCAATCAGTATCTCATTATTATTACTTACATTTTAGTTGCTATGGTGTTTTGACATATTTACATAAAATTGTATTGAGTCTTCTCCTTCTGTGGAATAACTATTCATAGTTACACCCACTTTTCCTATTTTTGCACTTGGCATTACATCTTAAACATTTCCACATATTCTTCATGAACATTATTTATAATGGGCAAATAATATTCCATAATATACCACATGTTTTTTAACCATGCTCTTTAATTTGATTAAACCCTTATGTAGTTTCTAATTTTTACTGACTCTTACATGACCCATACATGAACGCTTGCTATACATGTGATTACTTCCTTGGGATCATGTCTTGGGAGAACAGTGATTGATTCAAGGGGTAGGAAACATTATAAGTTACTTAGTACATTTACCAAATTGATCCTCTAGAAGGAAATGCCAGTTACAGTTCCATTTATAGCAATATATGCAATATTTTCCAAATTGTCACCAACCTGAGATATGGGAAGATCTAGCTCATTTTTGCTTAAGCATCTCACTATTGACACCTAGATCTATGTAAGGTAAATTAGAGATTTCTATCTCTTCTTTATAGAATTGTTTCTGTGTTCTTTGCTCAGGTTCTCTAGGTTGCTTGTGTTAGTGTCAATTTGCAAGAGCTCTTTAGGTAAATGATACTTATGTCATATTGCTTTCCACATCTGAGGCATCCATGGATGATTCTGATACTTGGAAAGATGGAGGTTGTCTTGCATGGGTATCTAAGAATGGTAGATTGCAAAAATGCTACCAAATATCAAGAAAAGTAAGAAAATATCTGTAAGCAGGGACAGAGCTTCATATAATTCTCTATGGAAGCAGAATGCCTTAATGCTGGCCAAGAGCCAGAGTAGCCACCAAAGGGGAAGTCTCAACACATCATCTGCTCTGCACCTTTCTTCATTTTACCTGTGCCCAATCATTCCATTTAATGTAGCTCTAAATCAGATCAGTTGTACTGCAAACCTATTTCTAATTCTCAAGTAGCTAATCATACAACACCTTGTTCTGTGCTGTGTCAAATATTGCCGAAAGCCAGTGCATTAACCTCCAGAGTTCTCCTGAGCACTTGTGACCAAAGCTCCTGTTTGCACTTAAGGCTGAACATGTGTAAGGCTAATCATGGAACCATGTAGCTGTCAGGCTGCAAGGGGCACTGAAATACCCCGTCTCTACTCTCCTTCAGGGACACCTTCCCCTTTCTCCTGGAGAGTACATGGAGTCATTTAGCCTCTAACTCTTTGCTAAGAGGCTACAGAATATAGCTCTCATACTAACAAGCGCTTCACACTTGATTTTTCATCAGATCCCCAGCTAGGCAAATTTCCATTTCGTTCCAAATCCTTCTTTGTTGGATTCCAGATGCAGAAACTATACAGGTACTCTGCAACTTACTATGGGGTCACAATCCTATCAACCTATCATAAGATGAAAACATTTTAAATCAAAAATACATTTAATACACCTAACCTATGGTACATCACCTTAATCTAAACTATCTTAAATATGATCAGAACACTCATCAGTGAGTAGCCTACAATCTGGCAAAATCATCTAACACAAAGACAGTAGTCTCGGAATAAAATGTTGAATATCTCATGTAATTTGTGAATAGAAGCACACAATATGAATTCTTTTGTATCTGGTTTTCTTCACTCAGTACAATGCTTTGGAGAATTCATCTATGTTGTAGTGTGTATCAGCATTTAATGGTCATTGCTCCACAGTAGTCATGTGAAAATAACACAATTTGTTTATCAAGCAAATTGTTGCGAGACCTTTGGATTGTTTCTGGCTTTTACTTTTTGTGGCATCTTACAGACATATGTTTGCATCAAGGACCAAAAAAAGCACAAAAAGCACCAACCATAAAGGAAATACTGATAAATAGGACTATGTGGATGGAACCCAGGGTCTTGCAAATGACAGGTCAATGCTCTACCACTGAGCTACACCCAGGCCCAAGGACAACTTTTAAAGTAAGAATTTGTTGATCAAAAGACATGTCAGGTGGAGAGAGGTGAACTTCAGAGTGAGAGAATGTAGTTGCAGGACTAAAAAGGACTCATACTGAGAAGTATACACCCTTCCTACAACTCGTTTCTTTCAAGTAAATATGGAAATGGAATTTATAGGCCTTAGCTTAAGTACTGTTTGCCTTTGTTAAAAAGAATAAAGGAACGAAACTGCTGAACTGCTTTCCCAGGTGGTTGTACTGTTTTGCCATCTACATCACATGAAAGTCCAAGTTGCTCCATGGCTTGAGTAACATCTGGTATTATCTAGCAAGTGTGGGGTAAAAATCTTTATTTTTCCCTGATGACTCAAGTGTTCAGTACCTTTTCATTTGCTTATGGCCATTTCTCTATTTTCGTTTGAATTGCCTGTTCAAGTCTTTTGTACATTTTTCAAAATTGGGTTATTGTCACTTCATTGTTTAGTTGTAAGACCCTCCTATAGATTCTGAACTAACGTCCTTTGTCAAATATTTATATTATAAATATTTTCTCCAAATATGTCTTGTACTTGTCTATTTCCCTCATTAATGTTTTTTGTTTGTTTGTTTTCTTGTTTTGTTTTGTTGGTAAGGAGGAGAGGAAAACTTTATTTTGGTTTATGATTTCAGAGATTCAGTTCATGATCTGCCAACTCCAAGCTCTGGACCTGAGGTAAAGCAGAACATCATGGCAGACGGACATGGCAGAGGGAGGCAGCTCCGGACATGGCAACCAGGAAGCAGAGGGAGACCTCTGCTCATCAGAGAGAAAAAATAAACCTCAAAGGCAGTGACCTATTTTGTTTAGCCACACCCTCCTTGCCTACCATTATCATATGGTTAATTCACACAGGTGATCAATTCATTGATTAGGTTAAAGCTCTCATAATCTAATCATTTTACCTCTAAACATTCTTACATTGTCTCACACTTGAGTTTCTGGGGGGAAATTCATATCTAAACCACAATATTCCATCCCAGGTCCCCAAAACTCATGCCCATCTGACAAGGCAAAATACATTCAGTCTGTTTCTAAGTCTTCATAGACTTAACAATTATAGCATTGCCCAAAATCCAAGTCCAAACTTTCATCTGAGACTCAAAGCAAACTCCTAACTATAAGCCAAGATCAAAACTAAGTTACATATATGCAGTACATAATGGCACAAAGTAAAAATTTCCATTCCAAAAGGGAGAAAGAGGGGCATACACAGAAGGAATGGGACCAAAGCAAAACCAAAATTCAGCTGGGCAAATAATTCCTATAGCTCCATGTCCAGCATCTGGGGCACATAGCATCATGATGTTCTCTCCAAATGGCCTGTGCAATTCTGCCCCTATGACCTTGCTAATTACAGCCCCCTGGCTCCTCTCTTGGCTTGTCTCTGCTCAATTCCTGTAGTTTCCTTAGCAGGTATTCCAAATCACTAGCATCTCTTAAGTTTAGGATTCTCCACTGGAGCTTTAGCTTCCTTCCTTCATCTTTGTGCATCACCCTGTGAGGGGCTACCTGGAGAGATTCCAACCCTGCTATACTTTGCTTGGCCTCTCAGCCTTCCTTTGAAATCTCAGTGGAAACCTCTATGAACCCTCAGCATCCTGCTTTCCTGCAGAACCAGCATCACATGGTAGATGCCAAGGTCTGCTGCCATCTCAAGCAGTGACCAAGGGTCCTTTGTCCATGGCCACAGCAGCCTCTGAGCACCTGGGCTACTGAGCACATGAAGCAATTTCCTAGGCCCTCTTGTGTAAGCATGTGCCACCATGACATCTTCTCAAAGGAATTTTTACTTTTATATCTTTGAACCTGAAATGACTGTGGTCTTGCCAATTCCTGAGATAACCTTCAGCCATCTTTCCCATTATTTCTGGGTAAATTGTTTAATGTTTCTTAGTGGCTATAATCTCTAACAACCACACCTTCCTTTGCCCCAGATTTACTCACACTTTTCTGGCCAAACTGCAAGTTTTTCCAATCTTTATGCTCTGCTTTCTGCTCCTCTGTACTTAGCTAAAGGAGTCCAGTGATATCCATGCTACCACCAAATGCTGTGTTGCCTTCTCTGTCAGATTAATTAGTCCATCACCTTTAAATTCAGCATCAGAGAAAGTCTCAGGACATGGGAAAAATGTAGACAACTTTTTCTTTTTTTGCCAGATTGTAACATGAATGGCCTCCAGTTCAATTTCCAAAAAAGCCCTCCATATCTTCTGACACCTCATGATCCCTGTCTTTACTGTCTGCAGTCCTATCAGCATTCTGGTCTTCCGAGCCCCTGCAAGATTCACTCATTACATTCCACTTAAACATTCTAAAGCTTTTCCAGCCTGTGTCTCTAAATTTTTTGAAGTCCTCCCTCAAACTCCAGAAAAGCTCCAGAAGCTACTGAACCATATGGTCAGGTTATTCACAGCAACAAATCCACTTCTCAGTACCACTTTCTGTTTTAAGTCCGCTTTTCATTGCTGTGAACTAAAGGAAACAACTCAGAAGATGAAATGGTTATTTTGTTTCATGCCTTCAGAAGTTCAGTCGATGGTGGGCTGACTCCATAGATGTGGGCCCAAGATGAGGCAGAACATCATGGCAGAAGGGCATGGCAGAGGAAAGCAGCTCAGGACATGGCAACCAGGAAGCACGGTTTCCTCATTGAGTCTTTTAGTGAGCAGAATTTTTTGTTTTGATAAATTCCAATCATCAGGGTTTTTTTTATAGTTAAATGTTTTCAGGATTTGTTATCTAAGTACGGATTTTAAAGAGAATTCTTTGTTGTCTTTCTTCCTCTGGTATTTTCTCTTAGAAGCTCTGTAGGTTCAGGCTTACTGCAGATATTAAATTCACTCTTGTGAATGCTGTGAGGTAGTGATTGAGGCTCTTTTATTTTTTCCAACTGTAATATAACTTATCCAAGCAAATCTGTTAAGAAGACTCTCCCTTTCCCATTGAATTACCTTGATGAATTTGCTGTGAAACAATTGATTGTATGTAGATCTATTTCTTTATTCTCTATTCTGTTCCATTGAATCTATTTCTATCCTTATGCCAATACCATGCTGTCTTGATTAATGTAGCTTTACGGTAAGTCTTGAAATGAGGTAATGTATACCCCTAACCTTGTTCTTCTTTGTCAAAATTGTTTTGAATATTGCACAGTGTTTGCATTTTCATATATATTTTAGAATCCCCTTGTCAATTTCTACAGAAATGTTTGTGGGGACTTTGTGATAGTATTGAATCAAGTGGAAAGACTTGACATCTTAATATATTGAGTTTTGACAAATGTATCTGAATGGTGCATCTCTATATCTTTAATTTTTCTTTGCAATATTTTAGTTTTCAGTGCAGAGATTTTACACATCTTTTGTCAATTTTATCCCCAAGCATCTTTTGAATTTTTAACGAATTTTATTTAAGTACTATTTTCAATTATTTACTGCTACTATGTGGGAATAGAATATTATATACAAAACAGTTTTAGAATATCATCTAAATATGCAGATATAATTGACTTTTGTATCCCAGCTTCTTGCCAAATTCATTAGATAAATTTAGTAACTATTTACTTTGTTTCTTGAGATTTTCCATGTACAATAGTCATGCTGTCTGTCTGTAAACAAAGGCAGTTTTGATTATTCCTGTTCAATGTTATTGTTTTTGCTTCTTTGTCTTGATGTGTTACACTGATTAGTAGCACTAGTACAATTTTTAATAGAAGCATTGGGAGTAGATACCTTGTCTTGTTCCCACTAACTTTTCACTGCCTATAATCTTGGATCTATGGTGTTGTAGATTTTTTCATATTGAGGAAGTTTCTCTATACATAATTTTCAGAGAGGTTTTTTTCTTTTTTTGTAATTGTAATAGGTATTGCAGCTTGTTTGTCAAATGCTATCCTTTACCTGTGGAGGTGCTCACGAATGGATTAATGCCAATTATGAAAGGGTTTGCAGCTGTGAGTTCAGTCTCAGGTAGTTTCCTCATGTTAATGTGCTGATGAGTCCTGAGCTACAGATTCAGAGGGAAACTTCTATAGATTTCCATGGCTTTCACTCTGTGCTCATCTCTCCATTCCATTACTCTTCTGTGGGCCTTGTCCCCTGGAATGTGACCTTTCAGGCCACTGGGGGACCAGGTCCCCATCCTACTTTCCTGTGTTCTGTGAACAGAATGTTTTTCTGTGGTCTGTAAGACAGTTCATCAGTGTCTGTGAAACGGTCACCTTCTGTGTTCACATGGTTGTTTTTTACTTTCTGTTTAGTCTGCCAAATAGGCTAGTAACTGCTTATGCAAGGTTTGACCTTTGAGATGTGTGGCTAGCTTAACTGCAAGCAAATAAAAGACAGTGTTACACGCAGTAAAGACAGAAGCAGCTTCCTCTGTGACAAGTGCTCCATCTCTCCTGAATAAAGCTCTTCTCCTCAGACCTCAGTGCACAGAGACTGAGTCCTTTTTCCCATCACATTGCTGGAGTTGATACTAATTCTCAGTGCATGCTGGTCTTGCCTCCTGGTTGCAGCCATGTGCAACACTTCCCTGAGACTTCTACCCACCTGGTACTCCCCAAGCTGTCTTCTTAACTGAGGGATATATTGCTGAGTCCCTTTCTGCATTGCGTCTAGTGAATTTTCTCAAGGCACTAAACTAAGACACTCTTGGCACTTTATTTCTTGCCCTTCTCTCAGTAATAATTCTGCTGTGCTATAATTACTCAATGTGTGGAAAACAGTGCCGCATATAGTTTGTCTGTTTAAACTTCAAAAGAAACTTTTAGAGTTAAAAAATATTTTAGGTGGGAAAATCAGTCTGGTCATTCTTCCCCCATGATGGCATAAGTGAAAGTCTTCAAATTTGATTTTATGTTTTTTATATAACACATACTTATTGATAGGCAGCAGGCATTTATGTTAATGTGGAAGATGCTTCATTGAACGATAACCAATCATAATCCTAAAGATTTCCTAATATGAAAAATCAGGTGGCAAAGAAGCAAACACAGTCAATATATGGGATGTCAGATGGAACCATGTGCTAAGAAGCCAATTAAGGCAGAAAAATTAAATGGGTGTTAGTGAGAGGGGATTGCAATTTAAAATGAGTAGATGGGAAGATGTCACAAAAGTGACATAATTACAGCAAAGATCTGGAGGAGGCAGATAAATAAAGCATGAAGATATTTGTAGGTAGTGCTCCAAGTTGGGGGAACAGGGAGAGTAGACGTACTGGGGCAAGATCACTGCCTTCAATGTTCACTGGACAACCAAGAGGCCAGTGTGTGGAGAATGAAGTGAGTGGAGGATGATAGATAAATACAAACACATGTGCAGGGGAGGCTGTTCCTGCAACATCTTGAAACCCATTATAAGCATTTTGTATTTTATTCTAAATTCCAGAGGAATGAAATATTCTTATTTTTACTTTCACAGGATGCCCTTTAGTGATTTAGTTAAGCACAGAAAATGAAAAAAACAATGGCAGATGTTAGGAGGCCTTTGAGATAATTCAGATAAGAAATGATTGTGATTAGAGTCAAAGAGGAACAAGAGAGGTAGTAGAAAATGGCTGGGTTTAGGATATATTCTGATGGCAGAGTTGACTGAATTTGTTATTATAAGACCTTAGACGTAAGCCATCCTCCCCCTCCCTCTTCAACTAGGGCTCCATACCACCTCCTAATACTAGAAATGAAAGAACTAGAAAATCATATTTTTCATCCTATACTATTACACTGGGCTAAAGTACTGGGGGAGAGTCCAGAGGCCTCCTTTGGAGACAGTGACAGAGCAGCCTTTAATGTGCTCCTCCTAGCAACATAAATTTGCCCTGGGCTTCATTTCGTACCCATAGGCTGCAAACTCCTTGTCCTCAAGGAATACACTAATACCCATGAAATGCATAGCATGTAATGTGGTAAACATCAGGGAAGCTAGTGGGAACCTGCTTTTACTGGAAATTTTAGGAGGACCTTTTGTGCTTACTTTGGAAATGTGAGTCTTCCAGCTTAAGAGTTGGTGGCATAGAGAGAAGGAGGGAAGCACAGGCATTTGTGGTGGCAGCAATGTGCATAAAGGTCACAGTGCAAGGGAAATCAAGATGCAGTGGGGACCTAAGAGTACTTCAGAAGGGTCAGAGCTGTCCATCAGGACATCACACAAGTATACTAAGGAGTCAGGCCCAAGACAGATTGTGAAGCCCCATGCTAGGGAACTGTATTTTAATTGCAGAGGAGTGGGAACCATGGAGGAGACTTGTCTTACACTGAGAAAGGTCACTCTGCCACTCTGCAGTGTGGAGGATGGGTCGGAGTCCAGCCAGATCAGAGATGAGGAGACCCGTTAGGGGGCTGCCATGAGAGTCTGGAAGAATGATGTTAATAGCCTGAAATAAGCTCCTGCCAGAAATAGAATTGTAGAATTTCAGAAAATAACAAAAGAGAATCTAAAGAATGGATGTGATTGAATGTGGCTTCTGGGAAAGAAAACAGTAAAGAAAAATCCAAATCTTCTGACTGAGACACAGGATAAAACAGTAGGACCATTGATTGAGATATCCAGGGTAAATAGAGACATAGATTTGGATGACTTGTGATAAATTCAGCTGGAGCAGGTTAGGTATCTGCTGTCTGTGGATACCTATCTGACACTGTCCACTGATAATTATTCATGTAGGTCCGAAAGCTCAGGAGAGCCATCCTAGCTTGAAATATATTTGAGGGTCAGAGCGTACAGATGGGAACTGGAGCGTTGGGGTGAGAGAGATCACAGAGGAGAGAGTCTAGAGGACTGAGGACAGAGACCGAGAAATGCTGACATATTAAGGGATTGACAAAAAGAAAAAAAGAGGAGCCAGCAAAGGAGACGGTGATGTAGGAGCCAGTGAGGTAGAAAGAAAACCAGGACAACGTGGTGTGAGGAGAAGGTGGAGGTACAGACTCTGGAACACTTGCGTACTTCCAGAAGACAGGGTTGGTCACCAGTGATAACTGGGATGAAGATTCAGGTAAGAAGAAGCCTGTAGAGGCCATTGCATCTACCAAAAAGCAAGTCATCCACTGTTCCTAACAAGAGTAACTTCAGTGAAGTGCTGACCAGGGTTGTGGGGCATCCAGCAGGTGGGCAGAACCAAGGTGGGCTGTGAAGGAAAATGGAGCGCAGCACCAGAGCTCAAGTGTGGCTTGAGATACATGGAAAGCTTTTGTTGTGGCTGTTGTTGCCTGAGAGGGGAGGCAGGTGAACCTATTTAAATGTTGATTACCAGGAGTCAGTATGGAAGGAATAATTGTACTTCCTGAAAAGAGAGTTGGAGGCTGAACAGTGTGCCTCCTGAGGAGGCAGGAATGTGTGCTTCCTTTGTGTGTTTCCAAACACACATAGGAAAAGTACTTCTCAAAAGATCAGGCATGGGTAAAGATGGGTACCCCCTATGGATTGAATTATGCCCTCCAAGACACATGTTAAAATCCTAATCCCCAGTACCTCAGAATGTGAACTTATTTGGAAACAGGATTATTACAGATGCAACTAGTTATGTTAGATGATGTCATTCTGGAGGTCAGATTGAGCCCCTATTCTAGGATGTCTGGTATCCTTAAGAAAGGGGAATTTTGATACAAATGCACAAAGGGAGAACACCAGGTGGTAAAGACAGAGACAGGGTGGTGCAGTGATAGCCAGGGAACACCAAAGTTTACCTGCAAACCACCAGAGCTAGGGGGGGACACGGAACAGATCCATCAAGAGAGGGAACCAATCCTGGATCTCAACTTCCAGTTTCTAGCACTGTGAGGCAATAAGTGTGTGTTGTTTAAGCCACACAGTACAGTACTCCCATTTATCTGCAAGGGATATGTTTCAAGACCGCAGGAGATGCCTGAAACCACAGATTATTGAACCCTATATATAAGCACTGTGATCCTGGGACAGTGGATCTGAAATCTGAGAAGGTTACTAAATAATTAATGGACAGGTAGCATATACAGTGTGGATACACCTGACAAAGGGATGATTCATGAATGAAAGAGGACAGATATTTATTTTATCATGATATCCAGAATGGCCTTCAATTTAAATCATTATGAATGATTTAATGATTACTTATGAATCATTTATTTCTAGAATTTTCCTTTAAAATTTTCAGACATGGTAGACCACAGACAACTAAAGTGATGAAAAGTTCTGGAAATGGTTATTGCAATTTCTTCCCCCCAAAGCAAGTGAGGAGATACTGCACTTTGCTGCAGTATTTTGTTATTGCAGTCTCAGAAAACTAATACAATACCAATGCAAATAAGTTCTCATTTTCAGTGACAAGACAGTGAGGGAATTCTGACCTAATGGTGCTACTTTTATCATGAACTTGAACTTGATGTCATCTGTGCGGTGTGTGGGGAAGTGGGGATGGAGTGCTGGAAGAGTAGAAGACAGGAAACAGCCATTCTGAACAATGGTAGACCACAGTCTCCCTGGCCATCCTCAGGCCCCATTTGAGTTTAGAACTCAATAATTATTTATAGTGTGCATGTGCTTTTTGGGAGTTTTTGTTTTTGTTTTTTGGAAGAGTCTTTCTAGTGAGAGTCCATCACTTAGTACAATTATTTCCGGCATTTCTTTTCCACCACTGGAGTCAAAGCCAACTGTCTTTTCTGCCCTGCTGGCCTTTTCTTAGAGACTCGTCCTTAGCAAAGGTACAGAGCAATAAAACTATTTTATTCATAGGAAAGGTCATTAAAATTATTCAGCGGGCTGTTTGCCAATGTGCCTCTTGCCTTCTTCCACCACCAAGAACTAATCCCCAGGGTTTAGCTTATAAAATCCATGACTAAAATATGTTTTTGTCTTTCATCATCAGCTTTCTCAGACCTGGTGGCTCTGAGCTGTGCTCTGGCACTGAAACGCCTCTGCAAGGCATTTTTCTTTGCCCTTAAGTTCAAGGATGTCTTAAGAGGCTTGTTTTCTCTCACGATGAATATGAATCAAGCCTCAGCAGGGTCTGTAACTAACTGGTCCTAAAAAAGTGCGGTGACATGGCCGGTGGAGGAAAGCTGGCCTTTGAAAACCTTGCAAAAAACACATTTTCTTTCCACACGCAGCCTGGATCAGCCAGGAGAAAACATGGTGAGATGCGTGCAAATCTCCTGAAACGCAGGTGAAGGACACAGAGAGAGCAGCCCATTGAGGTTTATGAAATCCGAATTTTTCCCACTGCTAGGTGAGCCAGTTTTATTTTAGATTCTGGCTTCGGAAGGTGCTACAAAATGCGAAACCTGTCCAAAAGGGTGATGGGTTCCTCAGAGAAGTCACAAGTGTGGGAAAGCATGCTACAGAAAAAAAATAACAGTAATCCCACTACCAAGAGAAAATCATTGTAATGGCGCCCACTGGGCAGGAGTCACTAGGGAAATGGAGGAGAGGACGAGCACCGGGAAGACTTCAGGAAAGACACAGACGAAAGCCGTGGTCAGAGCTGGACAGGAGCAAGGGGTTGTGTTGGCCTGAGAGGGTCCCATGGGATGCCTGTGATAACATCCCATGAATTCCTGACCCCCTGAAGAAGGCAACAGCTGAAGTCAGTGGCCCAGGGCTCCAGTGGCTCCATAGAGAGGAAGCCAAGCAATCAGAAGGTACTTGTCAACAGAAGTGGGTCCAATTCCAACCCCAGTGGAAGGAGGTCCAAGCCTGCCCAGGATCTGTCTGCTCACCACTGCCCCTCGCAGAATGCTTTCTGGAGGGAGAGATTCACTCCCTGATTCTCATTCCTCACCAGTGACTCAGTGTGCGTACACACACCTCAAACTCTGGGCATCCAACCTACACACCACTCTCTCCAACCCTCATTTCATTATGATGACATAACGTGCATATGCAATCAAAGAATAATAAAGCTACAATGTAATTTTGAGACAATCCAGTCCTTCCTCTCCTTCCCACCTGCCCCTCCCTCTGTAAAGACCATCACAACCACTATTGCCATCATTGTTTTATAGAAAAGAAAAACTGAAGACCAAGATTTACATAGCTTGGCCCCCATGGTTTCTTGATGGAAAAGTTAACATGAAACCTGGATATTTTGATCCTGTATTCAAAGATCTTTCTACTACACCGTGCCAAAGGGTCCAGAGTCCAGAGATCAGGAATCACCAAAAGGACCACCAAAATAGACTCCGTGCACTCTGGCTTTCTGACAACAGTTCTAATATGGGTGTCTCTTGCATAAGTCTTTTTACATCTAGTGAGTTTTTATTAACACGTTTTAGAAGATGGATTTCATTTTATCTATACTTCATAATTTATTTCAAAACCCTTTCCTAAACGGAATTTCATTTAATCCTTATTAAAAATAAAACTGAGAAAAGATAGGTTTTGTATTATTTGTGCTTATCATCTACATTTTAGAAAAGAGGAAAATGAAGGTCTGAGAGGAACGTCTGAGAGTTCAAGTTCACAGGGCTTGTGACATTAGGCCTGAGATTGGATCCCAGTATCACTGACTTCTAGTCTAATATTTTCTAATATTCAACAGACAGTCATTGAACTGATGCAATACATCAGGACCTACACCAGAGGTCGGAGCAGTAGAGATCTAACTAGAAAATGTCAAATGTCCTGGATTTAGAAGCTTAGTAGGAAACTAAATAAATAAACAGGTGAATTATGCTCAGTGAAAAGAGAATTATTAATCAGAGATGTCACGTGGCTACTCTGAGCCTCCATTTCCTCATTTGCAATAATAACTTCTTTGCAGAATTTTATGGAAGACACACAATGATACATAAAAATTTCGCTTCTTTATAGTACTGTACTATAAAGAAGCTCTGTGAGCAGAAGCAAGATGCTCACATTTGGGGGCAGTGAGAGTTCCAGGCATAACTGCTCTGACAAAACGGAAATTTGTTTCACTGAACTTAGAAGAACCAGCTTCCCACTGACACACAATGCCCTCTCAGCCCCTGTAATTTTGGAGGGTAGGGACCAAAGCCTGCAGGGTGCCCCCACACAGTATAATAGATCTTGGAGAGATCTATTCTGACTTGAAATTTGCTCACATGCTGAATGAATAAGAATGCATTGCTTACTTTCTCTGATTTCGAGCCCCTGAGGGGTAGAACAGCATAATTATCCCAATAAATAACATGGCATTATAAGTCAATAATGGATGGCACCTTCCTGGCAGCTAGACTGTAATCGCAAGGATTCAGACCTTGAGTGTGCCAAGGTGCTTGTTACTGCAGGGTTACCATGGGCTTATTACATTCTTTTGGTCTTGAACATGACTGACTCTGCAGCTGAGTTCATTAGGCAAACAGCTGGCGTAATTGATAGTGTGAATACCACTTCATTTCCTGCTGCTCCAGGAGAATGTGCTTTGAGGTGGGAGAAAATGACCAGTCCTGCCACTGTGAGTTCTGGCCAGCGTACTTTAGATCGTGTCTGCAAAATTGTCTTCTCCTCTTTAAAAGAAAAGACCGTGGGAGGGGGCCTATCAGTTCCTTGCTTTCTCTTGGTGGGGTGGAAATTCCAAGGTCAGATCTAACTTGGTCGGGAAGAATTTTATTGAGAGTTCCCCAGAACTCAGTGAAAAGCCTTGGCAATGCCAGAAGAGATGAGCGGTCCATGGGGACAAAGACAGTGGGGCCATGTCACCATGGTCAGCCACCAGCCTGAGGCTTCTGGATGTGAAGGAAGGGGCCCCCTGGTTTAAAATGCCTTGGAGCATATTCAGCTGTGGCGGTTCTTTGAAGGGGGAACGGAAACAGGATATGAAAATTCTACTGGGTGGAGAGAAATACTTCATTGTATAAATTACCTTATATGTTTGGACAATTCCAGTGAACATCTCAGAAGGCCTTGTTTAGCTTGACAGTTATTCTACGAAGTATCCAAAAATTATGATAAAATAATAGTCCAATTTGGAATAATCAAAATAATAAGAAATGACTTGCTCTCACTTAAAATAAAATCTACTACCAAAGCAACAGTTACTATACAATGTGTTTCTGGGACCAGAATAGACATGCATATTAACAGAAATGAGAAATCCAAATGCAAAGAGACACAAATTCATATGGGAAATAAAGTCCAAGTAAAAATATTCTAAATTACTACCACCTTTTGCTTTCTTGGGGAGGGACGGCAGTGTGATTGCTGTAATTCATGTCAGCAGCTAACTAACATCAATCATTAACCATCTAGCAGCATAGAATATCTGGAAGAGACTTTGGAATTTCTGTTGTTTCATCTATTTTTCCCTTTAGTGGAGCGAAAGAAGTATGTTTAAGAATGATGCTGAGGCAAAATTAAGTGAAAAGACAGATCATCAAAAATGGAAATATGAATTTCAGTTCAAAAAATAAACAAATTGGGGGGGAAATATTTGCAACATGTATTATGAAGGATTGATATCCTCAGTATGCAAAGAGACTAGTAAAGCAAAGAATAATAAAGAATTTTAAAAAAGGAAAATGACCTGAAGTAGTAGTTCACAAAAAAAGATACAAGAACATAAATATTTCCATGAGTGTTTTCACAAAGTAAAATACAGGAAAACTATGGCATTATTTTTGCTTATCAAATTTGCAAGCGTAAAATATACTTTTTTTAATCATTGTTAAGGAAGCAGCAAAATGTACAACTGATGGAAGAATAAACTGATACATTTATGGATGGCAATATGTTGGAAATCTGGAATCTGTTCCTGCCTTTTAACCCAGCAAGCTCAGTGCTTGGCATTTATTCTGTGCAAACTATTATAAATGATCACAAAGATTTATGTGTAAGTATTTTCAACATGGTGTTTATAATTTAGAAACAATGTAAAGGCCTGTCAATACAGGAGTGGTTATGTGGTGCGGGGTGATACAATGGAGAACTATGGAAGTATTGAAAAGCACATATAGAAGTGCATCTAATGATATGGAAAATACTCTTTAGAAAATTACTTCAGAAAAGTTTATACGTGCATGATTATAATGATTTCTCTTGGTAGTGGGATTACTGTGATTTTTTTTCTTCAGCGTGCTTTCCCATACTTGTTAAAATTTCAACAAAGAACATTTAATGCAATTGAAATCTAGAAACTATGGTGTCTTGTTATAGTTGCTTTCTAGAAACCTAGTGCAGAAAATTTCAAAGCGTAAGACAGAGCCTGAAGTAGGCACCTAAGTGTTTCCTTATAGTGGTGGGGAGTGTTATGCCTGTCCAGAACTAGTCCCCAGCACTGCAGGCCTCGGGTAGAGACTGTCCCATTGCAGCTGCTGGCGTAGACCCAGGCTTACCACTTCCGCCTGGACCACCAAGCGTTGCTTTCCCTAGTCAAGGGGTGGGTCATGGATAGGTCAGAGACAAAAACCAGCCCTTCGTGGCCAATTTGACTCCTCCCAGAATTGCTTGGATGACTAAAAAGAAGGGTTTTTCCATTTTTCTTCCATTGGAAGTGGAGTTGTGAACTCTCTCTAGTAGTCATTGAGATGAATCATTCCAAAAACGAGGCTGATGGGAAAAGGAGAAGGGATGGTAAGAGAATCTGTTCCTAAGACATTTCCTAAGTCTTTGGATCAATGCATGCCCAAAATTCAAATGACTCTTCCCTCCGTGCAACAGCGACAACAAAACAACAAAATCAACTTTGTAGTTAAATGAGAAAAAAAAAAACCAAAAAGCAGCCCCTTGAACCATCTTAGGCTGCTTATCAGTTGGAGTCTATTACCTGCAAATGAAAGAGACCTAATTAACACAGAACTCAAAGAGTTCACAACTGATTGTTCAAAAGTGACTGGAAAACTTGAAAGGATCGGAATGAGGAGGTGTCCAAAGTGAGAACAGTTCACTTTTACCTTCCATTTTTGAGTTGAAGCACTCAGTCATGATGAAGGGACTCGGTTGGTTCCCAAGCTGCACTGACCCTAGCTAATTAGTTCTGATGGCATGAATAAGGGGTGCCCACCTGAAGTTATCAGAGACATCCACAGCTCCCTACATCACTACTTGAAAAGCACCCTTCATTCATCCTCCATTCCTTCTAAAAGTGAAGCCAGAATTAAAGACAGGAAGTTAGTATAGATAGATGATTGGGTTGAATCAAGAAAATGGAGGCCGATTTGTGTCCAGAAAGTTAGATACTGTCCCTGGGAGATTAGCATGTTCATGCCTCCAGAGCCCTTTGATACTGCCCCTCCCCAAAAGATTGTTAATGAAACAAATCCTGAGCAGAGGAGGGCTAAGAAGGGCTCTGCTCCCTTCCTGCCTAGCACTCCACCTTGACCCTTCCAGCCCACCTGCCCACCACTCGCCCCCACCCCCAGACATTTCCCCAGTCACTATGCAGGATGCGAGGAAAATGAACAAGCTAAGGAAGAAGAATGCAAGAGAACAAAGGAAACCTTAGTCTATAAAAGGGGCAGGACGCTCTCACCTCTTGGAATACCAGTCATCTCCCTCCCAGGAAAAGTTCATGTTACTACCTTTACATAAAACCTACTGTATATGCTTGCCTCAGAGTGCTTCTCTATATTCAGACTTCAACTTTTGAGGAAGCAGAACTTGTCACCAATAACCAGCAGTTGATCAAAAGGATGGGGCAAGTGGACTTGCCCAAAACCTTTAACTTGCGGTGTTTATCTCCCAGACCAGTTTCCAACTTCTATGTATTATTAGTAAGAGTTCAACCAGGAAAGCACAACCCCCAGGTGCAATATGGAGTAAGGGGTAGGTTTTAGGAGTTCGACCTAGTGAAACTGTGGGATGAACTGAGAAGTGAAGCTGGAGAATCAGAGAAACTCACTAGTGAGCCATTCTGAAGCTTCCACATGCATTGCCATTAGTGTAGGCCAGTTAGAGGTTTCTGGAAATCTCAGAAGCCAGTGGGAATAAGGGGTGACTGTGGCACAGTCTATGGAAGACCATCACCTCTGTGTTTGGAAGTGGGCTGGTAATTTCTTTGAAGGAAGGACTGACAGAAAGAAGAGCTGGGTGTGGGGAGAGAGAGAGCTTTCCGGGAAGCTGGAACTGGGGCACACACTTGTGTCATAAAGAGGGGCCCTTAGAGAACAAGGGAGGCTGCTTCACTTCTACCTTGGACAGCTCTTGCAAAGTTTCCTTTGTCCCATCCTAATTTGGGATCCTATGGGGAGGAGCCTCTGGGAAGTAGCTCCATCTTGCCAGACTGATGGTTGTATAACAGCCACAGGTGTGGATACAATCCACCTGGAGAGCTATTCAAATGCAGATCTGATTCTTCGGCTCTGGCTGGGACCCACCTTAAGCATTTTTAACAAGCTCTGGTGGTGCAGTGTTCCTGGTCCCCAGACCACACTTGAAGTAGCAGGATTTGGTCCCTTTGATGAAAGTTAGGGGAAAGTCAAATTCAATAAGCATTGGAGCAAAGAAGGGAGTTCTTGCCAGCTTCATTTTATTTTCCTTTCAAAATAATAAACATCACCTAAGCAAGCCTCAGGAGAAAGCAGAAAATTGGCTCATTTGTGGTGAACAAAGGGGGAGTTTCTTAAATTTCCTGATCTTTTGCTTAGGTCCACATTAAAGGAGAATGTGGCAAACACTCATCTCCATTGAGACAGAGTATTTAGACTTATCTTTGATCCAAATGACCCTTACCACCTGGCATTGCATCAGTTCTTGGTAGAATGCTTATTTCTCTTTTTCCTCCATCAGGAGCAAGGAGGCCAAATGCAGAAGCCTCTGTTACTAGGGAAAGGAGATCTTTTTTTTTTTTTTTTCCCTCATGAGCATTTAATCAACTTGCTTCTTTAGGAGAAGCTGCCCCAGATTTTGATTTGTGGAGCTCATGACCAAGTGACAAATTAGGGCACAGAGAACGTATTATATAAGAGATGAGTTATTGGAGTAATAAGCACGTGTAAATAGCATTTACATATTTAATGATCATTTTATTCTATGGCAATTTTGCATTAAATATTCAGAAATAATGTTCTCTTTACTCATATAAAAGCCTTCTCTCAAGTGCATTATTATTACTCTGGGAAAAGAAACTCTATTATGCCATTAGGTGGCACGTGATGGCATTTAAGCCCTCATTTCTATGTCAGTCACCTCAAAGTCCTCATCTCAGCCTGCCTTATGAGGTCACCTTTTACTGTAACAGTGCCCTATGGTAGCTGGAGCGCCAGTCTCACATGAAGGGAGACCACCATGCCTGATTCTCCATCCCTCCATCGTCCATAGGGTCAAGGAGCTCCAAGGGCTTTGGTTCCTCCTCATCTTGCTTTGCTCCTGTGTTTTATTTCAGTTACATTCTCCATTTCCCTTGAAGCTCACAGTGAGTGATTATTCATTCCACCTCACCTGACTATCGACTCAAACACAGAGGACTGACCCCTTTTGACTTTGTTTTGCTTTTCCTTCAAAATGCCAATTCATGAAAGTCATTTGTGATTAGAGAGATTTTCACTGACCAACTTGGTGATCAAGTGAGCAAGCATGAGACTAGAGATGACAACTTAGAAACTGTGGCTTTTAATTTTAAATAGAGTCTTGACCATCCTATTCTAAGAATTTCTGCCTGGCGAATTGCACCCTCCGAGGCCTGAAGGCCCTCATACCCCCTTCCACCTTCCCTGCAAGCATCTCCTTTCATCTCCATTCTCCAGCAGGTCATCCCATCCATCATGGCGACTTCCTGAGACTCCACAGTGTCACCGAGGTTCCTCAGGTTTGCACTGCCTAAGTGGACCACATCTAGGTGCTCACTCATTTGGAACAAAATGACCCATCCAGGTAAAAAATTCCTGACCTCCGTCGAAAGGAATTCTGCACCAGCTGATATGTCATCCATCGTTGGTTTTGTTCTTGCTGTTTTCCTGCTATATTCTTTTCTCACTTGGCATTCTCTGCAAGGGCATCTACCCCTCGGATTTTTACCCCAAGTGAACTGTGGAGGTGGAGGAAAGAAAGAAACACATCATTTATTTGGGGAACCTGAATAATTGTTCCAGCTGGTCCTCAAGATAAAATGGTTCACATGCACCAAGCAAAGCGTGCACACCATCCGCATTTTGTACGTCTGAGCTGTGCGTTTAAGCCTAACTGTGAAGCAAATTTTTCACCCTCCCCATGCATGATCGCTACTATTGCAGCTCTTATTTTTGCTTGCTTTCTTAGGGAACCTGGTTTCACAATGAACTGGAGTTACTAGCAGGTTTTCTGTGAAGGAAGGGTGGGTGTTCAGCATCCCTAGGGTGGCAGGGCTCAGAGCCGAGCACACTCCTCATGCCGAGCCTGGTAGGCTCCTTCTATGCATGAAGCTGTCCTGCCAGCCTCCCCTCCCTGAGCAGGAGGACAATGCAGCTACTTCGGGTGCTCTGTCCCCGCAGCATTTCTCATTTGGAGCTCTGCCTCCTTTTCCTATGCCTGGATTCCTACCCAGCCAGCTCTGGAGTAATTCTGGGTCCCCAATCCCTGAGTAACCAGGTTCCCACTCTCCTGTACATTTTTCTACTCCAAACAAATGCTTCTTTCTAAGAACAAGAAAATGATTTTCCAGCTGGATGTGGTGGCACATGCCTCTATCCCAGTGGCTTCGGAGGTTGAGGCAAAAGGATCGTAAGTTCAAAGCTAGCCTCGGTAACTTATCCAAGGCCCTAAGCAAGTGAGTCCTTTCTCAACATAAAAAATAAAAAAGTGTGGGGATGTGGCTCTGGAGTTAAGTGCCCCTGGGTGCAATCCCCGGTATAAAAAAGAAAGAAAGGGAGTGGGTAGAAATTAATTGTTCAGTTAGTTACAAGTCTTCCTTTTTGGTCCTGTGCCTCACAGCTATAGCAGAGAGCATCCTGACTGGGAATAAAGGGTGGCATGCCACCTCAGTGTCAGGGACATGATCTCCTATCACTGACTAAACTCAGAGGCAACTCCCAGTTCCTATGTCTGCTTTGGACATTTGGTGCTGACTCTGCTCTTCTGGTTCTTTCCTAAAAGCGGCCAATTCTGCCTTCCCTGACTCCCTCATCCTAATTTAACTTCTCTAGCAAAGATGCTTCAGGAGTTCCTATAAATCTCTCATGCCACCCCAGTTCATTTTTTCCCAAAGTGTTTCATAATAAAGCAGTCCTGAAATCCTTTGTTCTGCTTCTACGTTTGACCCTGTGCAATGACTTCCCCAGTGCGTGGGTCCTGACTGGAGCTCACGCAAGCAAATATTCATGGCTCTGGTTCAAAAGGCTCGTGGCACTGAGGCATTTGAAGTTCTGTGCCCAAGACGTGGATTCTCAGGATAAGGGTCCCTTGCTTTTCTGACTCAGATATGTGCCCACATTTCAGCAAGGCTTGGCATAGTTCTTGCCTTGCTTCAATGCCCTCTTCTCCAATTGCCGCCACTCTTAATACAATCCCAAGTGTGGGTTTGCATCAGTCTGCATCAAGCAATCTGGTGCAGGAGGGATCCTATTCCCATCAACTGGAAACTTTCTGTTTTCAGAATCTTTTATCTTCTGTAAGAAATTCTATGCGTACAGATGTTGGTTTATAATACTGTTACATTGGAGGGATTTTCTGGCCAGTTTCTTTCTTTGGAACTACTTGTGCTGTTGGTATTGCCAAAGAGCATCCTCTGCAAAGTTGGAAGGCCAATTTCAGGGAAGTTTCCAAGTGTCCATCTCAGGGTCAGGAGTAGGGTCAGACAAGCAAGGCACATGTGTCGGGATCAGAATTGAGCAGAGCACCAAATACCACAGGAATCAAGATAAATAACATGTTTTATAAATTCTATTTAGTGCAACATATTAAACTATCAAAACAAGTGAAAAAATCCATGATGACCATAATGCATGATGAACACAATTAAAGCTTTAAATAAACACAGAATCCATATTTCTGGTTTTCCTTTTTGCCTCAGGCTCCAGTTTGGCTAAACATATCATTGTGACTCATCCTGTCTTTATTTAAAATGTTGATGTTTATTGATGATGAATTCTTTCCTTTAATTTTGATTTTCAAAACACTGCATTATGTATTATTTATCTTGATTGCTGGGTTTCTTTTGGTGCCAAGGTGAATACCATGCTCATCTCACTCCAGTCTGGGCTCTGATCAGTCTTCCTTTGGGGCAGTCACTCGCGAGCCAGCACGACCCAGGCTTGGCAAATTGAATTGCAGTGATTTATGGGGGAGTTCCAGGTCCCCTGGAATTGGCAACAGTAAGGCATTGTGTGAAAGCAAAATGGACACTGGACGTCTTGCACGAGAAGACCTCTCACTCTGGGCAACCTCAAACATGTTTTTATGCTCTTCTTTCACTCCTCACCTCATGAATACCTTGATAGCTCTTGCCCCATGATCAAATAGAAAATCATGGAATTTAACTAAGCAAAATATGCTATTTCACTAAGAGGGATTAGACAACCAGATTTTAAAGGAACATTTTTTTTGTCCACCTATGACACATTGATTTAGCAAGAGTTTGTGCCTGCCCACTAGTGGCAGGCAGTGGTAATACATCCCCGGCCTTGGGGAAGGGATCCTCAGCTCCAAGGCCCTCAGGCTGTGCCAGCCTTGCACCAGACCTGATGGGACTGGCTCTCTCAGGCTGGTGCCCGGCATCTGTATGGTACTTGGGTTCAGATGCTGGAGCAAGGGAGGACTGAAAATGCTGCTCCTGCTGAATAATTGTCAACGAGTACAGTGTCTATGACAAAGGCCGAAGTGGAAGGAGTGGGCGTGAGCATTAGATCTGCCTGGGGCTGGGAAGGTTTCCAGAGGATGCAACATTGAGTGAGACATTGAAGGATAAAAAGAAATTGCCAAGGCGCCTCCTTGCATTCCAGGCCCTGGAGAAGTGTTTGCTTAGTTGTGAAGGAGCAGGGTGATAATGGCATGAGTTAGGACCAGAGCTGATGTGTCACTTGCTCCACAGGTCACCAGGCAGAGGGAATGCCCAAGAGTAGGGAATGTGGGGTTGGACATGTGGTTCTGTGGCCTGATGTCTCCTGAAAGGCCTCAAATTGGTTTCCCTTGTGGGAGACCCACATTCTACACGTGCATACAGAGGGCTCCCAGGAACCCTACAGTGACGATTTTTGAGATTAAATGGATTTAACATTCATTTGGTCCAAAAATCCTTTTCTGCTTTGCTCTGTGTTGTTTTCATCAAATGCCTTCACCTTCAAGAACTAACTAGCCTACCACAAAACACACTTAGGAAACATTGTCAGAGACCAAGGATTCCCAAGTGCTTCTCTGCAGACCAGCTATTCCAGAATTAGACAGCACAGTAACCAGAGTAGGAAGAATCAAAACAAAGAGATCAACTGAACTTGCACCAGCAGCTGCTGAGAGTTTGTTTCTTGTTGTTTGATTTTTGCATCCTTTTCTTATTCTGGTCCATATAAATTTGTTTTTAAAATTCATAATCATATATAGGTAACAGTTTCTGTTCTTCCTTTCTCCCTAGCACTTAGCTATAAGTCTCTTTTCTAACTTCTGCATAGTTTTAATAATTATTATTTTAATGATCCATCAACAAAGTAGCATAGTTTATATACCATTTCCCTTTGGGTAGCATTCAGGTTGGTCTTAATGGTCCTGCAATTATAAATAATTTTGTTGCAAAGAACAGGTAAAATTATATTTTCTTTTCTAGAATTATTTTCTTAGAATAAATTCCCAGAAGAGTGATAACCTAGCTATAAGATCTGAACATTATTATCCTGATGGAAATATTTGGTCTTGATGGAATTAATAAGACTGTCTCTCTGGAGTGAAATTAAGGAATGGATGAGATTCTCAAGAACTGCCAAGCCATCTCCTTCATGATTTACCTGCTAAAACTAGATTTCCCAGTGGATAGACTCAACACAGAAAGAGTCCTCACGCTCAGAGAGACCAGGCCCTTCCTGACACTTTTTTCTATAACTATTGAGCCTGTAGACCCAGAAAAGTGCTAAATTGAATCTTGGTGACTCTCAGGCAGCCTGCCCATCTCTGTCCATGCTTTCTCCTGGTCTCCTTGACCCCAAGAACCACTCATCTCTGGCACATACATGCTGCTGCCCACTGCCCAACTCTGGAACTGGAGATAATACCAATTTGGAGCTTATGTACTAAATACTGAACTTCCTGTGGCTGAAAAGCCTTGGGCATTCCCCACTCTGCAGCAGTTGAATTTCAGATCTTAATGCCCTAAAGGAAAACCAAAGCCAGAAAAAAGGTACATTTCCTTGTGAAAATTGATCCCAATAGGACAGGAAGGCCTTCTCTCCTCCTGGGTAGGGCTCTCTGCTACTTCCAGACACTGAGGCCCAGACCTCATCAGTGGCTTCTGCAATGACTCTGGGCCTGAGGAAAGAGGGTCACTCCTTAACAAATCTTCTAAGCAGTCCCTACTGCCCTGGCGTCCCCCTTCCTGAATCCTGCATTCCAGACTGTGACTCATGCTCATCTCTGCTCACAAACACCCTGTGCCCTCAGCAGTGTTCACTCCCCATTCCTCAGAGAAAAACCACAGTCTTCTTCACAAATTAACATCTGTTATCAGAAAGGCAAGCAGCTCAATTCAACCCACCCCTACTCAGTTGTGAAGGATTGACTCTCCTGCCTACTGTGGGCTGGATGTAGTTGAGTATATCCCCCAGGGTTCAGGTGGTGGAGGCCAGGTCAATGGGAGAGGTGGTGGAATCTTTAGGAGGTAGGGGAGGTCCTTAGGGGAGCAGCCTTCAGAGGGATTAAGGTAGTCTTCCTGAGACTCCTGAGCTCTCATGCAGGCAAATTGTTATAAGAGCAAGCCTGATCCTGGAATCACTCTCGGCCTTCTAGTTTGGTAATATGATCTTTTCTTCCATTACTATTTCTGCCATTGTGATGCCAGTCACCATGAGGTCTTCATCATAGCCAAACCAATGCTGGTGAATTGTCCTTGAATTTCCATAACTCAAAACCAAATAAATCCCTTTTCTTCATAAAGTACCAAGCCTCAAGTATTTTGTTACAGTAATGAAAAACAGACTGGTACACCACCCTCAAATGACCTGGAGGGTATTCATTATGTTAGATGAAGCAAGTCAGGCACTGAGAGACAAATAGTGCATGGTCTCACTCCAATGTGGAATCTAAACAGTCAAACTCATAGAAGTGGAAAATAGAATGGTGGCTACCAGAGGTAAAAGATAAGGGATGGGGAATGGGAGAATGTTGTTCAAAAGGTACAAAATATCAGACTGGAGGAAAACCTTTTTGAGAGGTGTTGCACAGCCTTTACTATAGTTAGTAATACTGAACTGTAAATTTCAGAATTTCTAAGACAGTAGATTTTATATGTTTTCATTGCCCAAAACAGGCATGTGAGGAGATGAATATGTTAATGAGCTTAATTTAACATTCCTCAATGTATACAAATATCACATATTAAAACATCACATTAAACCCCACAAATACATACAATATTTTTGTTAATTAAGAATAAATTAAGTAAATGAAGCCTATATCCTTACTAAGACATGGAGGGAAAAATATTTCACTCTCCTTCAATAGTTGTATATTGGAGAGGTTGTTAATCCAAGAGTAGATCCAGTTAGCTGAATTTCAGGCAGAGGATGACTCTGTTGGGACAAAATGGCCTTGCTGGTGACATGCCAAAGTGGGGAGGTCTGTTTGCTTCTGTCCTTTGGGGCCTCTGGAAATGAGAGCCATTGAACTTGAGAACAAGAGGGAAACTTTGAGGTTTTGCTATTCATCTCCCTTACTTTATAGCTGAGAATAATGAAGCCCAAGAGTAAAACCCAATCACAGGCAGTTATCTGGTTACAGAGCCAAGGCAAAAATTGGTTTCTCTGACTCTCTCCAACGCTCTTTTTACTTTCAATGTCATCTCCACTTCAAGGCCCAAAGTTGCTGTTTACCTCATCCTGGTATCTCTTTTTCCTGCCTCACAGCCCAAGAAAAATGTTCCCACAGATTATTATAATTGGAAGAGTATTAGCAAATAATATAATATAATTCTACTTCTATGAAATGATTTCAAAATATATCCTCAATAGGTAAAATGATGGTCACACAGACCTCATTCTGCTTTTTTTGGTGGAGAATAGTAGCTAAACATGATTAAGGCAGTAAGGGGCAGTTAGTCATCCAGACCCTCATTCCCTGATACACAGGGTATGTCATCAATGTTGGCCCCGTGCAAGACACTTATTAAATAAACATTAATCCAGTAGGGGTCATTGTGCAACATTTCACACAAAGTGTTCTGTAAAGTCAATCAAGTTCTAGCTCTCAGGCCTTTTCTGTATTCTAGCCTCACTTTGTGTGAAAGGTTGTCTTGAGCCTGACATACTAACATTCTGGGTACAGTATTCTGGGCCCTCGTTAGCATCAGGCAACCCAAAATCTTTGTAGCTAAAGGTGGACGTTAGGGCTCTCAGGTGCCATGTGTAAGCATTTGGGATGAAGACCTTGATGGTGTTTATCCTCAGCTTGTGCAAGATGTGAAGGGTGGAGAAGAGGCCTCTAAAACATTTTAGTTCATGTTCATGTCTTGAAAACCTTGAATTTTACCAGTACATTCCATTGATCCCATTTCTAACAGTCCTCATTACTAGTCAACAAATCATTATTTTTCACCAGTAATAACCCATTTCTGACATTCAGTATGCTAATTAGCACAGTGTGGGATGATGGAGATTTGCTTCCAGTGTTATATGTAGAGCTACCTCTGAATGTGTCACATTCCAGTTTGAGGCCACCCAATCTGCCCCAGACTATGCACTCCTGAGTAAAACTATCAAGGGCATGTAGACTGAAAGTTGTATTTCACTTAACATTCACAAACTCTGAGATGAATTATGTAAGGTAGATTTCAGATGTCAGAGAAGGTTCTAGAATATCCTGACCTTGAGTCAAGTCTGCTAGCTCCATTCTTCTAGGTCGTGCCTTGTTCTATTCTCTTGTCGCCATGATGGTTGAACAGTAATTACCAGTTGACATTAGTCTAAGCTTTCTTTTCCCACAGCCTTCTTTAGAACGCAGTTCTAGAAAAGTCATTTCTAGGCTCCTGGAGATTCTGCCCGATTGCTGATTTTCTCCTAGGAACTAGCATACGTTCCTAGGAGGTGAAATGTTAGATTAGTGACCTTTCACTGAGCTGCTAATTATGCTCTTTTCATCATGCTCTGCTCTGTACTGGCAACTTCCTGCTCATAATTGTAGAATCATAAGCAGGCAACTGAGCCAGAGCAGAATATAGTGGCCATAGTGGGACACATGGCATAAAAGGAAGTGTCTACATCAGTAGGATCCCAGTAGGTGCTTACCTACTTTCACATGCATAGCAAATTGTTGCCCAATATCCTTGGACAACATCTGCTTGCTGAAGCAAATACAGTCAGCTTCCACATCTGCAGGTTCTGCAAACTTGCATTCAACCAACCACAGGAGAAAATATTTGAAAAAAAATTTATACTGAACATATACAGACCTTTTTCTCTTGTTATTCCCTAAGCAATACACTTTAACAACGATTTACATAGGATTCACATTTTATGAGGTATTACAAGTAATCTAGAGATAATTTGAAGCATATGGGATGATTATACATTTGTACACAAATCCTATACCATTTTACATAGTGAACTTGAGCATTCATGAATTTTGGCGTCTGAGGGGGTCCTGGAACCAAAGCTCCATAGATACTGAGGGATGACTTTATCTCCACCACAAGATCAACTGATAGCAAAACATACACCAAGAGATTTAAATGTTCTTTCAACTTAAACTTCGGTCATGCCTCGAAATGCAAATGCTCCCACAGGGTAGAATTTGAAATCATGCACCAGACCAATGAAAGAGAAAGATTTTGTGGAGGATAAGGGGTTGGACAGAGACCTTCTTGCTCTCCTAAAATCAAATTTTGTATTTACCTATTTCTCCTGCTTGCTTGTAAGATTTGCCCTGATAAGGAAACAGAACTAAATCCTCTTACTCTGACACATCCAAATAACCTTGTGATAAGGGATCAAAAGGACTTCAGGTGGATTTGTACTCCACAGGTATAATATTTGCCTTGTCTGATTTGTCATTTTGCGCAAACATCGGCTATTATTTTTATGGTCGGTAGAAGGGCAGAAACCAAAGCTCTGGCAGAGAGCAAATAGCATATTCCACAGGACGGAGGAAGACATTAAACGCTCATGAGCGAGGGACGTGCGGCCTGCGGAGCCCATCCTTGTGATTTACAGCATTAACGCTCGCTGTGCACAGCCCCTCCCAGTAATTGGAAGCTGACCCTTCTTAAAATGGGAAAATTGTGGTACTTTTATAGACTTTATTTGGGATCTATTGTGTGTGAAAGTGCTCACTTGAAAGAAAGAGACCTGGGAAAATGGCACTTCCGGCCCACGTATTCAGCAGTGTGTTTATCTGCACATGGCCCCCTGGTGCTCTCTAGGAGGGCACAGGCAGCACCTGGAGGACTGGAAGGACCAATTCAGATAACCCACCCCACCCCCATCCAGAATCTTCTCTAGTGAGCTCACAATACCCTGTCCCTGGATTTGCCTAATCAAGTTCAAGTAAGGGAGGTTTGCCTCCTCACCATCCTGCAGGGAACCCAGGGATTCTGGTACAGTGTGCATGTGGTTGGGGTTGGAGGCATGCTTGGTGGGAGAAGATATAATAATTGCAAAGTACACAGGTAGCAATTCTCCAGGCACTATTTTAGGGACATCCCAGTTTTGAATTCCTTAATCCTTACAATAATCCAACAAAGTATACACTTTGCTAAAGGAGAAAACAGCAAGGATGGGCAAAGGTAGGCAGTAAATGGTAGAGATGAGATTCAAACCCAACAGTCTGGCTGCAGAGTCTGGGTGAAGGAACCAAAGGCCAATGGGAGCCTGCTTTTCTTCCCTGAAAAGCCAGCTGCTTCCCGCCATCTCTGTTTAGTTTTCAGTGCCTGGTTGGTGACCACTGTGTGAATCACTGGCAAGGACAGATACAGCAGATGCTGGCAACAAGAGCAAGGTTCTTCCTGCTACCCAAGACATGACCCCAGTGGGGACCACACTTTAACCTGGGGTGCAATTTTTTCATCTCAATTTAGGCTTCCCATTCTCTCTCCCTTCATCCAAATATAAAAACCCTTATCTCCCTTTCCATGTCTCATAAAAGGTCCAGGAGAAAAAGAAAAGGAGCCCATGACCCACATCTGGAGCAGCACTCAGGCATCCTCAATGATCTCCTGTTGGGCAAAATCAATCTCACCCAAGTCACCTTCAGACAAGGCAATAAAGAAATAAAACCAAGACCAGACTATGATCAAGCCAGACAGGAAAAACAGGGTCATCATGCAAACCATGAGTGTGCACAAACATCCTCTGTCCCAGAGAACTGGAGTGACTACATCTTCTTTACCAAGTTAAGTTTTAATCTCATTCCATTTCTTTCTGCTTCTAGACAAAGTTCACAAAATTCATCATAGATTGCCTCTGCATTTGCATAGTATCTTATCCAGGGCATATTCCTGCTTCCCTGAACTCTCCACAAAAGGACCTTGCAGAAGCTCAAATTCTACAATAAAGTCCCTGGGAGTGTGGTCTCTCTTGCTGTAGTGAGCAATCATAAAGCTAAATTTGCTTGAATGCAGGTATGAAGACCCTAAAATGAAGAGTCTCAACCACCATTAAAACGAAACCTAAGGCATTTGGAATACAAACAACTGCATGTATATACGAAAACAAAATATCTACTTTGCACTTCCTTTGAGGTTGCAATGATCAGTCTTCAGAAACATAATTACAGGGGCTCCATTTCCTGGAGGGGAAGGGAAGTTTGTTTTAGATTTTTGTTTGCCCCACAGAATATCATCATATTGACCTGTCACCATCTTCCACAATAAATTCTGTGTATTAATGGAAAAGCTTGAATCAAATTAAATTTTTAGAGGTAGAATATTAATATCTCCACTAGTACAATCGTGTAGAACCAAGGTCTGAACTTGTCATTGAAGCATTTCTAAGTTATTTAGAAATGCTACTTAAATCCACTGTTTCCGTCCATTCCCATTGCCTCTCCTGAGTTGCTTACCTTATTGGGGGCTCTTTCTTAGTCCATTTTCCATTGCTGTAACACAATACCTGAGACTGGACAATTTATACAGAATAAGAAGATTTTTGGCTCATGGTTCTGGAAGGCAGGAAGACAAAAAGCATGGTGCCCACATCAGCTGGGCGTCTGCTGGGGGCCTTGTGCTGTATCATAGCCTGGAAGATGGCATCAGATGGCAAGACAGGGCAAGTTGCTAGCTCGGGTCTCTTTTCTCTTATAAAGTCACTAATGCCATCAGGGGAGCTTTTTTCTCATGGTTGCATCTAATCTTAACTTCTTCCCAAAGGTATCACTTTCAAATTCTATCAATGTATGAATTTGGAAACTGTTTCCAACACTTGAATCTTGAGGGGCACACTCAAATCATAACAAGTTCCAGTCCCCTTTCTCCTGAATTATTATAATGCCCCAACTACTCTCCATGCTCCCAGTCTTAATCCCCTCCCAAGCAGCTTTGGTTCAAGAGATTTTTTTCTAAATCAGCAAAGTTGCCAATGTAGCTCTACTAACCCCAAACCCTCATGGGGTGACGGTCCCTTCTGCCTTCATGTAGAATTGAAAAGCTGAGCTGGAAAAGTCTCACAAACTTTAATTTTGATCATGTCTCTGGATACATCTCCCAGAGTTCATCCTAGCACAGTTCTAGTCCGGAAACAGCCCCTCCTTGGTCACACCACTTGCCTTCGTACATGTGGTTGCTAACATTTAAAGCGTGGCCATCCTTGCCTCCCTTTCCAGAAGGCCGGCTCCTCCCAGTCACTGCCACCTGCTCAGCAGTGTTGGTCACACCCAAAGCAGGTCATGGAACCTGGGCAAGAGCCCCAGTAGAGCCCACATGCCACTTGGAACTTTCCATTTTAGAAGTTATTAAGTTATACATAAATCTGTTAGGCAAAGCATGTTTTGTCATTCTATCTATTTATCTATCAGCTATCTATATTCCATTATAAAAATAAAGTAGAAATGAAGTCATGAATGACATCAGTATAAATCAATAAAATATCAAAGTACTTGAGTTAAATATTATTATCCAAGATTACACTGATGTGCAGTCAATATTTAGATTAGTAATAAACTTAAGACAAAAACAACACATAATTTAGTATATCTGTATTTAATAAACTACATTTTTCTTGCCTTTATTTCAACAAAATCATATTATAATATTTTCAAATAATCTGTGTCCCATTTTAGCAATGTTTCTAAGTAAATAAAATCATATGTAATTGCATTAAACTATTTTAAATTTTAATATATTTCTATTGAAAATACAAATTAAATATAAAAAGTTTAAAACTAATTCTTTTTTATCACTTCAGTTATTTTTCCTTTGAAATATTAAAAACATGACTACTAAAGCTGAAAGATGAAATAAAATTATAATGAATATCAAATTTTCATATTAAAAAATTTGAAATAAAATTTAAATTTCAAATAGTTTTAAAAATTGATATTAGTATAACTATATTTTAAAGAAAAACTTAAAATACCATTTAAACTAGCCTTTAAGATTCTAGTCATTTATACATGGAATTAGTATGCCCCTTCATGTATATTACATGCATTCCTCCGTTTATACAAATTTAACAGGAATATGAATTATTACTACTGCAAAACGTCCCTCAGACACCCATGTGCAACTACAGAAATATCTCATGAATTCATGAGTATCTGCGGAACCACAAATTGGAGCACCTAGAGACACAAGAAGATGTGCACTTGGCACCAGTGAAGGAAAACTTGCCTTCGCCTGAAGTGCTTCTCCCCGCCTGGCAGAGCGCATGCGCCTCTGAGAGCCCAGGAGCTTCCCCACGTGCCACAGGGCAAGACATCTCCGTGCTCCTGCGAGGATCATCTCTGAGCAGTTTTAGTCCTGTCAGTGTTTAGGGTTATGCCTTGTCCTATGACCACCCTGCGCCCTGGATGTCCAGTGATAACAGGAACTACGAATTTTCATTCAGTTAAATCTTTTGTGTCATATAAAATTCAGAAAAGTTACCCTCTAAATTATGCCAGATATTTCTGTCTGCAGATGAAGGCACACCTTTTTTTTAATGGGAAGGATCAGCTATGCAGCACTTCTTAGCTAAACTCAAGGTACACACAGGCACCCACTGTTGTGTTGTGAAGTTTCAGTGGAACATTTGCCTCTTGGCAGAAGTTACCCCTCTGAGAACGGTTTGGAACATGAATCTGGAATTGGGGTGCATCCATTTGCCTGCAGAGTTCAGGCTCTCAGGAAGGGAAAGGGCTGAGGTCATACTCACTGCCCAATGGGACTCAAAGTTAGAGGGAATCATGGATTCTGGTGCCTCTAGTCAGAGTGTACCAGGGATAAAAGACATTGGCAATACGCTTCGCCCCAAGAAGAAGTCTCCAAAAGGGAAGGAGGATCAGGCCTCCGGCCTGGCTCAACACCACCCGCCCCAGGGCTTTGGGAGTGGGGCCGCTGACTCTGAAGTCCTCTGACCACAGTCACTGTGAGGGAGGCTGGGTTGCTGCTGCAGGTGCTCATTGGGATCTAGACCACAATGCAGTTTATTTAAATCCAAATTTGACTCAGAGGCTCATTTTTAGTCAGCTTTTTCATGGCTGTGACTAAAAAATCTGACCAGAACAATTTTAAAGGAGGAAGAGTTTATTTGAGGGCTAGATGTTTTGCTAAGGAGGGCTAATGAGGCTTAAGTGCTTAGTTTGGAAAAAAATCAGAAGGAAGTGACTATATTTGTGTTCCATGCTGGCAGAGTGACCCAATTTCCATTCACAATATTTGCAATAAACATTTATAACTTTTGTTTTCAGGAAGTTTAGGCTGGTAAAGGAAAACATGATAATAAGTGTCAGGTTTTACAAAGGAAGATTAAGTATCTAGAATTCTCCATATGGATTTTTCAAGTATATACATCCAGATTTGTCAACTATACCAAATAATTTTAAAGCATTTGACAATTACAACACACCATAGTAAATATCACAATAAAAGTCACCCAGACACAGGAGAGCCTAGAGGGAGACTTCATTGCATGGAGAGATCAAGGAAGAGCTCAAGACTGGGGATGCTTTTGCAGAGTTAAATAGCCATTTGCCAGTCATGTGATGTGAACAGTATGCAGGTAGGGAGCCATACAGGTAAAGGAAAAGATGCTCCTTGAGAGAAATTTCCAGGTATCAGTTTGTCTCCCTCGAGGAAACGTCCCCAAACTGTTAGACTGTTCGTTTGCTTTTGTTCTTTAGAAAAATGTGATATATTTATAAATTAGAGTGGGATTGTTTTCTATGTATTTATGTCTGCATCAGAGGAAATGTTGTGGATCATTCCTGAAAGTACTATGATTCAGGGGACTTGAGAACAGGGCTTTGGTTCTCAAGAGATTTGGCACTGCTGCTTATGTACCATACCATTTAGGCAAGAGTCTGGAGACAAGTCAGGTGCTAAAATTATTTTTAAATGAGTTTGTATTTCCCCATGTATAAAATAAGGAAGCAGGATGACCAGTGAAGGACAAATGGAACAGTCTGGGTAAGTGATGATGTTGGCTCAGGAATAGGGAGAATGGGGAGAAGCAGATTGACTCAGGACGTGTTCAAAGGCAACATCCTCGGAACTTTCTAATCTGGTAGACGTGAGCAATATGTTGAGAGGGACTTCACCTTATCGTGGACCTTCGGTTCCAGTGTCACTGAGTGGGAAAGACCGGGACACAGGTTAATCTGATAGATTTAAGGGTCCAGGATTGAAAAAAATCTCCATATTCACAAGTGTGAGATTTATAATCCTATAAAGGACACTTAAATGGCACATGTAGAACTTCCTAGAAAGAGAATAGGTTGGGAAGAGAACAGCTTACAGAACATCTCCTGTGGACATTCAAGGGTCAAGCTGATGATTCAACAAAGGAGACTAAGAATGAATGGCTCAGAAGGAGTGCTCATGGTGATGTAAAAGGACAGCTCAGGGAGCACGATATCATGGAAGCTGAGGGGAAGGACGTCTGCAGAAGCAGGGGTGTCCATCTTCATCCAACACTGCTGAGAAAGCGGGTAAGGTGAAAGTAGAGAAGGAAATTGGCAAAGTAAAGGGCATTTGGAACTTTGATGAGCAGTTCAGTAGCATGCTGGGGTGTAGAGAATCAAAGTCTGGGCAACTCTTTGAACGATGTTTGCTTGGGGAATAGGCAGAGCAATGGATTGGCAGCTACAGTGGGATATACCAGGAGAAGTGTTTGTAGTTCTGTTTTATCGTGTATGAAAGATGGGAGGCACTTTTTTTCACATTGGATGATTTGGTACAAAGAGCAAACTAACCCTGCAGGAGAGAGAAGGGATCTTTACAAAAGTGGTCTTCTTCAAGTGAGGAAAATGTGGAAGGCCTCAGGCAGCCAGGACAAGATGGCTCGGGAGGAAGTCAGGGGCAGGGCCAGAAGACAGGGGCATGAGAGGGTTCTGATGAGGTCAACTTCCTGCAGACAAAACCCTCGTGGACACAAGCAGGGGACCCAATCAGACAGCCACTTCCATACTCGTGCTCCTAAGAGGGAAATCATGGAAACAGAGAAAGAAATCATGAAATGCATCTGGAAGAAGAAGAGACTTAGAATAGCCAAAGCATCCTGAGCAGGGACAGTGAAGCGGGAGGTATCACAATACTAGACCTTAAACTCTACTACAGAGCAATAGTAGCAAAAATGGCATGGCATTGGCACCAAAATAGACAGGCAGACCAATGGCACAGAATAGAGGACACAGAAAAACCCACATAAATACAATTACCTCATCCTGGACAAAGGAGCCAAAAACATACATGGAGAAAAGGTAGCCTCTTCAACAAATGGTGATGGGAAAACTGGAAATCCATAAGTAATAAAATGAAATTAAACCCCTATCTCTCACCCTGCACAAAGCTCAACTCAAAATGGATCAAGGACCTAGGAATTAGACCAGAGACCCTGCATCAAATAGAAGAAAAAGTAGGCCCAAATCTTCATCATGTGGGCTTAGGACCAGATTTCCTTAACAAGACTCCCAACATGCAAGAAATCAAAGCAAGAATCAATAAATGGGATGCATTCAAACTACAAAGCTTTTTCTCAGCAAAGGATACAATCAATAATGTGAAAAGAGAGCCTACAGAGTGGGAGAAAATCTTTTCCATACACACTTCAAATAGAGCACTGATATCCAAAATTTATAAAGAGCTTACAAAACTTTACACCAAAAATACAAAGAACCCAATCAATAAATGGGCCAAGGAACTAGACAGACACTTTGCAGAGGAAGATATACAGGCAATGAACAAATACATGAAAAAGTGTTCAACATCTCTAGTAATTAGAGAAATGCAAATTAAAGCAACTCTAAGATTTCATCTTACTCCAATTAGAATGTCTAATTAATAAGAACACAAGCAATGATATGTGTTGGCGTGGATGTGGGGAAAAAGGCACACTTGTACATTCCTGGTGAAGTTGCAAATTGGTTCAGCCATTCTGGAAAGCAGTGTGGAGATTCCTCAGAAAATTTGGAATGGCCCCACAATTTGACCCAGTTATCCTTTTCCTCGGTTTATACCCAAAGGACTTAAAATCAGATTACTACAGTGATGCAGCCACATCAATGTTCATGGCAGCTCAATTCACAATAGCTAGATTGTGGAACCAACCTAGATGCCCTTCAATAGATGAATGGATAAAGAAACTGTGGTATATATACACAATCAAATATTATTCAGCTATAAAGAAGAATGAAATTATGGCATTTGCAGGTAATCGATGGAATTGGAGAAAATCATGCTAAGTGAAATAAGCCAATATCAAAAAACCAAAGATGGAATGTTTTTCCTGATAAGTGGATGATGATACATAATGGAGGTGCAGGGTTTGGGGTTAAAGAAGAATGGAGGAACTTTAGATTATGTAGAGGGAAATGGGGGAGGGTTTGAAAGATGGTGGACTGAGACAGACATCATTACCCTATGTACATGTATAATTACATGAATTGTGTGAATCTACATCATAGAAATTAAAAGTTGTACCATATTTGTGTACAGTGAATCAAAATGCAGACTGTAAAAAAAAAAAAAGAAAGAAAAACTAAAACAGACTCTTGGACAGAGGAGGCACCAAGCAATAATAGTGAGGAGAGCATGGACAGGGGAGAAGATAAGGAAAGGAGGGAATTCCAGCGACCATGAAAAGAACAGGTCTCAATTCCCCCACGGGATTAATTCCAGCTCTGGGGTCCCTTCTCTTTGGAGAAGTCTGTCTCCTGCTTTTGCAGTGAGCCTACTTCTTGCTTGCTATCTCTGTGTCCTGGTCAATTCTTTGCTGAGCAGAGACAAGGAACCCAGCACCCCTAGACAGTAACAGAAGGAAGGAGAGGGTGGTTTCCAGAGAGAAACAAGTGGAGGAAGGTGAGTTCAGGATCGTGTTCTGCAAGTGGGTTAATTCCATGGAAGAAGGACTGCTTCCTAGTGTTGTTAGAGCTTTAAGGCATGGTTATCTGTGGAGAGTGAGTGGGGAGAAGGGGAAACAGGAGGTTTGAGAAGAAAGGACAAGATGTTCAAAAGTCGCTTCAGAGAATGAGACAGCCACTCTCCTAGGAATCCATAATAAGATTAGCCTGCAAAGTTGCGTGCCCATTTGAAATGTATGAACATGCATTAAAGTGAGACAAGCACACATAGTTGTGTGCTTTGCTTAGCCGATGTTTGGCTCAGCTGCAGGAATGGAACCAGTGGGTATTTGGTTTTGTCCAGTATCAGTGTTGATCAGCCTACGGAAGAGCAAGGGAATTAAATGTATTTGCAAAGAAAATGAGAATATGAGGGGGCTGGTGGCTGAGGTGGAATAAATATCTGGTAAAGACATAAATTATTAAGGACAGTGAGAAACTCAAGAAGGGAACATGCATCACGATGGAGTAATCATTGGCTGTGTAAGTCTGTCATTTCTCCTGCTATTGCTAAAATGTGGGTAATCTGCATCTTCTTGCCTGAAGCTTGGAGTTCTCAACTGCCCCCTCTCAACATGCACTTGTGAAAGACACAGACCTCACCTGGGCCGAGGTAACCAAGGAGACCAAAATGATTCCTGCAAGAAATCTTGAATGACGTTTTCAGGGATGCCATATGGGCTTCTTCCGGAGATGGCTATGTAAATTACAGGTTTGGAAGGTCAGAAGTCCTGTCACCAAGCAGTCTTAGCATAGAGTGGGGTGTGGGAGTGGGGACTGAGGGAGCACGGGGACCACACTGTCCAGAAGGATGGAGAAGAGGCTGCTGCATCCTTGAGTTTCTTTCCACTGTCTTATTTCCCAGGGAAGGCCAGCTGTGATGCCTGTCAGGTGCTCTGGATCCCTTCCTTGTCCCTTTTCACTCGGGACAGTGGCTTAACCACTGCTGCCTTTCTACAATACATTCTGGTGTGACTCCAAGTTCCTATGGATTCTAAATCCTGCAATGCCCTTCTGTAATCATCATGGCATTTCATTACTCTCATTTGATTTTATTTTCCTTCTAGAATAGACTTTTTTAAAAAATGTCCTTCTGCAAGCAGGACACTTCCAAATGAAGATCGCAAGCACATAGGTACCTGCATCTCTATTTAGAAGGATCACAAGTGAGCCGAGGGCGCCCACTGCTCGGGGCCCCTCTTCATTCCACTTAGCCTGACTGCTGAACTGGCAAGCCCAGGTAACAGCTTTCTCAAAGAGTCTCTGGGCACCGTGACGGTGTGATGACAGCTGTGGTTGGAGGGCCCAAAGCTGCCACACAAATGCATTTGCTGTTCCCAAGGAAATGGTATGTGAATTGAGTTTGTGAGCCCAGGAAGGAGAAGGCTAAAAGGTGCTTTAATTTATAGTCTTCGAGTACATGAAAGTGTATTTTTCCCCTTCTAAAGAGAATGATAGCTTTTAATGCACACCATAAAATGTGAAGTGATAAACTTCCAGCAGGAGATCTTTCCATTGGGCACAGAAAGCATCTCCTAACCATTATTCCTAGAGGAATCACTTGAACGTGCTGTGAGCAAATTTGCCAGGTCACTGTCTCTGGATATAGTAAACCTGGGTTCAGTAAACTGTGCTCTTCACCTTTCTGAGAGCAGGAAGCAGGGCCACACTCTCCCTCAGGGTTGTCCTCTGTGTCCCTTAGCCCAGGGCACTTAATATTTTGGAAAACATCAAGTTAGAATGTGCTTGTCTGCCTCTCTCAGAATGTGTGTCCCCCTATGTCAATCCGGTGTGTCCTGTTTTACGAGAAGGAGGGGATGAGACCTTTGCCAGGGTCCTGCCTACAGGTGAGAAAACAGATTCAGAGACATGAAGTAATTTGTTCACCGTCCCTAGCACGCCTGACTCAAAACCGGCCTCATCTGCAATCTTGCACGTTTCTGAAGCCTTTATAATTCACAGCCTCTCTTTTCTTGAGACTCTCTTTGCCTGGCCTGTTTGTTCCAGCTTGAGGGAGGTTTCCTTCAGGTGATAATAGAAGAACCCTGCTGCTAATCCCAGCCCTAGGTGGATAACCATTCTTTCAGGTTGAGTGGTTGATCCCTTTGAAAATAAGGTAGATTAACATTCTGAAACCCCAAAGTCTTCCCTTCATTCTTGCATTAGACAAAGACACTTGCATATCTACTTTTAACAGAGGCCTCAAAGGGAACCCTAAGTCAAGAGGAGCAAACCCCTCTGCCAGCAGGGCTGAGGTGCTCTTTCTTCTCTGGTGGCTGAGATTTAAGAAAGTCACCTGCAATTGTTGGGATTTCTTCCCTTGTTCTTTTATTTGATCTTTTAAAAGGGTTACAGAGTGATCGCCTCTACCATTTTCCCCCTGGGGCCCACCCGGTGTTAGCCCTGAAAGTCCTGCATCTCAGAAACCCCCTTCCCTGGGCAAACAGGGATGACTAAACCCCCTAAAACCTTCAGCTGGAAGAAGAGGAAAAGAGGCAAAGAACAGGCAAGCAGAACCACAACGGGAGCTTGTTCAGAAACAACCCACAGTTCCTAGGCAATGACACCACTTTCATAGTTTTCTGATGACAAAAGATGAACTTCTGAAGGTCCAGGAAAGCAATCTAACACTCCATTAAATGAGGATTGGTTAAATGAAATTTGCACCCTCATTTACTGGAATAACAAACAGTTTTAAAAATTAAGGAGGAAATGTACAAATAACCATATCAAATAATTTCCAAGACTGGAGCCAAAAAATTCACATACAAATCTTTTGTGTATACATATTGATGGAAGGGTATTGCATTTGTTTTCTATTTCTATGCAAGAAAGCCACCTCAAAGTGTGCTTAGGACAGCATACATTGTGTCACTGTTTTTGTGCATCAGGGACCAGCCACGGTCCTGATGGCTCCTCTGCAACACCCTGGTCAGGCTGGTGGCTGCCTGAGTCTTTGTTAGGAGTGTTCACTATAGAACAGCTGCTTTCACACTCAATGGCTGTTGGCAGAATTCAGCTCCTTGCAATTGTTGAACTAAGGGCTTTAATTTTTCAAGGCCGTCTGTGAGTGCAGGGCCACTGTCGTCTCCTAGAGGCTGCCTGCTCCTATGTTTCCATGTCACATGGGGTTCCCACCATGGCCATCTACTTCCTCAAAACCAGCAAGGAAGCAAGAAACTCAAACAAGACTAGAGCGACTGTCCTCCCCTAACTTGGTCACACAGTCAGTACAGGTAATCACATTTATGCCCTCACCTTTACCCTGTCCTGCTGGTCAGAAGCAAGGCTCAGGTACCGCCTGCCTCATGGGAGGTGAGAAATCAAGGAAGACCAGGAGGTGGGAGGCATGGGACCACCAATACGTCTGTCTGCCACAGGATCTGAGACTGGTAATAGCACCCGCCTCTGAAGAGAGGGACCCGAGTACAGGGGGTCGAGACTTTCATTCTTAGTAGTTTCATTAGCCACATAAATGTTTTACATTTTTATTAAAATAAAACACACCTATATCAAAATAAAACAAAAACAAAATTTCATTTAATTAGTTAGGAAAGTAGAAGGAAAGGAACAAGCATTTTGCTTCCTTGGCTGTTGCCATCCAAACCCTCTCTCTAGTACAGTGCTTGGTGATAGCCCAGAGCCAGCACCTGGCCAGAGCGTACATGTAACTTTACCTCTATGTGAAACTCAAGGTGTGTTTTATGGCAACTTTAGAACTTTGTAGAGAAACTCTATTGCATCTCTTGAAAGCCCTTCTATGGTATATTTATTTAGTTGATTGGAAAAATGCATTATGATAAGTGGTGCATTCCATATTAAAGAGTTAACCAGGGAACCTCCATTTGTGGTGCAGATGAGGACAGCAGGCCAGGCTGATGAATGGACATGGGAGGGCCTGAGAAGCTGCCTGAAAAGCAAACAGCTATATGATCTTGTGACTCCCATAGGTGGTCCATGGACCAGCAATGTTGGCGTCACCTTGGACCTTGTTGGAAGTGAAGAATTTCTATTCCAATCCCACACCTGCTGAATCAGATTCTGCATTTTAAGAAAGTTCAAAGGCAGATAGAGGTTGAAAAGCTTTGGTCTCTACTATTTCACATTGTGATGCAAGATACACCCCAAAAATCTCACCCACATTTTCATAGGCAATATCTGCACAAGAATGCTTATTGTGGTATTGTTTACAACAGAAAAAAAAACTGGAAGAATAAAACTAATTGATCATCTGTAGGGAACTGAAAAATAAGTTAATGTGTTTACCAAAAGAACACTATACAAAGTTAAAATTAACAAGGTGCAGCCACATATATCATGGATATATAGATTAATGGATATATGAATAATTCCCCAAAAGATAATGTTGAACTTAAAGCAGAAAAAAAACAGGTTGCAGGAAGGAATGTGCAATATAATAATACCATTTGCATAAAGGTCAAAAACTTTGTGTATAGATGCATACATAAATAGCGAAATAAGTATCAGAATGACAAATACCAAATTCAAGAGACTGGTTTCCTCTGGGAAGGGAGGCAGGGAATGAGGAGATATGCAGGCCACTTTCAGTGTACATTTTTCATGATAGACAGAAAATACACAGGTGTTTGTTATATTTTCTCTCTTTTTATATGTCATAATAAAATAGAAAAAAATATCAGCTTTTCAGGGTGATGACAAATTGTCCTTCAAAATCCACATCCGGATGCATCATCCCACAAGCCCCAAGTGGGGATCCCATTACTCCGGTCCTCACCCAGTCTTGGCTGGTCAGGCCCCTGATTTCTGGCTGGTCTGTTGGGCAGGAGTGAAATGGCCTCCCATTGCTGTTTTAATCTTCCTTTCTTCATAAGCAACTTGAGTATATCCTCATGTGCTTATCAACCATAGCTTCCCTCTTCTGTGAACTGCATGTTCACATTTTTCTATTTATTTGCTTTTTCTTATTGATTTGTAGGAGGCACTAATTAAGAACACTGAGAATGCAAGTTGATGTCCTTTTTCTGTTTGAGTTGCAAGTAGCTCTCTCTCTCCTAAAGCAGAGAGAGCAAAGGCTAATGGGAGACGTCTGGTAGAGCTCTAGATACAAATTGGGTCACTGTTTAAGTTTGCCACCAAACCTATGTGTAATATTTTTGTCTGTTACCTTTAATACACTATTATTAAATGCATGAATATAAGAAAGTAAGGTCAATGACAAAATTCAAAGAAATAAGAACTGTTCCTATCTGAAGTTACTATCTCACGGTAACTTCAAGTTGTTTTCTCTCCACTTACATTTAAAAATATAATAAAAGGGATCAAATGCATGGGATTGTCCACAGTGATCTTGATTTACCTTGTAGAGCTTTATCATTGTATTTTTCTGCTGCCATTTTCTAATAGAAAAGAAAACAATGGTGACAAGTTTGCAAAATCTGAGATTTTCCCACTCAGCTAAAATTGGTAATAGTTTTTTTGTTTTGTTTTGTTTTTTGTTTTTTGTGGTGGTGGTGCTCTTTAAGAAAATGGCACTCTCTGGAAATTATTTAATGAAAGAAATTCCCCTCTGTGTTTGATATAGTCCTTCTGTAGCTGTCACTGTTTAGATTTTAAAAGAAAGACACATTTTCTTATTTAAACTGAGAGGAATCAATTTCTTTAGAATGCTGGAAAATCCTTGTGCTTAAACGATTAGGAAATCTCATTTGTGTGATGGATGTTCCTTAGAAAATTTTGGGTAGCAGCCCAAACAGAGCTGTAGTTCCATCTATAATGGGAAAGGTAGCATTGCCTTGGTGAATGAGACCAATTGCTTTAAGAAATAATGGGCTTTTTCTCAGCCCCATAGCATCAAAGGGATTTTTAAGCATTGCAAAACAGAGCTGCCATGGATATGTGTTATATCGCTTGAGTCTGAGGTCTAATCCTGTTCTCAGGGAGTGGCTGTATGGCCCTCCAAGGACTCTTGGTCATTTGGTCAGCGAATCTCAACCTGGTTGGTGATTCTGTGTGCTATGAGGCTTTTAGAGCCCCCTTGGGGTTGTGATTCTGCCATCTCCCTGCCTTGAGCTTGTCAGTAGGAAGTGGAAGGATGACTCAGGCAGAGTTCACCACCAGGCAACACCCAGCTGAGCAGGACAAGCAGACAGCAGGTCAAGGACACTCCCTGAGGCTGGACAGGCAAATAAAAGAAGTGGATAAATATCATCTGCCCAAGATAGCCCGTCCCATGAAAAATGGTGCCAGGGTGTTACTGGGGATAAGGAAGGTCAATAAAGGAGGTTCCATCTGGGGATAAGAGAATGGGATTCTTAGGATCTAGTCTGACTACCTGGCTCCCAGCACCAACCTCTTTGCCTACTCTGTTTGTAGACCACTGGTTGAGGGTCCCGGACACCTCTGGGTGCATGCAGTTGTATGTTGTTACTCTGTTGGGTGTATGGTGGGGCTGGGAACAAAGGGGACCAACCAGTGCTATGGAGAAAATAAGAAGAAAAAAAAGATTTACAGAGTAAGAAATTGAACTGGCTCTGGGAATTAGATAACTTGCCCAATTCTCAAAGTTAAGAGGAAACATAGTTGGGATTAGATCCACAGGTATGACTCCAAGGCTATTATGAGGAGGGTACTACATAATATTAAGACTAACTCTCTGCCTTCTCAGAGGGAAAGTGACTCATGGCCACATTTTTCCAAGACCACACTTCTTTGCTTAATCTTAGATCAAGACTTCCAGCCCTTCTTCTCTCTCACTTCCCCTCTTCCTTCCTTTGACTCCTGTTTCCAGCTGCTTCTCTACAATCTTCTGCTATCTTGTCACCAGATTGCCAAGCCTCCTCAGCTGGACTCTGGGATGCTGGGCTCCAAAATGTGAACACACACATCCTTACTCCCTTTCCTTCCTCCAAACACTGACTCCACACACGTGAAGATAACAGACTTTCTGTGAAGGGTTTAGGATAATATCAGCACTTATAATAGTGCTTGGCATAAGACAGAAGCTCAGTGAAAGTGTGTTTGTATATTAGCTTTTTTGTGGCTGTGATCAGAAGGTATGACAAGAACAATGTAGAGATGAAAAAGTTTATTTGGGGCTCACAGTTTTAGAGGTCTTAGTCCAGAGGTGGCTGACTCCATTGCTCTGGACCAAAGATGAGGAAAAACATCATGGAAGGAGGGTGTTGAGGAAGAAAGCAGCTCAGGACATGGCAATCAGGAAGCAGAGAGAGAGCTCCACTCACCAGGGACAAAATACATGCCCCAGTGCCCTTCCTCCTCAGTCACACCCTATCTGCTTAATTAATGCACTGATTAATGCACTGATTTTTAGTTAAGGCTTTCCTAACCCGATCATTTCACCTCTGAACTTTCTTCCATTGTCTCACGCACGAGCTTTGGGGGGACACCACATATCCTAACCATAACAGTGTGCTTATGAATTTGTGCACAGTGGGAGAACATGGTGTAGACGCTAGGTAACTCACAATGGGATCTCCTACCTCACTGCACTATGGTTTCTGGCCACTTCCTGTTACAGGCATGGTCATATGGATGTTTTTCTTCCACAGGCCCCAGCTGACCGCCATGTTGCTTATCTCCCCCGTGACTTCCATCTTCCTTTTGCGCCCTTTGCATTTAGCCTTCCTTGAATCACTTTTCTTCTTGAGCTACTAAGAGAAAACTGAAATTCTTAGCATTGAATGATAAAATGCTGTTGCTCCTTTGTCCCTATTTTCCCATTTCAGACTGACCCTTGGGCCTCACCTGTTTATCTAAGAAAATTAAATATTTTACATTAACATGTTTATCTAAGAAAATTAAATCTCTTGTTACAGTTTCTGCAAACTGTAATACAAGAACAAAAGGAGCCTTTAAAATGACTATTTCTATTTCATGGCTTTATAGATCCCAACATTGTTACATCAACATTCCCCCAATAGTTTGATTACTGAATAGTTTTTAGTTTTTCTTTTTTTGGCAGTGATTTTTCCCTCCTTAGAATAAATCCCACCAGGGTTGAAAGACCATTTATTGTTTTCTTTTTTTATGACACTTGGAATAAATGTGTGGTTTTGTCACCAAATGAATATATAGCTAAGGTCATTCATTTAATTTTACTTTTGATTCTAAGCAGTTCCTTTTTAATTTATGTAAATGTTTTTTAAATAAACTCTGCACATAGTGAGAAAGTAAGATCTGCACTGAGTGCTGACTTTGCAGCAGTCTTGCTGGCATGGTTGTGTCCTCCCCCTCTTTCCATTCCCTTCAAGTCATTTGCATTGGTCTTTCCAGACTGCAGATCCTGTCCCCTCAACCCTCTGTCCTGTTAAAAGCATTTGCTCACTGCACCAAATGCTTAAAGATGGCTCTGCCTGGGCAAACCTTGCCTGCATTTCCGTCTCCATTATCCACCCTTCCTTTGGATGCTCCTGCTGAAAATGTAATTCATTCAGAGACTTGAAGTTCCAAACTCAGCAGCATTTTGGAACTTTTGTTAATTTTTTTTTTTTCTGTTGTCCAAAACATTCCAATGGCCTCCTTCTGTCTGGGAATCTGACTTAAACGTTGCTCACTGTTCTGGCAGCAGCCCATTGGCTGTGGGGCCCTCTCCACTCCCTCCAGGAAGACTCTGTCTGGATCAGAGTCCTCTCTTCTGCACTCCTGACTCTCCATGCCCTAACTTCCAACACACTGCTGCAGAGGTGCCTACTAACCTGTCTGCCTCCTCCACTGAAATGCTCCTCTGCCAAGAGAGTGACTATCAAGCTGGTTCATCATTTTATTCCCAGAACAATAATCTCATTGGATCCTAGGGCCTCCTCTAGCCCACATGATATCTTTGTGAGAAGTCAAGTGCTTTTGTGCAGTCAGGGCACTGCACAATCATACATGGCAGCCTTACCTGGCACAGAGCATTTTCTCATTAAATATGTGTCAAATTAATTCCATTCTCCCTGGTTTTGACATTAACTTTCTAATAGCTTTATTACTGATACTCTTTACATTTAAAATTTTTATTTTTAGTGTTTTAGAGAATTCGTTTTAAAGTAACTTCTCTGCAGATGATTTCATTACCATTTGCCAAACAAAAAATTCAAACTTGTAGTATAATTTCATTTCAGAAGGCCCACACTCCACTTCTCCCCAAAATGTCCATCTGATTCACCAACAAGGAAATGTAATTTTCATCTGAAATTTGACTCCTTCTATTCTGGGTTCTTTGAAGGAGTAAGCGGGTGGTGGAGGAGAGGACACAACTGGAACCATTATCATTTGTTTAAGGGACAGCAGGCTCCATACTTCATCTCTTCCAAAGCTTGGGAGAATTTGGAAACATAAACCTGACAATTACCACTGCGTGACACCAGTCCCACGGTTCCTTTTGTTAGTGCACATCCTTGTGGCTGGGCCACCTCTGGGAGCTCAGGACCACCCCTTTCCCCCTGAATGCCCAGTGCTATGCCTCTCGATAGGCGAGGACCCTTTCCACATGCAGAGAACTTTTAGAATAATCAAGGAAAGAAGTTATTTGAGTCCCAAGCTTCCTTTGTTAAAAAATAATCAAAATACCACTTATGCCATAATTCAGGTTCTTCGAAATACCAAGATATTAATTTTGAGTGCTTCTGCCCACATTTGTCCCCACAAGGCCCTGCAGCATGGTGAGTGACAGGCACCTCCCTTCCCAGTCTAAAGAAGGCAGCTATCTGTCAGCCCTGCTCGGGTCCTTGGTAGGCCTCTCTTAGAGACATTTCGATCTGGAGAGATTGCATTGATGAAGTATTTTTAGAATGTGCCTTTTTTCTTGGAAAGAACAGGAAGAACAAATTTAAGTGTTGTAGGAGGAGAATCTGGACATAAATCTATCTCCTCTCCAAGCATTCTTTGTGAGGCCCCTTGTATTGCTTTCTGAAATATTTATATGAGCAAATACCTTGACTTATCATAAAGAAAGTCTGGAATAACATAGTCAAACAAACTCGACTCTAAAAGAAGATAAAAACTCCCAGTGGGCACTGAGGTTGCCAACTGCTGTTCAACATTTAGATCTGTTAACAGCAGTGAGTAAATATTAGTGAAAGCAGTTTTTTTTTTTTTTTCTTTGACTTCAAGAACTGGGCAAATACATGATCATAGAAAGAATTCTCTGCAGAGCAGATTTATGGATTTGTGTTGGGAAAAACTAAAAGGGACTCTTTCAGTTGATACCCAAAGCAGGGGCAGAGCTCTGAGGGTATTCAGGAAACTCATCTTTTCTTTTCTGCACATAGCAGTTTCACAACTTCACTGTCAAAAACATTGACATGATTTATCTGAGATTGTTATTTTTGTCAGTTTTATATTTTTCTGTATTTTTATAATTTTATTTTTATCTTTCTATTAATTTTATTTTTAAATGGCAAATCATAATTGTGCATCTATCTTCTTTGCCTCACTAGAATATAATGTCTCTGGGGAAAAACTTCTCACTTCCACTTCTTACACCTGACACATAGCAGAAAACCAATAAATATTTATCAAATAAATAACTTCTCAGAACCCCTACCATGAATAATAATGCCTGTAATATGGAAAGGGTTTACCAGGCTCTTACTCTGTGACTGATACACTCTGAGGGTTTTACATGGGTTCTTTCATTTGATGCTCACAAAACTATATAAGATAGGGATGCTTATTATTACAATTTTACCAGATGATAAAATAAAGGAATAGAGAAAAACAGGCATGCTGCAAGTCACAAAGAACCAGTGTGCAAACCTAGGCAATCCAACTGCAGGGTCAGCTAAACCATCACCTCTACTGTGCATGAAGTCAGAGTATAACCATGAAAAATAATCAGCGTGAAAGAAAAAAAGTGGAGTCTATCTGAGACTATCCCAGTTGCACTTACTTAAGAAACTGATCAGCTATGTTACTATTCATGGTTCCAGCATACACGTTTTAGTCATCATGGTTTAGTTAAATAATACAATTTCCCAACAACTATTTAATTGCATGAAGCACATGTTTTGCTGCAAACTCTTCATTCTATAAGCCATTGTGTAAATAGCAGACGTGCACAATAACCAGTAGCCAGACTGACCCCCTCCTTCACAGTGCACTACAGAGTGGTCACTGGGCCTTTGTATTCACTTCCCGCACAGACAGCAAAGCTTGCAGTTATGTTTCTTCCTTGTCACCCAGTGATAAACCCACATGATATTTTATACAAATAAGTAATCAAGGAGTGGGCTGGCCAAACAAGTTCAAACAACGTTGTCCAACAAAGAAATGAAAATTGATAGCCCTGGATGTGAAATTTGAACCAGGTGTAAATGAAGAAATACTAGCAGGTCAGGGGAGTGTTGATGCTACTGCTGTTTGAGATTTGCAGTGTACAGTCAGAGGAACCTGGTGAGGGTGAACGTGCCAACATCCATGAGGAACATATTTGTGAAGGACGAAGGTGAAGCTGGCAAAAACCAAAAACAACAGCAACAAGTTCACATTATAGGAATTCTCAGACACACTGAGCAATATTGAAGACTCAAAGAATCCAGGGTTGAGCATCGACCCAGGTGAAGGAAGGAGCATGACGATAGAACAAGGCATAGACAAGGTGCTCATTCCATGCTGCAAGTTTTTGTGATGACAAGAAAGTAATTCAGCTATCATTTTTTTAATGAAAGAAAACACTTTCATTTTTGATGCTTCTAACGTTTTAATTATAGTCTACTAAATGCATGGTAGTTTTGCTATTTATATCATTTCTATATATTTTTGCAACTGATAATAAGGGTATTAAGTATTTACAGAAAAATATTCAAAGGTCACAGAAAATCAGAACCTGTCCTATTGATTATTAAAGTCACTTTGCATGTTTCAATTTACATGTATAAAGTGAGGACAATTCATATCCGAGAGTCTTAAAGGCAAATGAAGTGAAGAGGGAATGCACTTCAACTATGGAGCCCAGATCAATAATTCAAAGTGTTGCTACCTGTTTGCAATGTATACCTAAGGAAAGGCTTTGACTAGTCACAAAAAGCAGATGCCAGGAGGATAGAAAGATCCCAGGAGAAAGGGACTAGCTGAGCAGGACTGTTTAAGTCAGCTTCTTTGCTGCTGTGACTAAAAGGACCCAACCAGAACAACTGTAGAGGGAAAGTTTATTTAAGGGCTCACAGTTTTGGAGGTCTTAGTCCACAGAAGGCTGGCTCCATTCCTTGGGGCTCAAGGTGAGGCTGAACAATATGGCGGAAGAGTGTGGTGGAGGGAAGCAGCTCAGATCATGATTAGAAAGCAGAGAGAGACTCCACTCTCCAGATATAAAATATATATACTTCAAAGCCATGCCCCGGATTCCCACCTCCTCTGGCCACACCCCACCACTCAGTTAACCCCTGTCAGGGGATTAATTCACAGATTGGGTTAAGACTCTCACAATCCAGTCATTTCTCCTCTGAACCTTCTTGCATTGTCTCACACATCAGCTTTTGGGAGACACCTTATATCCCAACAGGACCATTACAGGGACCAAGATCCTGAACTAGCTCTAATTTAATAATTCTACAGCCCTGAATGCTCACCCGATGGCTGAAGGTTTGCCTCACCTGTAAAATGGAGGTGGTAGCAGTTACTTTGCTGAGAAAATATATGCACATATGTTTCCAGGAGGCAAGTATTGTGCACAGTGCCGGGCAGATGGTCAGGCCCCAGTGAACTGTTGCTGTATTTTATTTTAGAATAAGATCAGGAGAGAATCTAAACGGAACTCGTAAAACTAAAAATCAAGGGTGATGGTAGAACCCTTTATCCACCAAATCAAGGGCAGGACACTATCATTTATTAAGGGTTTAGTAGATCTCTGGGACATTGACAGACACAATCTCATCCAATCAGTACAATGACGTGGCAAGAGGTGGCAGAGAGCACTTGCAAAGCCAGCTTGCTGATTGCAATGGCTCTGAACGTCCTCCTGCAGGACACTGGCAGGGCTGGGTGATTAAGGTTAGGCCAATAGCTTGGTTGATCTCCAGGGCATCTTGGATTTTCTAATAAAAATTTTAGATATTCCAGAAAAAATTTTCAAATTCAACAATTTCTTTTTCCATCTAATTGTTTTCCTGATTCCACATTCATAGAAAATATACTTTAGCTTCTCTGCTTCCCCCTTTGTTTGAGTATGGTACAAAGAGAATCAAATTTTAATAACTACTATTATTATGTGTTTACATATAATGAGACTATTTCCATGTGCGCACAGATGGTCTGGAATAACTAAATGTTATTACAACCAGCTTTTGTAAATGTGGAGCTTCTCAACCAGTTTCTCTGGTCTCTATCAATAAAATATTGTTATTTCGATATTCATTTTTTTGTAATAAACTTCACACTGCACCGGAAATTTGCTGGAACTATAAATTGCTCATGTTTCTTTCAGAGTAGAGTGGGAAGAAAGGTTTTATGGTGTGAATGTTCCCTCCTGGAGTTTGAATAAATAAATCTGGGTAGATCATTAGTTAGCTGAAGTCCAAAAGCAAAGGGTAGGCTACTTGGACAGAATCTTGGCCCCTGATTGTCTCTTCAGCTCACCTCTTACCACTCCACACATTGTGCTGATAATTCCTTTGATCGAAGTCTGCTTTCCTGATACACTGTGTTGTTCTTTGTCTCTATACCTTAAAACAATGTAACCGTCCAAGCAAAGATGTGGTAGCTCACCTCGAGGAGAACACAGTGGGTGGAGAATCAGTCTGATTAGAATGCAGGTGAAAGAACCAGAGAAGGAAATCTGGAACCTTGTGCTCCCCCTCCCAAATCACTGACTATCATAGAAAAAGACCCTGCCGTCTGCTCCTGTATTTTTACCTGTCAATCATCTTCTCCCATCAGCTGTAGGAACCTGAACTTCAGACCCTTTACCCACGACAGCTTTCCACTTGTTCACCTGCATCCGGTTCTGTTTCTGGATATATTTTCCTTCCCAGGCTTGCTTCCTTTATTTACCAGAAAAACGTTGCCTTACTTGACTGCTGTGGCCTGGTTGTTCATGGATATCTACCTGCCTAGATTCTCATTGGAAGCCTAATCCTCAGTGTGATGGTGTTTGGAATGGGGGCTTTGGAGACTGAGGTCATAAAAATGGAGCCCCCATGAATGGGATTATTTTTCTTATGAGAAGAGATTGGGAAGAGCCTATCAGTCTCCAGGGCTACTGAGGATACAGTGAGGAACAGCCATTTACAAACCAGGACATGAGGCTCATCAGACAGAGGGCCAGCTGGTGACTCCATCTTAGATGCCTGAGCCTCCAGAACTGGGCCAAAGGGATGTTTATTGTTTAAACCACCCAGCTTACGGTGTTTTTGTTATAGCAGCCAGGATTGACTAAGACACTAACCTTCTCTTGTAGAGTTAAGCACTTTCACTGGTTGTTCAAAAAGCCCATTATATGTATTCTAATTATAATGAATATGGTGAGAACAATGCATTATTTTGTTGTTGACATTAGAGTTTCTGTTTGAGAAAGGTTTGTTTTCATTTAGGAGAATACACTGAAAAGCTGGTGCTAACAGAAATCGAGATGGGTAAGCAGGCAGCTCAAAGAACTGTCCCCCAAAAGGCAGTATGGGGCAATGTGGCATTGGAGACAGAACAGGAAGAGAGGTTGGGAATGGGCAGAAGACCTGTGGAGAACGTGCTGGCAACTGCCAGAAGGCAGAAGTTGCCAGAACTGCCAGGAAACTTTTATGAAAAGAGAAATTAATATCCAATGTATGTCTCATTCTATTATTTTCCCTCCCCCGCAATCCTCATTTTCCTCTATACAATTCATCCTTCGTCCATTCTTGCCTCCCTCCCACCCCCCGATATGTATCATCATCCACTTATCAGAGAAATCATTCGGCCTTTGGTTTTTTGGAAATTGGCTTATTTCACTTAGCATGATATTCTCCAACTCCATCCATTTACCTGCAAATGCCATAATTTTATTCTTCTTTATGGCTGAATAATATTCCATCGTGTATATGTATCAGTTTCTTTATCCATTCATCTATTGAAGGGTATCTAGGTTGGTTCCACAATCTAGCTATTGTGAAACCACTATGAGCTGTTATAAACATTGATGTGGCTGCATCACTGTAGTTTGCTGATTTTAAGTCCTGTGGGTATAGGCCAAGGAGTGGGATAGCTGGGTCAAATGGTGGTTCCATTCTAAGATTTCTAAGGAAACTCCATACTGCTTTCCAGAGTGGCTGCACCAATTTGCAACCCCACCAGCAATGTATGAGTGTACCTTTCTCTTCACATCCTCACTAACACCTATTGTTGCTTGGATTCTTGAAAATAGACATTCTAATTGGGGTGGGATGAAGCCTTAAGGTAGTTTTGATTTGCATTTCTGTTATTACTAGAGTTGTTAAACACCAATGATGTGACTCTACTTCATGTAAAACCAGAGAAACAATAGTTGTATCGCATTTGTGTACAATGAATCAAAATTAAATATAAATACATGCATATATACATCTCCAATGTAAAGTTGTCTCCTGCGTGGGTGTGAGATGCAGTCCCTGCCAACCTTGGACCTTGCTCTAGCTCATCTGCAGGGAAAGCCTGCCCCTTGTGGTGCATCATAGAAGCAGGACATTTGGGTGTGAGGGAGGAAAACCTGTGTCTCACATTTCATTTGGGACAAAGGGGATGCAATAAAAGAAAACACACAGTGGAGAAACAGAATTCCCAAGAAAGTGGGTTGCCAGAGTGGACAAAGAAATTTGGAAAAAGAAGGGCCATCCTTCTCCCATCCTAGATTCTGTCTCCACTCCCTGCTGAAACCATTTACCAGTCATTTCCCCACCTGTAAAATTAGAGGGCTACCTGGATGGCCCTGCAGGGCTCCTTTCGCATTAATATTCTCTAAATCTAAGCTTTTCTCTGAGCTCAGGGAAAATAATACGAGTTATGTCTTATTGTAGAAAAGCGCTTGGTGATGTGAATTAACTTGATTATGCACAGGAGATGACACAAATAATGACAATCATTTAACACCTGGGTCAAAAAAGAAGAAGAAGAAGAAAAAGTAAATTAAGAGAAGAATTCTCGTGGTACCCAACAGTGGCTTATTTGGATTCCTTTGGCAGTTTTGTAGCATCTGTTCTAAAAATTATGATGTGTTTTGAGATCACTACTGAGTCTGCACACAATGTGTGTTGGACATTCATGTAATTATGTTATTAAGAAAAACAGTTCCCGTATCTGTGGATGCAAATATGTTGATCTAAGTAAAAGTATCAACTTCGCATTCTCTTCAAACTTGGCAATTTAAAGATAGTCAATATAAACTGTCAGGTAACAATTGTTGATGAGGGATTGGTCCAACCAATTGGTTAAAGTGCAATTATTTGGAAGTAAAATGTTAAGTGTTTTTCTGTTTATCCGGCAGCAGCAATTATCTGCTTGTGTTTAAGTCACTCCGGTTAAAAAGAGCTGCCACTTGGGAGGACAGGCGGCAGTGAGTGGGTTGGGTTCACCCATTGAAGTGACAACAGGTCTGTCTATCTCATAGCGAAGACTGATGCAGGGGAGAGAGGAAACTGTTATGATTTCCAAAATGAGCAGATATTGGTGTGATTAAGCCAATTTTCTATTACTCATGTATTACGTGGGTGCACAAAAAACCCGTGGGGTCCTGTAGGGAATTCCAGCCTCGGTTCAAATCCTGGTTCCATACTTCTTGAGTGTGATCTCAGTTACTGTTTGTGCCTCAGTTCATTCATATGTAAAAATATATATATATGCATGTGCATTTTAAGCATTTAAAACGTTTATATATTTTAAACATTTCAAAATATACATTTATGTATTTTAGCTTGTAACTCGTAGGGTGACAGTGGGATTAAATGAATTAATATAGATAAAATCTAGGTAGCCGTGCCCAGACTCAGCAAGGACTCTATGAATTCAGTTGCTGTTTTTCTAGAATTTTTTTTTTTCACAAGAAGAGAATTAAAGAAGGTATTAATTAAGAAAGAAACAAAAGGTGTTCCTTGGTTGGAATACTGGGGGAAAATTCTGAGTCAGAACAATCCCTGTTTCCCTGTCAGTTCTTCTCTCTGGTGAAAAGGGTGTTACAGGCAGCAAAGCAACTAGTTCAGCTCACAACCCACACAACTGTTCATGTGCTCTTGCACAAGACTTCTGTGGAGGTCAGAACACAGAATTTATCTTTGCACCCCATTTGGACCCACAGAGCATTAAAAAGACGTGCATTTCAGAGTCAATTTTTTTAAAGAGTAATAATAATAAATTGTGTTGCTTAGTTGGGAACATTCTTGCATGAGGCTAGAATTTTCCTTTCTCCTGCAAGTACGAGGAGATTGAGAAAGTGAGGATCATCTGTACGATTTGTTGCCTCTGTCTTGCTTGATGCTAAGTAAGGCACACACCCTCAGGCCCACCGTTAGATCCATTGCAGCAGGGCAAATGACAAGAGTACAAACGGCAAATGACATCTTAGTAGAGTCATGAGAATAGTTTGGACCTCCTGGGCCCCTGAGGGGATCCTGAGGACCTTCAGAGGCCTGCAGACCACACGTGGAGAGCTGGGGTCTAAAGGACTATCTGAATGATTAACATGGTTCAGGCTGATGCTCAGATAAACCTGGTAAGCAGAAGTCTTGAATGAGTGTGGTCTGACTAAGGCCTATGTTTTAAAATGCTTAATTTTGGAGGTGGATACAGTAATGAGCAAATCACATGGGTGTAAACAGCACGGCCTGGGTCCTCCCCAATCTCTGGTTGAGGAGTTTCTTTAGGTTTGAAGCAAAGTCATAGAGTTTTTGATTAAGCTCTATTAAAAATGATTAATGGGAGGAAAGTGTAGCTTCAGAAAAAGACCAACACCACAGGATATTAGTCCTACTAAGGCTTCTGAACTTCTTAGTGAGAAAAAATTGTATATAATCATCTAGTGTGAAGAAAGTTCTAGAAAAGTGAAAGGACAAGGAGAGAACACAGAGGAGATGATAAAGGAGATGATGTGAGCTGTGCCACCAGCCAGTGGACTATCCTTCCTCATCTTGCTCCCCGCAACTCTTCCTGGGAGGCTGGAGTCTACAACGTGAGGGATTTTCTTTGAACCCAAAGAACACTGTTATAATGCCATCTGTTTCCTTAAATTCGAGCATTGAGGTCCTGCTGCATACCTCAAGATGGACGATGATGTGTGCAGATAATGAGAGCCAACATCTTTTAAGTGTTGGCTCCATGCACCGGATTCTTAACCCATGCAGGGATCCACATCAGCTGGTCTGGGACTTCTGAAAGGGATTTCCAAATTCCCACATTTTATTCACACACCAATGAGCACTAAAGGACTAGAACGATAAAAACACCAACAAATCACGTTTATTGATTCAGAAAAGCAGCTCAACCAGAAATTAAAATCATAGGCCCTGAAACAAATCTTGAGTTCAATTCTACCGTACCACTTCTCCATGTGCGATCCTAGGCAAGGCCCTAGTCTCTCTGTGCTGTAGTCCCATCTTCAAAACAGGATCATAGCCAGGTGTGGTGGCGCACGCCTGTAATCCCAGCACGTGGGAGGCTGAGTCAGGAGGATCGCGAGTTCAAAGCCAGCCTCAGCAACTTAGCGAGGCCCTAAGCAACTCAGTGAGACCCTGTCTCTAAATAAAATACAAAATAGGGCTGGGGATGTGGCTCAGTAGCCGAGTGTCCCTGAGTTCAATCCCTAGTACCAAAAAAAAAAAAAAAAACAGGATCATGATACTAGCTTCTAATACATAAGGTCGTGGCAAGGATGAAGTGAGATGATAGATGCAAAGTGCTTATAACCAAGCACCTTAACGAGCCTGCTGCATGGTCACCACCGCCAATGGCATCACCAGCATCATTATCCTAGAGCACAATGGCTCCTCTGGCTTCATTCTGATTTAAAATGTATGTCTTCACTGTGGTTCATTTTAAGGGAACACATAGCAAAGAATTAAGCACATAATCTGTTCTTTAGCAGTAAACGTAATCCTCATGATTTCTGCTCCCTTCGGTTTCCTTTAGTACCCAAGGGAATATTAGGAAAGAATCGATGGACCCTTTGGTCTGGAAACTCTACTTGTTGCTAGAGATGAAAGTCTCACTGAAAAGCTTTCACTTGGACTGCATCCATGTTCTATTCCCAGAGACCAAAGATAACAGCCATTTCCACGTTGAAATTATCTCTGCATATACTCTACCCTGATGGGCTGTCCCCTTGGGTTCATTTTTCTTTCTCATTTTCCCTTCTAATTTGCCACAAACTCCATTTAACCAAGTTACTTGCAGATATTTTCTATTCTTTCTTGACAATTTTTCTTTTGACTTCCAGTCTTCCTGTGGATTTGAAACTAATGAGTGTGGGTTAGAATAAACACAAAGGTCCCTCCGCACCTCCTCTCCAGCCTGCAAACCCTGCTCTGTTCTTTCCCAGGCAGGTGCAGCCTCAGGGTAGGTTATTTTTTTTTCCTTATGCATCAATGCTTATTAGAGTTAGCTTGTAGCTTACAGTGATTTTGGTCATATGGAGATATTTCATACTTCACCAGACACAGAGGGGATATTGCTGGCAAAGAAAGTCATAGCGCAACCCAGCAATTCGTTTCTTGTCATGAAGCAGGGCCCCAAAGCTGACGTGCATTCCTTTCATTCTGGAGATAAAGACACACACAGATCCAAGATGAATGCTACCACCAATAGCACTCCTGTCGGAATGCAGATGGGAACCAGGAAAGCCACCAGCTGAAAGATTAGCTAGCTAGTCACATGGAATTCACCTTCTATCCCACCAAGCCCAGGGCACAACTGTATTCATGCCATGTCTCAAGTGCAATCTCCACACTTTCTGTTCCACCGTCTCTTCTGGTTCTGGGCTCCCTTGGAATCTTCTCTAAGTAAAGCAAATGAGAAAAGTGTCGGCATTGTTAAACCTAAAAGTAGCCACTATGTTATTTTTACAAAGGACTTTAATGGATGAAAAATTTTAAAAACAACCTGATGCCCGTAGGCTAATCCAGCTGTAGCACAGACGAACATCAATGGCTAACGTACATTGACTAATTTGGCCGGTTTGATTCCTATCCCGGGTGGAGATTCTCATTTCGTAGACAGACATCCTGTCGCCTTTTCCAGCCTGTTTGGCTAAGACAGCATTTCAGGCCTTGCATTCTTCCAGGGACTGACGGTTTTCTCCGAGGCACTGTTATTACTAATAAGGTTTTCTGCGCCCTCTAGTGGTTGTTTAGTTTCTGACATTTGAGTCAAGGTGGTGCACAATTAGGGAGGGAGTTTTGCCTAAGGGAAGAAAAGGAAGACTTGCGGGGCTCTTCTGCAGGATTTGAAGTGATTTCTGGAGAGCCTTTAAGGACGGAGGAGGATTCCGGGATGACTCCGCCTGGTGTCCCACAAAGACAGGTTCAGAGATCCGCTTCATTTCTCCAACCTCTTTCCTGTGCGCCCCAGCATAGGGCTGTTTGAAGTTCCATTCTTTTAGCCTGCATTTTATAGTTTATCATAAGAACTGATTATTCCATCTGAAAGTCACTGAGAAGACTTTAGATTGCCCCTGAATTCTGACCCCTGGAAAAGAGGTTTGAAAATGCACTTCTCAGAGAAATGGAAAACATGACCTGTCTGTCAGGAAGGCCAGCAGTGAGATCCACGTGGCCCCTCTTTCTGGTTTTAAGTTCCATAAACTGTAGGAATCAGGTGATTGTCAGGCTTGGGCTTCCAGAAAGCCAAGGTGATTTGAGAAAAGCTTTGAAAAACGCATCGTGAGATGCAACAGCTGCAGCTGCTGGATCAGAGACAGATTTATTTTGATACAGCTGCCAGGCCCTGGTTGTGCCTTCTGTAAATTGTGATTCCTAGTAATTACTGGAAGTGACACCAACTCCTGTTAATTAACCCCTCTGACACAAACAGAAGGTGTGCTTCCCCCAGAGGACTGGGGGGTGTTGGAATAGAGGAGATCTAATGGCCTTGCACCCCCACCTCCTGATTCAGCAGCCCTGGAAAGAGCAAGATGATGAAGTGTATTTGTTCAGAACTGCGACTTCATATTGATCCAAGGTATGGTATCCATTGCTTATGGTATCCAGTGCTCCACAGGATGGCTGGGTGGAGAGTGGATCAGTCCATTCTTCATGGCTGTGATCAAAATACCCAACCAGAGCAACATAGAGGAGGAAAAGTTAATTTGAGGCTCCCAGTTTCAGAGGCTAACTTTCTCCATTGTTCTGAGCCTGAGATGAGGCAGAGCATCATGGTGGAAGGGCATGGTGGAGAGAAGTTTCTCAGCTCATGGCAACCAGGAAGCAGAGTAGGTGAAACAGGTGACAGAATATAAAATCCTCAAGGACACACCCACAGTGATCTATTTCCTCCAGTCACACTCAACATGCTATAACTACTCAGTTAGTCCATTCTAATTAATAGATCAAGCGGATTAATCCACTGATCAGATTCTCACAATCAAATCATTTCACCTCTGAACATTTCTGCATGAACACAGGAACTTTTGAAGGACACCTTATATGCAAACCTCATCAGAGAAACAGCATTAGGTGTCAGGAATTGTTTCCAGTGTAAGCACAGTGAGACCCACCATGACCAGCTTTTCTACAATTCATGCATCATGTTTTCAAAAGATTATTGCCTTAAATATTTACATTGTGGAACAGATCGTGTGTATATGTGTGTGTGCATAAAGAATAATAAGAATACGTGTGAATCTATAATGTGAAAAAAAAGATATATTCCCAGCTGCATAATTATATCAGAATGGGTTCTATTGTCATGTATAATTAAAAAGAACCAATAAAAAAAGAATAATAAGAATACAAATACCTTGTACCCCCTCCTTTTACAAAGTCAACACTAGGCTGTTTTCCGAGTTGGGCTGTAAATGACCTTTCCTCATGCCTTCACCATGCCACACCCCTTCACCAAAGCCTTGTGTTATCACTCGTAGACATTTCCAGTCTCATAGATGTGACATGGCAGCTCCCTGTAGTTGGGTTTGCATTTCCTTGAATTCTAATGAGTTTAAGCAGCTTCTTTCATGGATCGATTTTCACCTATAGTTTCTACTCACCTGTTTGGGTAAGAATCTTATATACTCTGGAGGTGTGGTGTCAGTTGTTTACTGAGAGAAGTTGCAAGCATCTTCTTCCAGCTCAGAACTTACTGTTTTGGTTTCTTTCTGGTGTATTTTGATGAAATATGAAAATACTCCATATTTTTGTGTATTGAATCATATGTGTGTGTGTGTTTACACATATACATATACATTTTATTGATTTATATATTGAGGTTTAAAAACCCTTTCCTTCTCCGATTCTTCAGGATAGTCTCCTAGGCCTTCCAAAGTGTTCCTGTGCTGCCTCTTCTCTTTGTGGCTGATGAAGGCCATCTGTCTGCCCACTGCTTGTTTCACCCTCACTTCCAACATAGTTGCTGTTGGAAAGTGGCTCCTCATCAATGATTAGTGGTCCTTTCTTTGCTCCTAGGTGGGGCCATGTGGCTAGTTCTTGCCAGTGGACCAAGTAAAAGTGACACAGTGCTTGTGTAAGAAGTATCATCCATTGTCCCTCTTTCCTCATTGACAAAGCTGCATGGAATACAGAGGAGGCGCAGGTAGAAGGAACACAGATGCTTGGACCACAGCAGATAGGTAAAGTGCCTACTGGCACAGACAGAATTTAACACATTCAGGTATTAAATCTTAACTCTCCATATGGTGGTATTGGAGATGGGGCCTTGAAAATGTTATTAGGATTAAGGGCAGACCCCAAGAAGATACAGCCAGAAGGTAGCCATTTGTGAGCCATGAAGTGGGCCCTCACAGAACATGACAGTACTGCCACTCTGACCTCAGTCTTCCAGCCTCCAGAACTGTGACAGCTATATTTCTGCTTTACATGAGTCACTACATCTATGATAGCTTGTTATGCCCACTTGAACTGACCAAGACACCTGCCGACTGTGACTGTCTACACTGTCATCTCCTTGAGCAAGAAACAGTCTTCTATGTCATTAGCCATTGAATCTTGGGTTATTTTGTTTCATCAGCTATGGCATATAGAAATTGGTATCTTGAAGTGGGAGTCTACCTTAATAAATTCTAAAATAGGTGACATTAGCATAGTATGGCACCCATAGTGGATGCATGACAGGCAGCAAAGAAAAACAGCAAGACAGAAATATAGAGAGCTGTATTATGAAGGAGCATAAAACATTGCCTTCTGAAATCTTGAAAGCAGATGATATACCTACCAGAAGGGTACCTCTGCAGGAAGTAGTTGGAAAGCACTAGAAAGATTGTTGTTGTGTGTTTGTTTATATTTACTGCTTATATCAATATATTAAGAGAGAGAGAGAGTAAGAGAGAGAGAGACAGAGAGGCAGAGAGAGTACAGTGTCCAAGTAAGAAATGGTTGTCTTGAAACAGAGATGAAAGGAAAAAGAGAGAGTCCAGATATTTAGAGATTTGGGAATTAGCAAACCCATTCCTATGCCCTAAACTTGGATTAAAAAGTTAGGAAGAAAAAAAAAATACTTAGAGTACCAAAGACCCACTAGGAATTCTGAGTTATGCTGAAGTACAAGGCCCTGAGACCAAGACTATAGCAAGGTTATTTCTTTCCAACTCAGGATTATTTTATGAAAAGGCTTCTAGGTACTTTTCATTACATCAAGACAAACAATATTGGGATGCGGGGAGCAGGAAGCAAAGATGTGAATCAGATGAGAGTTATGTCTGGGGAAGAATTAGTGTGGTTATTCACACCTGGAATTTACCAGAAGCAAATGGATGAGAAGTCCATAAAGTTTCTGTGGGAATTGTGTTGCTAATTAGACTGCAATCTGACTTCAAAGAGCCCATGATGATAAAATAGCCCTCATTCCTCCAAAGGTGTCTTTGCAAGAATATGATGGATAAAATCATGCCCTCAAGGAAGGCAGACTCCTCAGGCCCATTTCAGATGGTCACTTGGTCAGTGGGGTCTCAAAGTGCAGTCCCCAAACCAGCACACTTGTTAGAAATGCAAATTAACCATATTGACCAAAAAGAAATGCTAGGGGTGGCCTCAGAGATCTTTGAAATAAGCATTCCAAATGATGCCAGGTGTTTGCAAAAACTTGAAGTCATTGCTTTAGAGGAGAAAGAATAAGGAAGAGCCTCCTGGAAAGTGGAGAACAGTGAAAAGGAAGTTTCTCCTAAAGAAAAAAACAAGTGTAATCATGAACTTGCTGCACAGCCAAGGCACAGGGTCCTCATAATACCTACATGGCAGGATTTGGAAATTCCTGAGTTTTGTCAGATTTTACTTTAAATTTATCTTTGCGCTGCTCTGACTTTGTGTATTGGGAGTGAGAACTGAAGTCAGATAACACCATTTAATTCCTAAACAGACAGATAATGAACATCTACAACTAGATCTAATTGAGATAAAAGTGAGCAGCAATCTCCAATGAGTAGGTGAAAGGTGATAAAGAAGAGGGTGACTGAAAAGAAGACCCTGAGGACCCAATGGAGCAGCCAGGAGTTGAAAGAAGTTTGGGTTCTCTAACCTCTGTGGGGATGGACACTACCTTCTGACCAAGAACATCTACAATGATTTTTTAAATGAATAATAAGCATTTATCTTGTTGAGACAATAAAACTTTAGAGTTCATATTTTAAACAATAATGTAGCACCAAGCTATTTCCCAAATTGTTGACCAATTTAGGTTATAAGTCCGCCTAAAATTAATTTTGCAAAAGGTGTGACATGTGAATCAACATTTCCATATGAATCTTCAACTTTCCCCGTACTAGTAATAACTTAATCAGTTTTTCCCACACATATCTGCAGTGACTACTCTATAATAAATCAGAATTTGAAATTTGAGGATCTGCTTCCTCATATGTTTTCTGCTATGTTCTAATTATGTATTTTCCTGCACACCAACACTGTACCACTGCACTCCACATAACTTTGTAGGAGCGCTTGATCATCCCCACTGGTTATGTTCTTCAGGCATCTCTTAGCTATTTTGATCTTTTGTAAGTTTTATTCTATTTCCGCTTTTCAACCTCACATATTATCACTTTAATTTCTGGCCAGGATAGAGTAACAGACATGTATGCTACGAAAATGTTTCTGAAATATCTTAAAGAACATTTAAATATGGAAAGGTATGCCCTGTTCATGGACCAAAAGACTGAATATTATTAGGGTGTCCATCCTGCTCATCTGATCTGTTGATCCACTGATTGATTGTGCCCTCAGTCAAAATACTAGCAAAAATTTCTAGAAAAATTAGCAAGATCATTCTAAAGTTTACATGGAGAGCCAAGGGCTCCTAGACTGGTCAAAAAAAAAAAAAGAAAGAAAGAAAAAGAAGAAGAACCAAGTGGGAAGACTTTCATTACTTTCATGACTCAAAGCTATTTTAATGTGACAGTGTGATATTGGACTAAAGATAGTTTATTAAACCATGAAAAAGAATAGACACTGGAGAAATAGATCCATTTGAAAAATTAATTTTTAACAAAATGTCTAGATAATTGAGAAACAGGCAGTGTGTTCATTAATTTTTTCAGTAACAATTTGATATCCATATGTCAAACAAGAAACCTTAACCATTATCTTACATAATATATAAAAATTAACCTGAAATGGATCATTATACATAAAAGCTAATTAAGTCATTAAATGAAAGGGCTAAATTATTAAACACTCCAAAAGAAAACATGCTGAAAAATCTTAGTATCTATTAATTAAGGCGAAGATGTCTTATAGAATGCAGAAAGCAGAAACCATATCTGTTCTTTGAACTGGACCAAAATTAAAATATTTTGCCATTCAAAAAATGCTTTTTAGGTAAATAGAGAGTCAAATCACAAACCAGCTTGGAGGAAATACTTGCAAACTGTATGTCTAAGAAGGGACTTGTATCCAGAATATATAAAGAACATTTGCAACTCAATAATAGACTGATAAGGCATTCAGAACATACAAATTTTATTAAACATACACAAATAACTAATATATACATAAAAGAGGTGCAACATTATTATTCATCAGGCGATACCACTACCCACCATTAGAAGGGCTAAATTTTTAAAAACTTACAATACCACATGCTGGCAAATATATGGAGCAACTAGAATGAAATTCTTTGGAAATTTTCTAATAAAATTAAGCACTTCTTTACCATATGAATCACCTTCTAGGTGTTTACCTAAGGGACAATGAAACATACACAGATTTGTACTGAAATTTTACATGAAATATTTGTACAGAAACTTTATATACAATAGCCAAAAAACCAAATCAACGAACAAAACGGAAACCTCCCGAGTCTTATCATTAAATGAACAAATAAAATATGGCAATTCTGCACTTGTACAATATCAATAATTAATAAAAAAGAACAACATTGGTGCAGTACAGATGTTGATAAATCTCAAAAGTATAATGTTAAGTGAAAGAAGCGAGAAAAAGATGTAAGAATGTGATATGAAATTTCAGAAAATCAATGAAGTACAGTCAGAGGTCTCCAGAGATTGGAGGTTAGGAAAGAGGACTGAGATAAGGAATTATGTGAGCAATTTTTGGCATGATAAAAGTGTCCTACATAACGATGGTGGTGGTGATTGCACAACTGGGCAAAAATGCAATGAATTTCATTGCATTTGCATTTCATTTGCATTTGTTTCATTTCATTGTTTTCAAAATGCAATGAATTTTGCATCTAAAATTGATGGGTTCTATTGTATGTGAATTGTACCTTAATAAAGCTGATGGAAAACTCACACATTTCATTCATTAACTAAGTAAATAATATTTTCATCTTTCTGCCAGCTAACACAGAAGTCAGAAGCTAGTCAGGAACTAGAAAGGCCTTGTAGTCCACACAGTTTCTGTTGTAAAGTATACAGTTCAGCCATGATAACTTCAAAGCAGCCACAGACAATATATAAACAAATACAATTCCATTGATGCCTCTAAAATTTGAATTTCATATAATTTTCATGCACCAAAAATATTCTTTCGGGGCTGGGAATAGAGCTCAGTTGGTAGAGTGCCTGCCTCGCAAGCACAAGGCCCTGGGTTCAATCCCCAGCACTGCAAAAAAAAAAAAAAAAAAAAAAAACTTTCAATTTTTTTCAACCATTTAAAAATTAAAAAGAAAAATAAAATAGCCAATGATTCATACGATTCATACAAAACAGACCTGAGACTAGATTTGGTCAGTAGGTCATGGTTGGTTAGTAGACTCCTGAGGTAGGGAATTCAGTTCAGCATTGAGTGAAAATGGTAACAGTGGGCACCATGATTTTGCTCAGGATAGAAAAGGAAAGACATTAGACATTTTACCATTATTATATTTGTTATAGGTTCTTCATTAGATGGGTAGGGTAAGAAAGTTTGCTTCTATTTTTACTTTGCTAAGAATTTGTATCATAAATTGAATTTACTGAATGTTTACTGTATTTATTGAAAAGATTATATTATTTTTTTCTGTTTATTTCTTTCATAAAGCAAATCAATGTCACGGTTTGGATCAGGAAGATCCCCTGATAGCTCATGTGTTGAAAGCACCACCCCAGTGCAGCAAGGTTCAGAGGCAATGCTTTAGGCAAGGCTCCCTCAGGAGAGCTCTGACCTCAGCAGTGGATGAAATCAGTTGGTGGCGGAATGGATACAGGGAGGTGGGACCTGGCTGGAGGTGTTAGGTCACTGGGGAGTGTCCCAGAAGGGTTTGATCCCCGCTATCTCCTCCCTGTCTCTGCAGGAGCTGAGCAGCTTGCCTCCACCACTCCCTTTTGCCATGTTCTTTCTCTTCACCTCAGTCCCAGAGCAATGGAGTTGGACAAACATGACCTCAAACTTCTAAAACTCAGACTCCAAATTAATTTTTCCTCCTCAAAGTTGTTCTTATCAGGCATTTTGATCACAGTGCTGAAAACCTGACTAAAGCACATAAATCTATTTTAAAATACTAAACCCGGGGCTGGGGATATAGCTCAGTTAGTAGAGTGCTTCCCCCCCAAGCCCAAGGCCCTGGGTTCAATCCCCAGCAATGCAAAAAAAAAAAAAAAACAAAAAAAACAAAAAAAAAAAACCTAAACCAATCTTGAATTTGTGGAATTAACTCATTCATTTATGTTGCACTATTTCTTTTAAAAATACTTTATTGAACTAGTTTTGCTTTTCGTTGGCAGGGGGAAAGGGGGCTTTTTACATTTGTGTCTATGAGTGAATTCAACCCAACAGTTTTTCTTTCTTTTACAGTACTTTCACTTTTCTTTGTTTGTAAATCCAAGCTAGCTCATTCTCTCCATTTTCCATTCATAATATTTTGTGGATGTGCTTTTTGAATGTTTGATAGAAATTGCTTGCCTGTTTATTTGGACTCAGTGTTTCTTTAGTAGACTATTTGAAATTCAAAGTTCTATTTCATTCATTATTTTAGGTGTGTTCCATTTTTTATTTCTTCATAGGTTAGTAAGTTTGTTTTATATTTTAGATGTGTCTAAAATCTGTAAGCAAAATCTACAAATTTGTCTAAAATCAACATTTGTCTCTTTAAACAAATCATAGATTCAAATACTCTGACATGTAGTCTGAATCTAATTTTCAAGCCTTTTAGGTTAATTGTGATTACTGGCATATTTGCATCTATTTCCCACCTTATTCTATGGCTTTTGTTTGCTCTATTTTTGTTTCTTTTCTCCCCTTACTTCTGGATTTCATTTGGATTAACTGATATTTATTTAAGTATATGAAATAATTCTTTGTCATTCCTTCATAATTCTTAGGTGGACAAAATTAGATTAATCATAATCCTCTTTGTTCCATGACAGATTCTCACCACTGATCTATGAAGTCTTCCTTTGTCTAATTTTTTGTTGGCTTGCTTATTGTGAAAATTAACACTAAGCATCAATTATATCAAAAACAGCTGACTCACTGTGAGCTCTATGCTCGTCCTTCAATTTTGCTTTTTTTCTTATCTTCCTGCTGAATTGTCATATATTTAAATTATTTGCTCTTTTAGAGGTTTATAAGTCCTCGATGTTTTCACACTGAAATTTAACACACCCCAAAGTCATTTGGTAAGTTTACTCTCCTCCACAACAGTACAAAGATCTTCTTACACTCATTATAGTATCTCTTCTTTCAAAGTAAATGCTAATAGCTCTCAATGTCTTGGTTTCACCTTGTGTTTTAAACCCACAAATAAGACACTATCATTATTGTATTATAAGGGGGTATTCATTTAAGTTTAACCTAGACAATGGCAGACATTCTTGTGCACACCATTTCTTTTTGTCTCTAAGACAATTGACAGGTTTGTCCTTTTCCCAGAACTATATTCCTTAGAATTTTCTTTGGTGAGTCTGTGGATGGTAAACTTCCTATTTCGTCTTGTCCTATAATGTTACATTGTGAGATGCTTTACTTCTCAAAAGATACTTTTTCTGAATATAGAATTCTCTACAAATGAAGTTTCTTTCAACACACTGGAGATTTTTCATTGTCTTATGATTTATAATTTTGCAATTAAAAGTCAGTCTTTAGGGGTGGGGTTGTGACTCAGTGATAGCTTGTGTGAGGCACTGGGTTCAATACTTAGCACCACATAAAATAAATAAAAATAATGATATCGTGTCCATCTACAGCTAAAAAATATTTTTTACAAAGTCAGTCTTCAGTCTTACAGTCTCTGCAAGAGATTTATCATTTCTCTCTGGCTGACTTGGATGGTCTGCAGTTTTGTCTGATATGTTTAGTTGTCAATTTGTTTTGATTTACCCCACCTGTATTTTTTGGGCTTCCAACAAGGGAGCCTGGAGTTGTCAGTAATTCTGGAAATTTATCAGCCTTTATCTTTTCAAATGTTTTTGTTTGTTTTGTTTTCTTTTCCTTCACTGTGCTCTTGTTTATTTCCTTCTGAAAATCTGCTCAGTTATTTGCCCAAATCCTTGCTCTATTCCAGATCAAGCTTATTCGTAGATTTCATTTTCTCGCTTCTTTGGATTGCATTTCAGGTAGTTTTTTCCTGATCTCACTTCCAGTATATAATTATCTGCTTACTGTATCTAATCCACTGTTTTTATTTCAATTTATTACATTTGTTCTTTCTCGAAGTCATTTCTTTCAAATTTACTTGTTCATTTTCAAAGTTTCATTCCCCTTGTTTGTTTCTCCAAGCTTCTCCTTGATTGTTTCAAATATAATGTGCATCCTATTTTACAACCAGCAGCTGATTTTTCTCATATATGAAACCTTCCACAGTCTGATTCTTCTACCCTCTAATCTTATATATTTCTGATATTTCCACTTGTGAAATCTTTGACGGTCTGATTCTCTTACCCTCTAACCCTAATGTATCTCTCCCTCTGGGACTTCTTGTTGGCATTTCTTATGATTTCTTTTTTAATGTGTTTCCCATTATCCTTGGAACCTGTACCAAAGGGAATTTTTGGAGATCAGGGTTAAAGTAGTGTTCCCTTAAAGAGGTTTTGCATATGCTACTACAATTTCCTGGTGGTACTACCCATCTGGAAATCCCTTTAAAATCAATTCTCCACTTGAACTTCAATTTTTAACATGCAGGTAAACAACACATTTACATATAAGCCGGATGCTGACTTTGATTTCTCAGGGGCAAATTCATTTTCCCTCTATCCAGTGTCAAAGTCAATACAGGCTGTTTTACATACTGTTCCTTTGTACTCTGTAGTTTTATTTATCATTCACCTTAACACAGAGAGTGCAGTGCATTGTCAGGCAGGCTTTTGCAGGAGTCTCCTGTTAGAATCCCCACCTTGGTGGAGCTGCATGCTTACATCCTAGCTGTCGCGCTCAGCCTGATCATACATCATTCCAGAAGCTTTGGAGTATCAAGGTGGGCGTTATTAATAATTGTACTGGTGATACTGGCATTAACTAGTATGATTCTGGAGAACTCAGGACGTATGATCAACCTACACGTCCCAACGCAGATGTCAAAACTTAGTCTAAAAAGCCACCAGGATGTTAAAGCCAACACAAAGATTCAGTTAAGGCATGAATCTTCCATATCCAGCAACCGGCCAGATAGGAATTAGGATCCACAGCAGGTATTTCTCCTTCTAAAATAAGCTTGTTTTTGTACTGGTTTTGTGTATGATACCTCCTAGGATGTTGCTATGTGCCAGGAACACAAAGAAATGTGAAGGTGCATTGGAGAAGTTCGTTTCACAGGAGAGAGAGAAAACACAGGGACACGGAAGACTGGAACCCAGGTCCTGCATGAGAAGATGCCCCACGTGCTTTAGGGAAAGAAAAAAAGAAAAGACGTGTGGAGCCGCTTACTCTGAGCTAGATATTTGTAGAAAGATTCACAAAAGCTGAATTTTAGCACTACTTTTATGAATAGTTGAGATTTGAATAAGAATGTTAACATTAGCCTTGTTTTAATTATTTAATGTGAATATAATCTCCATTTAGCTTTGAATTTAAGGGAAAAAAATCAACACTGCTATTTAGCCTTTTAGATGGTCTGTGTGAATTGGAAAATGTTTCATAAAAAGGAGAGAGCTTGCTGTTTGAGCGTTGCTTATGGTAAGTGTGTAGAATTTTTTCTTGGTTTTCTCAGTGTAGGATTCAGATATTTACAATGCTTCCTCCAATAATGTGATAGTAGCAAGTATGTAACAACAAAAACTGCCTTCTTGTTCCTTCCTCCATGCTTCAAATAGCTAAGTGGGGCATTTGAACATGCAAAACTAGCACCCAAGGATCTCTGTGTATACTTGGGACACACTTTAGGGTTATTGGTGAGAGGAATTTAGATAGATAGATATTTCCGAAATGTATCTATTGTGAGCTCCTAGAATATAATTAGATAATGGTTCACTAGAGTGGCCAAAAGAGCTGGATAAACATTTTGTTGACTTTTGGTAAGCAAATACCACACGAACTACTCAAACTGAAAGGTACGTATGATTAATGCGGCTAGTTTGCAAGAATGTGTTATCTTTGAAATTAAAAGTTTTCTTATGGAAGTCTTTATCCAGGGTATACCATGGTACCTGGCACATAGTAGGGGCTCAAGAGATCCTGGTGTTCACTTACCTAAATAGAAGTTAAAACGGATACAGTGTTTCCACACATGTAAGTCATGCATGCTCCAGTTCTATAAATCCTTGGCTCTTAAAAGCCAATATATGAACAAAGAATATTTTCTGCTTCTTTGCTTTATTTGTTAAAATGTTCACAGAAACTACTGTGATTAATAAAAAACAAATATTTAGCAGCATTAATATAGTGCTAATGAGCATTTTCAAAAAGAAAAACAGTATGTGTAGGCTACAGGCACATTTTTAAATCTTCGAAAACAAATTTTATGTTGTTATCTATAATATATATTCACATACAATATAATATGTAATCTCAAAGATAGGATAAGGATAAGCAAGAAGAGCAACTCTAAGAAACAGTGATTTAAGTGATTTAGAAACCCTGCTCCTCTAAACTCTCCAAAATACATACAAAATAACAAAAATCAGAGTGCTTTATCTGAAAATCTGGAAATAACTCTGCCATCATACTACCAGCCTCTAAGACTCTTCTAACGGGATCAATGGAGAGAAGATGCCAGAATTCTACCCCTCCTCCCCACCCTGGGCTCCCAGGAACAAAGCACATTCCAGATCTTAGCAGTTAGCGGAGGGCGATTGGAATAACCCCCTAATCTCCCCTGGCTTAGTAACCAAGAGCTCTTTTTGTTCTTCAAACGTTCATTTCTGTTTCAAGGATGTCTCTAAGTGTATTAATTATTGCTTTTTTGAAGTTTTTTTTTAATGCTCTCTGCAGTGTTTCTGTTTTCTGAGGACTTTCTTTTTCTCTGTTTTAATTTTGGAGTCTCTAATTCCTGCTATTGGTCTTGCTCAGCTGCCCATTCATGGTTGCCCACTCGTCCTGCACAGGAGGGTGTTAAGGCAGGTCCACTGGTGAGTGAGCAGGTCCCTAACTGGGTGAGCAGCTGGAGCCGCGCTCACTGTTGGCATCTAGAAAGGTCTCTCCTATTGTGCAAAGTAGCACGTGTTGTGGTTTTTCTACAAGCTGGTTCTGGAGTCAGCTTGCCTGTGTTCATGAAGCAAGCAGTTTGCACAGAGCTCAGCACATGACTAGTGCTATATAAGTTGCATATATTATTGCTGTATTTGTCATTTTTGTGCAGAATTCGCCAATGTTCTCTTAGGAATTAGAAGCATGAGCTGCCAGTGATATCAGAGCAATGTGCTTCTACTTAGTATTTAGGACTTCACTTTTACCCTGCTTCTAGTACAGTTTTATTTTCTGTCGTTTTAGTTAGTTGTGGTCAACAGTAGTTCAAAAATATTACATGGAAAATTCCAGAAGTAATTCATAAGCTTTAAAATGCACATTATTCTAAGTAGCATGATGACACCTCATGCCATCCTGTTCTATCCCACTCAGGACATGAATCATCCCTTTGTCCAGTGTGTCCATGCCATATATGCTACCTTCCCATCAGTCACTTAACAACTGTCTCAGTTATGAGATCAATGGTGCTATCACTGTACTGGTGTTCAAGTAGTCCTTCTTTTACTTAATAGTGGTCCCAAAGTGCAAGAGTAGTGATGCTGGAAATTTCAATATTGTTAAGATTGTTCTAATTCATTGCTAGTCATCATCAAACTCTTACTGTGCTTAATTTATAAATTAAACATTATAATAGACACATATGTAGAGAAAAAATAGTGTATATGGGACTGGTATTATTTGTCATTTCAGGAGTCTTGGAACATACTCCACCCCCATTGATAAGGGGACTAGTGTGTGAAACTTGACCTCACATCAAGAGTCTTTCCGCCTCAATCTCTCCTGGGTGAAAAACCTAGAATTCTCCTAGTAGAAAAGGGATAATCTTTGATTTTCACAAGTCAAGGGAAAGTATCTAGGGATATAATGTATAATTGTTTCTTCCTTAAGTTTAAATCAAACTTTCTTTTGTAAGTCTTGTAATTCTCTTTCAGAGGGAACTGGCAGCTCTAATTCCTGAGTATTTTGAATTTAAGCAGAATGCATTATCCTGCGTCAGATTCTCTCTGCTATAAGATTTGGTTTCATTTGGTTTCACAATTCATTTATAAGCAATCAGTTTCCAATATTTACAATATATGCGTAATTCTAATCCCATTGTTATTTTTGTATCATTTTAAGGGAGGAGGCTTCTGTCTGAGATACCATGTTTAAATTGAAGACTCTCCAATGTTATGGCTTGGGTATGAGGGGTTCCCCTAGAGTTCCTATGCTAATGCAGAAATGTTTGAAGTCAATTAGGTTGAGAGTCATAACCTAATCCATTCATCCAAGTTTGAATGGATTGACTGGGGGTTAATTATAGACAGGTGATGTGTGGTTGGAGGAAACGGGTCACTGGGAGCATGCCCTGAAAGGGATCATCTTCCCTGTGAAACATTCTCCTTTCTCACTCTGCTTTCTGGCCATCATGATGAGAAGCACTCCTCTGCCATGCTCTTTGGCTGTGAGGTTCCATCTCACTTATGGTGTAGAGCAGTTCAGCCAGCCCTCCATGGATGGAACCTCTGAAGAATGAGCCAAAATAAACTTTTTCATCCTCTAAGTTGTTTTTGGATTTTCTTTCTTTCTTCCTTCCTTCCTTCCTTCCTTCCTTCCTTCCTTCCTTCCTTCCTCTCTCTCTCTCTCTCTCTCTCTCTCTCTCCTTCCTTCCTTCCTTTCTCCTTTCTTTCTTTCTTTCTTTCTTTCTTTCTTTCTTTCTTTCTTTCTCTTTCTTTCTTCTTCCTTTCTTTTTCTTTCTTCTTTCTTTCTTGTCACAAACTTACTAACATGAAAATTGGTCCTGGGAAGTGGGGTTCTGGCTGTGACTAATTTGACCATGTGGTTCAGAAACTTTTAGAACTAGTTTGTAAGAGCAGTTTGCAAAAGTTCTGTTGGAGAAATCTTAGAATGTTGTTAAATCACAGAATTTAATGAGTGATTCTAGTGGGAGCTGAAAAGATCAGAATGCCAATAGAAATATGGACAGTAAAGACTGTGCTCATGAGCTTTCAGAGATGAACATGGGCCCAGTTGGAAATTGAACTAGAGACCATTCATAATACATTTTCACAAAGAACTTGACTACATTTTTCCCCATATTCTGAGACTTTGAGAGAGGTGACTTAAAGATGATGGACTTTCATCTGATGGAGGAAATTTCAAGGCAGCACAGCATTCAGGCAGTGGCATGGATATTGCTATATGCCTTTAGCCATAGTTACTGTGATAATCAGGAGCAGAAAGCAGATAAGAAGGATTGTAAAAACTTGCAGTTTGATCAGAAAAGTGGGTTTAAAAGTGAGGTCAAGGAATATGTAGTTATTAGAGCTTATAGTCACTAAAGAGATGCAAAGTACTTTGCACAGAGACACTAGGAAAAATGACTCAAGAGCATCTCAGGAATCAGCAAGATCATACCCCTTGAAGGTTCAAGAATGTAAAAGTAAAGATCCTTTGAGAAGAGAACTTGAGAGCATCCTGTTTATGCAGGAATGACCCAAAGTTTGTTTCCCCAGGATTTGATTTGCCATGCTCAGCCACCCAGGCATTCAGAATCCTTTGCAGAATCCTCTGGGCCCAGCTTCTGCTTAAGCTAATGGCAAACCTTGATATTATCTATATGGTGCTTGTTCTGCAGGCATTCTGAATGCTAAAGTTAGGGAGTCATGGAAGCTTTTGAACAATGTTGAAATGATTAAGATTATGAGGACTCTTGGAGATTAACTAAATGCATTTTGTTTTGTGATATGGACATAAGTTTTGAGGGGTCAGGTCAGAATTTATGGTATGAATATGAGGTGCCCCTCACAGCTCCTGTGTTAATGTAGGAATATTCAGAGGTGAAAATGATTGTGCTGTGAGAGTTATGACCTCATCAGTTCATCCTTGTTTGAATGGACTGGGTGGTAACTCTAGGCAATAACTGGGTGGTAGCTCTAGGCAGATGGAATGTGATTGGAAGAGGTGTGTCTCTTAGGAAGTGCCCTGGAAAAGTTCACCTTCCCTATGGTCAGCTCCCCCTGACCTCCACTTTCTGACCATCATGAGTGAAGAAGTACTCTTCCATCATACCCTTCCAATATGATACACCTCCTAACCTAGGCCCCAGATCAATGGAAGAGTACTGTCCATGGATTGAACCTCTGAAACTTGAGCCAGAATAACCTTCCCCTTCTCGAAGCTGCTCTTATCAGGCATTTCAGTTAAAGCTATAAAAAGGTGACCAACACAACACCTTAGAAGGGAAGTAGTAAAAAACTTTGATGGAATGCACAGGAAGCATTCCATGTGAGTCTGCTCCCACACCTAAACTGGGTCATAGTGAAATATAAGAGAAAGAGGTTTTCTCACTGTTAACAACAATAAAAGTGGACAAAATATATTAAGCAAAAGTTTTCAGGCCTGGGACAATAGACAGAGCAATACTATGGGCCTCACACTCCCCCAAGCCTCTGTCTAGGCATAGTTTCCTGGCTATGATGCAGCACACTGGAGTTCCACAGAACACAATAGACTCTGAACTGAGGAGGTAGAGGTCAAACTTTGACATAACCAAAATGTCTAAATTATTTGGAACAGGACACCAAACCAGAGGGAAGCATTGGAGGAGTCAAGTTAGAAATAGTCTTATGGTTTAGATATGAGATATGCCCCTAAAGCTCCTGTGTAAATGTAGGAATAATCAGAAGTATGGTTGAACTGCAACCTCATCAGTCCATCCTAGTTTGAATGGACTAACTGGATATCAACTGTAGGTGGTTGGAGCATGACAGAGGAGACAGGACACTGGGAGAACACCTTGGAAAGGTGTATCTTCCTTGAAGCCCCTTCCCCTTTCTCTCTCTGTTTCCTGGTCACCATAAATGGAACCAGGCCCTTCTCCATGATGTTCTGTCTCAACTTGGGCCCAGAGCAAAGGACTACACCTCTGAAACTGTGAGCCAAAACACGTTTTTCCTTCTCTAAGTTATTTTTGTCAGGTATTTTGGTTACAACATCAAAAAAGCTGACTCATATAAGGAGATTCCCTGAGATTCCTTGGTCAGGGCTGTTTGTACAGGGAGACCACTTGAGACTCCTCAGAAAGAAGCTGTTGTGCAAACAGAGATACCAGTGGTCACATTGGAACCAACCAGAGGGGAGGAACCGCAGTGCTACCCCATCATCTCGTCTAGCTACAGAAAGCTCTAGCATAGCAGTAAAGGCCAGGTCCTAGAGAAAGTTCCACTCTAGATCTGCTTTGAAAAAAAAAAAAAAAGAAGAAAAAAGCAGCCATTTAAATATGTTTAAATAGTTGAAGAAAATATGATTTATTTAATGACTGAGGGAAGTTGAGAAGAGATACAGAAAGTGAAGATTCAAAAAGTAAAATAATTGAAATAAAAAACTCCCTAAGTAAGCTTAACAGTAATTTGGAGGTAACAAAAGAGAACTTGAAATAGATCAGAAAGAAAGAGGGTCATAGGACAGAAGAGAAATGTGCAAAAGTGGGGCTCGGAGAGACACAATAAATAACAAAATGGAATTAAAAACAGCCAGACCTACAATGTGGAAAACGCCACAGGACAGGTGACTTTGTTTCTTCATTTAAGAAGTGGCAATAAAGGAAGGAGAAGCTCTGATAGGTTAAGAGAAGTGCAAGAGCCATATCACTGAAATGCAAGGCCTGGGGCTTGTTAGGATCCTGATTTGGGGCAAAAACTATAAAAAGACACTTTTGAGGCAGAAGGGGAAAGGAAAAGCAGATGATTCAAGTAATTTTAAAGAATAATTTTTTATTTTGTTTCGGTTTTGTGTGTTTCCAATGAGATCAATACTGAAGCATTTATTGGTAAAACTGTATGTTGGCTAGAATTTGCCTTTAAATATTCCAGCCACTGAACATGGAAAGAGATAGAAAAGGAAGAAAGTCAGGGTAGTGACTACTGGTGAAATTCCAACAGAGGTGTGCAGGTCATTTTACTTATTTCTCTAATTTTGTGGCTGAAAATTTCTGATATAACAAAACTAAATGGGAGGTGAGACTGTGACTCACAGGTTCGGGACAGGGTTTCCTGGGGTGGCTGTGCTCTGGGAGTCTGACCTCAGCCAGTCCCTAAACTTCCAGTACACCCAGGCAGCTCCTCTCCGGCAGAGACCCTCTGAGTTCCTTTCTTTTGTTCTCCTACTTTCTCTTCTCGGGCTGTTTGTAGGAAGCAAGGTCACTGGGGTCCCACTCCAGCCTGGGAAGTATCATCAATCCCTTTTTTTGGCTTCAGTTCAAAATGCAACCTCTAGCACAATTAGCCCAGAACTCTTTACTCTGGAAAATAAAACTGACCCTTTGAATTCAATTTGGCTCAGATCTCTGTGATTATGTTCAATTGGCAGAGCCCTGGAGGGCGGACGGTCATCTGCACCTAACCCGCAACTGCAGGAAGCAGGTCAGGTAACACGGTGACAGAAGAGCTGAATCAAGGGAAGGTATTGGAGGATAATGGGAAATTATGCATGCTCCCAAGCTGAGGTCAATTATCCAGGGTAATAAAAATGTTAAAAATTTGAGAAAGTGGGATTAAGCATTAAAGCCAGGTCCCAAAGAGAGCAAAATAAGGATCATAGATACAGCTGAAGAATTCATAGCAGAAAGAGGTGATTTATTTTTCTATACATTGGTGGGGAGAAAAGAAAAGGACAAAAGAAACTATAGAGACAAGTTAAGGTGGACATGAAGGAGGTTGAGGTAGCATTTCTCCGGTGGGAGGAATCTTGGAAGTAAGAAGAAATGGAGATGAAGAGAAAGGAATGGGCCTCTGCTCAGGGCTAGAATAACACCAGTGGTATAAAGGCTTATCTGGATGCTCTTCAGTGATGGCCCAGGGGTTGGGCTGGGCATTAGAGAGAGGAAAGGGGAGAGCCAGAGAGTTGCCGAGGTTCCAAGTGGACCTCTGAATATGACTCAGTCTGTGCAGTGAATGTGGATGGGCAAGTAGGGGTCCTCTAGTTAAACAGCTCATTCCATCCATGTGTCACAGAAAGACCAGGAGAGGACACTTCAGAAGGTCGTGGTTAGAGGGCACCATCATGCAGGGAAGTTCATGTTCAGAGTCACTAGCTTTCCTCTTCTCGCCTCACACCTCCCTACATTCCTGGCCAAGGTTCCTGGTGAACACGCTTGATTAACAACATCCTAGACAACCCAGAGGGGCGTGGAAAATTCCTATGGTACCCTTTCCTCTGCTTAAGTCATGCATTACAGCCTGTTCTACAACGGATCCGTGAGCTAATTTTTGTTCTCTTACCATAGAAAAAATTAGTGTCATGTCAATGTAATAGTGAAAGAGCTGCATTTTCACAGAAAAAAAAAATATGACCAGCCTACATTTTAAAGCAAATTTATTTATTGTATCAACACAGCACGAGGGCATTCAATATCTAGACCAGATATTTTCTCAAATATTTCACTTACTGATAATTAAGCACACACAGACACAATTCAAAGAATAAATTCAGCAGTTTTAATGATATATTTTGTTTATAGTCATAAAAGAGTAAAATCTTTAGTGATAATTAATATTTCCTGGAGTATTTTCCCACAAAAATCAAAACAGTGTTAGATCTGATTTAACACCCAATGCATGTATGCTGTTTGTTAGAAAGTACTTCTGTTGCTTAAATGAGCCCTCCCTCCCCGGGACATGTTGATAATTACAAATACAACAGGATCAGTCGTATGAATTCAGTGACAACTTTTAAGATGTTCTACTACAATAAAGATGGAGTACCCCAAATATCTTGCAGGTATTGCAAGATATTTGCATTGACATCTTGTATTAGGATTCTTATGGCTTGCCTCAATTTACAGAACTGATCAAAACCAGTTCAATAATCTCAAAGCAAAGTTTGAAGGACATGAAACTAGGAGAAAAAAAAAGTTTGCTTTGTTTTCCTATCTTGGCACTAATTTACTGAGACATCTACAGAACTCATATGAACTCCAGTGTCCACATCTACCTAACAAGTTGGTAGAATGAGATTCTCTCTGAGATGCCCCTCATCCCAGTCATCTACAGCTCTGTGTTTGAATAGTTTACTGGTAAGCATGCATCTGACTTATTTCTAACTACAGGAGGACCCCATCAAGCAGAAGGCAGAGAACTCCTAGTCGCCCAGCACTTGGCTTTAGCCGAAATTACCTGAATACCCCATATTGACTGGGGTTCACTGAAGAGGATATTCTGGACTTCTCAGAAGTGATAGGTAAATTATCAACAGGATCTTAATTTTGATTGAGTATATGAAGGATTTCAAGGGTTGTTTGAGCAACTGACTTTCTTTGCCTGCTCGAGGTCCCCGCTTTCTTTGCACCTCACTATAGAGCAGATGGCCTGCTGGAAGTTGTTGCTGACCACCACGTACAGCAACAGGTTACCAAAGGTGTTCAGAGCAGCCAACGGTCTAGAAACGATGTAAGCCTCGTGGATGTGATTCTCGATAGAGCAGCTGATCGAAAGCAGGCGAGATTCAATCCGAATGACCCTCAGGACATGGAAGGGTAGAAAGCATATATAAAATACGAGCAGGAGCAGAATGGTCAGCCTGCGAGCTTTCTGTTTAAGGCAACTCTTCGTCTGAGGTCCGTGGGTTAGGGTGTTGATAATTGTCGTATAGCAAAGTGTGACTATCACCAAGGGGAGGCAGAAGGTGGTGGCAGTCAAAATTAGATTATACCATTTGATAGTGGTGAGGTCATCTGAACTAGTGAGGTCAAGACAGGCGGATCGATTGGTCATGTTGGTTGATGTGATCAGGAAGGTCATGGGCATGACAGCCACCAGCGAAATGATCCACACCACAGCACAGGCTACCACTGTCCACCGAGTTTTGTGAATGGAAAAGCAGCTCATTGGGTGGATGATCACGATGTATCGGAAGATGCTGAAACAGGTGAGGAAGAGGATGCTGCTATACAGGTTGAAATGGAAGCCGAAGCGGATGAACTTGCACATGAACTCCCCGAAGATCCAGTTTTCACCGCTAGCATAGTAGTGAATCAGGAAAGGGAGGCTGGTGAGGTACAGCAGGTCGGTGCAGGCCAGGTTCAGCATGATGATGGTGCTGCTTTTCCAGGGCCGCATTTTGAAAATGTAAGTGGAGATGGCTACTGCGTTTCCCGGGAAGCCCACGAGAAAGATGACGCTATAAATAACAGGGAGATAGTGCATCTTGAGTGAGATTTTTTCATCAGTGCAATTTCCAAAAGCAGCTGCATAATCGGGGAAATCGGAAGCGTTTGCTAAACCATCCGGCTGTTCATTCTGCTTGTCTTCTTTCATCTTGCAAGGAAACAAGAGGGTTGGGTTGAGCAATATGAATGAAATAAGGAGTAACTGGCTGAGAAGGGAAAACAGAGCCCGTTAATGAGAGGGGGTGAAAACAACGATCACTTTTAAATGAAAATTGCTCTTAACACCCCAAATTTGCCACTTCTCTTCTCTTTAATCTCAAAAGAGGCCCTGCGGAGAAGAGATTGAATTTCTGAGAAACTGACTGTGAGGCACGTTACTAAAGGCATCTAATAATAATATAAAAGTTAAATTGCCATGAGAATGAAAGTGAAGGATTGGGAAAGAAACCACACATAGCTGTGGAAAACAATTTGTCAAGGCTACTCTTTGGCAAGCCCTGGGGCATCGCTATTACCACTGAGACCCAGCAACGGGGCCTACATTCTTCAAATCCAACGCACATCTCCAATATGTTGCCTCTAACTTCATGAAATGTTGCAAAGCATTTCTTATTATCTCTCTTTTACAGAAGATTCTAAGAGCAAGAGAGATTGTGCAACCTCTCCCTGGTAACACACATGGTGGCCTAGCAGGGATCCAACCCCACGGTCTTCTGACTTCAAAGCCTTTCTCTTTCTAGCTTACCTCTCTGAGCTCTCAATCTATTTTTTATTGATTTTCACCAGTGTTTGGTTTGGATGTGAGGCATACTCCAAAAGCTCATGTATGAGATAATGCAAGAAGATTTAGAGGAGAAATAATTGGTTTATGAGAGCCTTAACCCAATCAGTGGATAAATTCCCTGATAGGATTAACTAAGTGGAAACTGAAGGCAGGTAGGGTGTGGCTGGAGGAGGTGGGTGACTGGGAGCATGCCTTTCGGAGTGGAGTCTCTGCTCCCCGCTCATCGTGTGAGCCACTTCCCTCTCTCACACTCTTCCACCATGAAGCTCTGCCTCACCTTCAGCCCTGAGGAATGGAGCTGGCCTTTTATGGACTGAGACCTCTGAACCACAAGCCCTCAGATAAACCTTCCTCCTTTAAAATTGTTAGTGTCAGATCTTTTAGTCACAGCAGTGAAAAAGCTGACTCAAACAACCAGGATAGTCCTCAGTATCTGAGGGAACAGGAAGTGTGAAAATGTGAAAAGACTGAATACTGTGAATTTCTGAAATCTGAATTTTTAATGCATTGCAACATTGTATGTGTGAAAGATTCAATTTCAAATTTCAGCTCTTCTAATCTGTTTTAACACCAACTCTAATCTATTCATTTGTGTGGGAGGGTGGGTGGGTGGGTGTGTCTGGAGGGTGGGATCAGCTGTGTAGTCCAGCAGTTAAGAGCTTGGGCTCTGGAGCTGGAGGGCCTGACCTTGATGTTGGGTTTAGCCATTTAGTAGCTCTGTGTCCTCACAGGTTGCTCATGGTCTCTAGGGCTGGGAGGAGTGCAATTTTAACTTCCTTCATTTGGATTCTCAGTGTTTTTCTAAAAATTTGACAGTGAGTTTCTGCAATGACTAAAGCAAGAAGATTATTTAAAGGAGTTACTTAATTATAATGGATTCAAATAGCTGTTGGTAAAATACATCCACTTACACACTCATGAGGCACCCACTGTGTATTAATTAGGCCCTCTGCCAGGTCTTAGAGATAACAAATGAGTAACACAGAGAGACGTATAAGCCACTATCAACACTTCACTGGGTGAAGGGGACACAGAAAATTATTTTTAACAAAATATAACCCTACTTCATGGAGTTGTCAACATATTTTGTAAAATAACAAGAAAAAAAACACTTGGCGCATTCCCAGCACATAATAAGCTCAATAAAGTTTAGGTAGCTGTTAATCATTAAGCCATTTGATAGATGATGAATGACATGAGGATACTGATATCACAAAAAAAAAAGGGAGGAGGTAGCAGTTACCTGGAGAACAAGAAGGGGCACTAATGGAAAGTCACTGAGGCGGGATTTAAGCTGAATTTAGCAAGAGGAAGGATTTTTCTAATCAAGGATGGGAAAGCTATTCTATGCAAAGTGAACAGCAGCCTATGCAAAGGCAGCAAGAGATGACAGAGTCCAGGAGGTCCAGGACCTCAGAACCCAGCATGGCTACTCTGTTAAGGGGCACTGGGAGATGAAGCCAGAAAAGAAAAAATAGCCAAGGAGAAAAATACTAGTGCATCCTTGTAGAAATTGATCTAATCCTCACAGCAGATGAGGTAGGACTGTGAGTGTCCCTGTCTTACAGAGGCATCAAGAAGGCAGTGATGTGCTCAGGGTCCCACTGCTGGTTGCCTGCAGGACTGGCCTCCTCTCACAATGAGGAGGCAACAGTGCCACACAGTAATGAAGATGAGTTGGACATTGTCCCAGGAAACCTGGATAAATCACATATTGCAACTGTGACTCAGGGCTAAATGCTGGTAATACCCACCTCTTTGAGTTGAAAAGAGATTAAATGATTTAAATAAGTTAAACATGGAGTTGGGAAGGGTGCCTGGCTCATGACATGTGCTTTCTCAGTATGTCCTGTTATTATTGCTATTATCTGATCCCAAATCTACACTATCAAGCATTTCCTCAGAGTAGTGCTGAGATATATTTCAGACTGGCCCAAATTAATGAATCTGAAATTGGTAGAATCCTCCTGTTGTGTTGATTGGCCTTAAGAATACTCCTCCAGATCTCACTGAGGGTGCAGGATGGAATGCATATCCAGATTCATTACTCTTATTCTCTCTGAACTAGGAAAAGAACAGGTCAGGGATATGGGGCTTGCCTCTACCACCATCAGGATGCTCAGGGGAGAGGCTCCCTTGGACCATGCGATGGTGAACGTGTAGGCTTCTTGTTGAGTTAACTTCCTCTAATTGGAAGCACTATGAACAGAACTAGCACCTTCACAGCACTGGACACCCCACCCCCCACCAGCAAGAGTGCTCTGAGGCCAGGAACCTCCATGGACAGCCTCTCCCTTCCTGCACAAGCACAGGCAGTAACATAAACCTGAAAGAAAAGAGTCGCAGTCATGGAAACCTGGAGTCCCCCTCTCAAGAAGTCAGTTCTGAGGATGTCCAGAGGCCTCTAACTCACTCATGTTTCTGAAGCAAAGAAGTGAAGATTGTTTTGGTAACAACCAAAGGACTCTTCCAGAGTATCTCATTCTAATTGGGACTAGGCCGAAAGAAATGTGAGAGGGAGAGAAGAGGCAAGAGCTCCAGTCCAGGCTGCTGTCAGTCTTGAAATTGCTTTCTGTCTTGAAAGCAGAAACACAAGTCACCTCATACTACCCAGGGGACCACACTCAGAAGGGGCTTAATAAATATTACTGAATACATTAAAGAACAATCTATAACATCGGCAGAAGGTATTCAGTGCTGAAGGGCCAAGGAAGCCATAGCTATAATTCAATAACAAAACAAAAACCAGACTTTGTTTCCTTAAAGACTTAGAGTAAGGATCAAAATTACAACTTCTGCCATTACCAAGTAAAACCTTGGCCTTGTTATGAGGACTTTTTTTTTTTTAACAATAATCACATCAGGAAAAGGCAGGTTATAGGTAGAAACAACCACCTTATTGTTTTAAAAAACAACAGTTCAACTTGGAATTTAATGGAGAATGACTAACCAATTGGAAGGGAAAAGGTATTGACCAAGAGACTTAAGCTTTCCTCCATAACCTCACCGAAGGTGTGGTCTGAGTTTACAAAATATGTGTGATGTTAAGAACAAAACACAAAAACCAGTTTGTGCGGTGGGAAAGGTAGGGTAAGGGATAAGACCCTTATTCCAGGGTCTTATCATTCACTGCAGTGACCCAGAATGCCCAGTCCACAAACCAATCAGTTAAACTTCAAGGACATTAAATAATAATGCGCCACAGCCCCAGGGTAATTCCCTGGGTTTTGCCACAATAGAGGTTCTCAAACTTAAGGAGAGTACAGACCACCTAAGATTAATGGGCTCTCTATATACTGAAAATATTGATGTCCTGGGCTTTAACGTTACCCAGTAATGAGTGTGCACCAAACTGTTCGTAGGTGCACTCCTAATCCACCAGTCCCTGAAACCTTTACATTCAGCTTGCCCAGGTGCTGGGTAAGAGGGCAGAATCAGAAGTGGAATCTATTTGAGGATCAGCTTATACCTCTCCACCTCCACAGGGTCTGCCTGCCCATTCGGTGGAGTTACTGATGAAATGAGAGTGTTCTAGGGTGTCTGTTGGCTTCGCAGGAAACTATCCAACACCCACCCCTTGGAGTTCCCCTCTGCTCCCCTCTCACCCTGGACATTTCTGGTATGGCTTCAATGCCCAGTTCACAGCTGGCTCTCTTCCCTTATCCCCAGCTGCCAATAACTAGGAGGTATCCACTCGGTACACTTCCTGCACTTTCTCGGGTCCTTGATGTGCTGGGAAGTCCGGAACCCTTCCAGGACCATGAGACGGAATCTCTGGCGGCCCTGGCTTTCTCTCTCTAAATGTGTCCCAGCCTCCTCCAGGATCTCGGGTGCTCCAGCTGCCTCCCAGAGAAGACACCGGGAGGAAGAGGAGCTGCCTCTGCCCAGCTCGCTGTCCTGCCACAGGGACCCGCCTGGGCGCCCGGGCGCACTCCGGAACAGCGCAGGGTCCCCAGCACCTGCTCCCTCCGCCCGCCGCCCGGCTCTCTGGTCGCGCTTAGCGTTAGCGCTCGGCTCACCTGGCAGCTCTGGGTTCGGCGGTCGCCCCGCGTGGCGATCCGGCTACGACAGTGCGGGCAGAGGCGTCCCAGCAGAGCCGGGCACCACCTCCGCCCCTCCCACGGGTCCTGGTCCTGCAAACAGGTGCGCTCGCGTCCCCGCCCCAGCAGAGGGGCGGGCAGCATCCTCCCCGCCCGCTTTCGAGGGGGTTCAGCGACAGCAGCTTCCACTCCTGGGGTCCCAGGACATCCTCCCTCCCGACTGGCGTGAAACGGACCCAAAGGGAGTATTATCAGAGGTGCAAACCCAGCTGGCAGATGCCTTGCGCCGGTAGGGTCGCTGTCCTGGGCCTCTTATTTGGCACGGAATGGAAGTAACATACCGAGGCCGTGTCCCTGCAGGGCACCTACACTCCTGCCCTCCACCGCTCAGGTGGTTTCAGATACTTTCTATCAGCTTGTGAAGAGGCTTCCGTTTGGATTCTCCAGGTCTAGGAAGTAGCGCTGTCCCCACAAGACAGCGGGAATAGCACCTTCCCTCTCTGAAGCTCAGTCGCACAGCCAACACGATAGGGACAAACCTGTGACTTTGAAGGTCTCTCCCACCTTCAGAGGCAACGGGTGTGCAGGGAAGACCGGCTCTCTGCTTGGTCCTGGAGAGCGTTGAATGCACCTTCTCATAGAGTCCGGGAAACGAGGAAGTGGTCCTAAGGATCAGCTTACCTAAAACAAGTATCCAGTCCCCTTAGATATGGAAGGGACATTTTAAAATATCTAATCCTGGAAATGCAAAACGGTGCAAGTGCCTGGAAAATAATAGGACAGATCCTCTAAAAATTAAAATAGAGTCCATCCTCTGATAAGGCAAGGTATCCCAGGGCCCAGATGAGAAGATTTCACCCTAGTGGATGATTGGCACAGCCCTGTATTAGGTATTAGGGTTATTATCACCCTTACGATTATTTTTAAGTCAGCCCCTCTGGGAAATATTTTGCATTGTTGGACAAATTATTCTCAGTTTTACTGTTTTTAATCACTTCTTCACCACTTTAAAAGATTGACCCTATAATTTTATCCCAATCTATACATTCATTCATCAGACATTGCTACATGATTATACTGTGTCAGGTATTGAAGGGATAGTGAAGGGTAGCACAAAGTCTTTGCCTTTCAAGAACGAATGCCCTAGAGAAAAATAAACAAATTAAAAATGAGATTAGGGTTGGATGCTGGTAAATAGGGATGCTACCAGGACCAGAACTCACGTAGAGGAGAGTGGTCAGAAAAGCCTCTCTGGAGTAAAAATCACTTGGACATTTTTCTATGGTGAGTAGAATTTGCAGGAAAAGAGGTAACAGCCTAAATATTAGGTTATTTAAAAACGAATATTGGGTCCTAGAATTTTGGATGTGGAAGAGACATTTTAAAGTGACAATTCCTGGAAATGCAAAATGGTACAAATACTGTGGAAACAGTAAAATGCTTCCTCTAAAAATTAAAAATGTAATTACAATTTAGCAATTCCACTTTTGAACTGAAGAGTTGAAAGCAGGGTTTCAGAGAGATATTTGTATACCCAAGTTCATAGCAACATTATTCACAATAGGCAGAAGGTGGAAGCAATCAAGCATCCATCAATGGATGAATGGATAAAAACAAAGGTGATGTACACATACAATGAAATACTAGTCAGCCTTAAAAAGGAAAGCAATTTGACACATGGTACAACATGGATGAGCCTGGGGACATTATGCTGAACAAAATAATACAGTCCCAAAAGACATGTACAGTATGATTCTGCTTGTGCAAGGTTCTTAGAGTTCTCAGAGTCATAGAGACAGGAAGTAGAGTCGGGGTGCCAGCTGCTGGGAAGAGGGTCATGGTGGGTACTTGGTTAATGAGTATGGAGTTTCAGGTCTGCAAGATGAAAACATGGATAGGTGGTGGTGACCATGCACAGCAATGCAGATGTGCTTAATGTCATTGAATGATGAAGATATTAAATTTTGCTGGGCCTGGTGGCACAAGCCTGTAATCCCAGCAGCTCAGGAGGCTGAGGCAGGAGGATCATGAGTTCAAAGCCAACCTCAGCAAATGCAAGGTGCTAAGCAACTCAGTGAGACTCTGTCTCTAAATATTAAAATATAAACTAGGACTGGAGATGTGGCTTAGTGGCCAAGTGTTGAGTGTCCCTGAGTTTGATCCCTAGTACCCCCCACCAAAAAAAAATATATATATATATTAAATTTTATGTTTGGCATATTTTAATGACAATTTATAAGAAGTTGTCTTTATAAATGTAGTCTTCTGGCCTAGCTTTACAAAGGATATTGAGTATTAGAGAAGTCCAGGTGACAAGCCTAAGGTCAAGCCTGTGTAAAACTGAAGCTTGATCAAGCCCTCTGTTCTTGCCACATCCCCCATCTTGAAGTAGATGGGCCAATCCATAGAAACCATTGATCAGACACAAAATTGCCATAATTCAATAAATGGGTTCCACCAACATGATTAGTATGAACTAATGATATATTTTATATTTTATTGTTCACCTGTAAATATTGCTTGTTATAATTCAAAATTCCTACCAATGCCATAGTGCTGTGCAGGGAAAACAATACTCCCCAATTTTTTTTTTTGTGGATTTTTTCCTTTGGCTTAGGGCCTTGCTAAGTTGCTGTTTTGTTTTGTTTTGTTTTTACATATTATATATACATGGAGTATAACTTCCAGTAAAGATATTAAACAGTCTCTACAGAAAGAAAATATGTCTTTAAGACAACTTGCATTAGAAAATGATTTAACTCTTTCAGACTGTACACTAAGCTCAAATTTGGGACCTTGAGGTTATCCTTGAACAACTTTAAGTGAAGAACTTATGTAACTGTAAAACTGATCTCTTGCCTAGGTGCAAGAATGCACTTTCTTCTTCAAAATGAGCACCCAGTGGAACAGGGTTCTGGCACTGAAACTCAAAACCACTCAAGTCACACAGGTGTCACCTGTCATGTGCTGCAGTTGCGCCTTTGAAGCAAGGGATGAGGTTTATCTTATGATGATCAGTAGACTCAAAACCTCTCTAATTGGGAAGCACTGACATCTTAGAGTCCCCTGCTGCAAAATGTCCTATGAAATACAGCACAGAAGGCAGCATCAGGTAGCTTCTCTCAGAAGCCATTAACTTGGTTGGCAGGGGGAAGAGGGGAGAAATAAGATGTTAGAAAAAAATCATAGCTCTCATTCAGTTTTATTGAGAAGGAAACAAATAGTCTGAATGTGGCCCATTCTGTTTCTCTCTCCCTTGGTCATCTTTACCCAAACTTTGGATGATCTTGAAGCCCATTTCCACTGTTCCAGTTATGGCTGATTTTGCCATTCCTAGCCATTTATAGCCTGGTTCTACTTTTTGTAACTTTGGTCATGACATGACATGTTTATATCATAATATAATATTGTACCTCATGATATCATTATCATGGGATGCCTTGATTTTTTAAAACAAAAGTTAGCTTATTCTCTAATGCCCTTATGATGGATTTCTCAGTGAAGATGTACTGATGAAATAAAGCCAGGTTTTGATCTACACTCTACTAGGCAACACCTTAAATTAGTATAGTATTTTCCAGATCCCTACAATATTTCCTTGATGAGGAGGTAGACACTATGGTACTGTGGGAGGGCATGGTACCACAGTACCAGAGTGTGAGGTCCAAATTTTAAATTTGAAAGCAATTCAATTAGATGGAAAAGGAAATTCCCTTCCAGTCATCTTTGAGACCATGAAGGAAAAGCAGTGGTTGGATAAATCACTCTCCAGGGTTACAGGGATCTTAGTTGTAAAAATCTAGAAGAAACTTCAAGATCTGTTTATTAAAAAGCACAAGTGTGTTACTGTTGTGCCAGCGTGTGTCACTTGCTGTGCTTCTGATTGAACATCATCCGGTGCTTTTTAAAATGTTTCCAAAATGGTGTATCATTGTGGATACTTTGAAAAGGTCTCTCTTCTGAAAAATTTAGAAGCCACTGGGGAAGATGTTGGTTAGATGGTCTATTTAGATGCACCTGCAGTGTAGTTTGAGAGACAAAATTGGGGTCTTTTGGAAGCACATAAAAAGCCAGGCAGTTGGCAGAGCTGGGCAGGAGGACAAGAGTCAAAGACAGGAATGCCTGTCTGCTCAGGAGGCATTAGGGGGTGAAGGGTAGTTACCAATGCAGGCAGGAGAGACTGAAGAAAATGTAGTGTAGAGAAGGAGTCTAAGGAAGCCAGAGAAGAGAGATTGCTCAGGAAATTAAGCTCTTGGCCTTTGCCGGTACAAGTCTCCAGCTTGAACTGCCCTGATTTGAATCTTACAATTTCTTTAAGATCTAATTAAATACTCCATTTGCCCAGAAATACTTGTTTCTCCCCTGAATTCATATTTTACTTGTTTTCAGTACCATACAATATTGCATTTATTCATTTTAAGTTCTTAAATGATTATAAAAGTTACAATGGTCTCATAAACTTGAGTCTTGACATTGAACAAGATGGCCCACACCTCCAAAGAAAGTCATTCATATTCTCCTCTTTGGGAATCACACAGCTCCTTAAACAAGTACAACAGATCGAAGGCAATGATGGCTACTGACAGTTTAAGGCAATTACTAGAACTAAGAATCTTATTCCTCACTTACCTACATAATACTGAGTTCTTTAGATTTTAGTTACTAGTGAAGACCAAGGTCACTGGTCTCTCTCCAGTGAGTTGAACATCTGACCAGAAATATGGACAAAGTGTGGGCAAGAAATGAACAAAATGAAAACTAAACTGAAAAAATTGTATTGGGTAAAAAATTATTGGTGACCTTGGAACAAGTCAGTCACATGGTAGAGGTAGTTTGTAAAATAGGGTGAAGGGTAAAAATGGGAAGTTACAACTTGTTAGCAATGACAGGGAGAAAGAAATATGGATGTTGCTTGAGGATGGCATGTCTAAAAGATGGCTTTTAAATGTATTCTCTTTTAGAATAGAAGAAATTTGAGAATTACCAGAAAGGATAAGAGAAAACTATTGGGTGATGTAAATGTCCTACATCTTGATTACAAGTAGTACTGGTGATGTGAGGACATTTACCAATACTCACTGAACTGGACACTTCATATTTGTGCATTTACTGTACGTAATTCTATCTTGACTAAAAATTAATTGGCTCCTAAAAAAGATCTGACTTCATTGGTGTGGGAAGTGGATTGTGTATTGTGGTTTCTATAAGCTTCCAGGTGACCGTGATCTTAAGGAATGTTTGAGAACCACTGCGCTAAATCATCCGCTGGGAGTCAGGGAGATCAGAGTGGAGAAGGAAACCTGAGAACACCCATCAGGGTTTGAAATTAAAAGATGAGGTTAAATAGGCACAACTCTTGTTTCTCAGGATGTGAACCTGGATTATCTGCATCAGATCCTCTAGGGTCCTGGAGGAAAGTGTGCACACTAAGCGTCCACATCAGAGCTGCGGATACACATTTCAAGAACGAAGCCCAGGGATTTGCTCCTATGTGAATTTCCTCCAGTTGATTCCCATACCTTATAGTTAGGACATGTCCTGAATAAAGGGACCAGATGAGGGTGAGAGAGAGAGTGCTAGAGGAGGGAAGGGGGTTCACAGGAGGGCGATTCATAGCAGGTAAGGGCAGCTCTAACTTGGAGTAGAGACAGTATTTGAAAGATCAATCCCATGAAGATCAGAACAGACAGAAGTCCTCATCAACAGCTGGAGAGTTAGAAAACCACTAGGTTTTCTATTGGTAGGTATTTGGTTCCAATATTTTATTAGCACAGCCTGAGAAATCATGGGAAAGGAGAGGAGTAATGAAGCAAGGAACCAGCCTGGAGTTGGGTGTCCATCCATGGACCAGTGGTCCTTGGGGATGTGCCTTTGTGCAGTAGCCAGTGCTTCTTTTTTAAAATTAATTATTTTATTTGTTCTTATTAGTTGTACATGACAGTAGGATGCATTTATACATTTTGACAAATCATACATAAATGGAGTATAATTTCCCATTTTTCCTGATTTTGCATATTGCAGGATCACATCGGTCATGCGCTCATATATGTCCATGAGGCAATAATGTCTGTTTCACTCCACTATTCTTAATGATGAACGTTCAGAAATGAACAACAAAAATAGATGGGCAGGACTGACCCTTTTCCTGAGAAATGTTGCAAAAGGTTATATTTCCAAGAGAAATGCAGCATGTGTTTGAGAGGGACCTTGGGTAGGTTTTAGGCAAATGGAGACATTGTTAAGAAGGAATTGCAGAAGGGGAGTTAGCTTATGCCAAAACAAGCTGCTAAAAATTGAAAGAAATGCTTAGGTAATAGCATGAAGTCCCTTTTGCCTGGAAATTTTTCCCACAAAATAGTCTCTCTAGGAGAGTAGTAGAGATGGGTAATTTCACAACGTAGAATGGGGGCCTGTGGTGGAGACAGTAAGTGTTCTCTCAGTTCTGGCCGCATGAACCTAGCTGCCATGAATCCTTCAGTCTGTAAGGAAATGATTTCTGCTAAAAACCTGCAGGAGTTTCAAAGCAGATCCCTCCACATGGAGCCTCTGATAGGAATGCCGCCCTGGCCAGCAGCCTGGTTGCAGCCTGGTGAGACCTTGGGCAGAGAGAGGAGTAGCTAGGCTGTGCTTGGACTCCTAACCTTGGACTCACAGAAAAGGGAAGATAATAAATGTGTATTGTTTCAAGCTACCAACTTGCTGGTAATTTGTTATACAAAATAGATAACTAAGACAGTTTTTGTCTAAGTATCTAATTACATCGACCCTGGGGAACCATTGGGAGTATTTGAACAGGCCAGTGTAATAAGAGCTGTCAAAAGTGTTTAGCACTTTGCTGTCCACTAGGTTTTCTATTGGTAGGTATTTGATTCCGATATTTTATTAGCCTGTTTCTACAAAGAAACAAGATTTTAGGAAATGTCAGAAGGAAACTACTTGTTTTATCTCAAGGATTAATTTTTCCTATTTCTTCTATTATTTCTGTGTGGGGGGTGACATGAATTACATATTGTATTTTGGTTTTTTGTTCAGGTTTTCATCTTCTGGTGTTGACTTTTGTGGTTAAGGTTTTTACATCCTTGTTTTCTTTTTTGGATATTTGAAGCTATAATAAGAACTTAGGACAAAAGTCATATAGGTTCCCTAAACACTACTTATTTAATGAAAGGTAGAGAGTCAGGGGTCAATGCCAAGTCTTTTACCAGCATAAGGAAGCGGTACTAATACCAGTATATCACACTAACATTATCTTTCTCTTTACCATAAAGACCCTCCTTCTCACATGCATGCATACAGATTCCTACCATGTAAAACTACCCTCATATTCTTCCCCCTTCCAAGGTCCATAATGCAGCTTGTGACTTTTGTGAGCCCCAAGTGGCATCACTAAGGACCAGCACTAGGTGATCAAGGTGGAAGTGAATAGAAAATAATTTGTTCTAGCAATGCTCTCAACCTCTGAACCCTTCCTTGTTCTGTCCTCATGTGAATGGAACATTAACCACAGGCTTTTCGAATTTCAGAGATTCCAATTCTTGGGTTCTGAGATGATGACTGTTTTTTCTATAGTTGCCAATGCCGACTTACATGAACTTCACCTCACATTAAAAAAATACACTGTGGACAGAGATTCCTTTTCTCCCTCCATTAGGACTCCTCCTGCTTCACAAGCATTTTTAGAGACCTGCTTAAAGGTGTCTCTTTTCCCTGGTAATATCTTATGTCACTCTTCCCTTTCAGCATCCACAACTGGGCAATATCATATTTTCTTTGTCACGCGTCTGCATTTGAATTGAAAAGTCTTAGAAACACACATAATAGCCTCTGTGATTTCTTTGTTGTAGCATTTCCAATTTCTTCCTTTTGACCTTTTGTATGGTTTTCATGATTAATTTTTTTCTAAGGCTCTGTTGACACAACAGGGCCACTGTACTAACCTATTAACCTTTGAAAAATCGAAGTTGAAATCTGATTTGAGTAAGAAACCCAAAATAGTTTTCAACTAGCCTGGGGTTTATGAACAATAAACCAGACAAGTTCATCTCTGTGATGGACAGGGTCTGGGTGGACCAGCTGATGTGAAAAAGAGGAGATTGAAATGGAACTTGGTAGAACTGAAATGTAAAGATAGCATTGGGTTTAATCTTAGAGTGGCTCGCCTGAGCCTTTGCTTTTAGAAACAATAAAAACACTAGTAATTTAATTATGTTAGCTATTTATTCCTTTCTCAGCTTCTCGTAGACAATTCTCAGGAGTCTGCCCTTTTCTGCTTTGCATGCTGATATATGACTGTTAGTTAAAATCGTTAAGCTGTTTATTTGTTCCTCCCTTCCTCATTATACCAGATTGATATTTCATTAAATTGGAATTCTTAAAAATCCTTTTAAGTTGTAAATCCTACTTTAATCCAAATTGTGAGTATAACTGTATCCAGACCTCAGTTAAATTCTCACACCTGCCTCGGGATCATGGAAGGCACAACGTATGCTCCATTTGGCTCATCAGTGCTTGGAGAACAGAGTGACTCACTCCTGTGTCCTCCGTATCCAGAGGTGATCTATTCCTGGCCTCTGCAAACCTCCCTGGCCCTTTCATCCACGACAGATCAGACTGATCACCAGCCCAGTGGTGTTAGAAGCCTGTTGAGTCTTTTGTATCCTAGTTCTCCGTTTCATTTTATTTTTAACTAGGGGCAAATAGGTCGCCACCATCTCACCCATATTTGGTTGTTTTATGATCTATTTATTTGAAAAAGGTATACCAGTACTCTGTTCTCTCGGAACTCCTTTAAAACCTGGTTTTCTTTGGTCTCTGTGGTTGTCACAGTGATTCCCAGGGGGTAGCTACCAGTGAGTGTGAGCGTGTGTAAGGATGGAAGGAGTGTCGCAGGACTGTTCTCTGAATAACTGACCTTCCAGACCAATTATGATAAAAGAACAGCTCCGGGGGCACTGGGTTTTCATCAGGTTCTGTACCCAGGGTCATCAGTCACTTTCCCTGTGAAAGAACAGCACTCTGGCCACCTTCTCTCCCAACATTACCACCCGGGGTGGATACTGTCTCTCCACCAGGGATCTATGCACTCCCTCGCTGCTTGAGCAGGGCCAGCTCTATTATTTACAGGACCCTTTGCAAAATGAAAATCTGGGTCTCCTAGTTTCAAAAGCAGGAGAAAATTTCCTTTAAATGTATTCAAATATAAATATTTTTCCTTTTCTTCTGCAATCTCTCAATCTGTCACAGAGTTTTAAACTTGTTATTTGATGTCATTCTAAAGAAAAATTAAAATTCTAAATTATTAACGTTAAAATTGGCCCTCTATCTTTATATTATGCCTTGCCACATTTAAATACAGGTCTGGGAGCATTTAACTTACATGAAGCATTCTTAGAGTTATACAAGCCATATTTCAAAACTCATACAGGTGTGTTGTGTTTTGTTTTTGCCAGAACAGTGGAAATGATGCATTTGACTAACTCGGCTATTCTTTTGCTTTTTCATATTTACATACTCTATCAACACTATCCCTGGCTTACTAATGAGTAAGGAAAAACTGAAATAAAAAATGAACTACAGATCGCCCTATCTTTCCCTCTATTTCTATGTCATCCTTGTAGTGCAAGTACTCAGTAGTAACACACAAGACAGGGTGTGAGTGATGGGGTCCTTGCCTTCAGTGTTCAAAGCAAGTTCTAGTTCAACCAGGAAACAGCCTTTTTTCCCTGCCACAGATGTAACACACTTACCTAGTTCTCAGGTATCATTGAACTCTAAAACCATGTTTGTTCACCAGAATTCTTTGTTGACTGGGTGCTGTGAATGCTGTTTGGAAACAGGGCTGTAGGTAACTGGCAGTGGGCATGCATCTTGCACGTACCCTGTCTACTCACACATTCACCCCATTGTCCCATCGCATTTTGCTTACATACCCAAGTTCAAAGATTGCATCATTAAGGATGTCAAGAAAATCATAGCACCGCATTAAACCAAACAAAGAACCCTTTCAAGTGTGGGAAACTGGGCTCTAGTTGTGTGCCCATCAAGTCCACCCTGGCCTTCAGTTAGGAAACTGTTTGTTTGACTGACTCTAATTCAACCCTAGGAAAATTATCAAAGTTAAAAACATTTTCAGAAATGTCAATTAGGAGAAAGCATTTAAGTCATTATTTCCAATGATTGTACCATGAAAAATATCAAAAGCTGATTATCTTTGATTGAGGTGAATGGGATGGCCTCTATCACCTCTGATTCCTGGTTTCATACCCCAGCATGGTTTTCTAAGCTATGAGTGAGCTGGATTATCACTAGTTTCCGGTACAGTTGTATCTCTCAGTGACCATGTGCACAAAAGTGTGTTAGTGCATTCCATTTCAAATTGCAAAAATTCATTCAGAGTCACGGTAGCTCAGAGTCTCAGAGTCATGTCCTTTGGTTATGACATTTGCACACCTGTGATTTTTTAGACCCCTTCATCCTGGGTGGACTCTTCCTGCAGGGATCATGCTCCATCCATTGGGGCTCAACATGTAAGTAATTGTGTCTTAAGAGACAAGAGTAACAGTGGAGACCTTTGAAAATTTGCCCCAAAGGACCACTGCGTTGTGTACACATACCCAGGGTGAGGGTGGCAGAGAGAAGGGTGGAGGACCAGGAGAAGGCATTAACTTGGTTTCATTCCTGAAGGACTTTGTGACAGCCAGCAATCTGTTTGTACCTGGCATTTTTAAAGCTTGCTCTATGCACAAGCTCTGTAAAAATTAAATTACTGAAGACAAGAAGGATATTACAACTTTGCAAATACTCTGTCCTCAGAGCTAACAGGATAGTTGCCAAGGACTTCTTACTGCTTTAACTTGCTTCTGAGAATGTTCTTGTGACATATCAAAAGAAATAATCGCAGGAAATATGCCCATGTTTCTCGAGTTAGCAGCATTCCAGCCTCATCTTTCTCTTTGTGTACCATGGAAAGCTCAGGAAACATTCTTACCCCTCAACTATTTTCCTTGAAGCAAGGAATGAGAGAGTGTTGCACGCAGGAGTTCAATATGCTGGGTTCTGAAACTGAAGTTCCAGAGACCATCCTTCCCCTCCTGCCCCTGTGCACTGACCCCAGTCAAGCACGTGTGCAGGAATAAACACAAACCAGTCTGGACCTGCCTCAACTGTTGCTATCAGTTTCTCTGTGACCTATACTCTGCACATAGCAAGGTACTGAAAACATCATGCTTGAAGCCAGTGGGCAGGGCTGAGTCTGTAGAAGGGCACCCGTCTCCTCACTGTCTCTTCAGTTCTTCTGGGGAACTCCCCAGACCCCTCACATTCACCACGACCAATATTCCCATCAATCAACCAAAATGTGTCGCAGGTGTTAAGGGGGAGCCTACTAAAGAATAGCTCGTATTCTTAATAAAAGACATTCTAATTGGGGTAAGATGAAATCTTAAAGTGGTTTTGATTGCATTTCTCTTATAACGAGGAATGTTGAACATTTTTTCATAAATCTGTTGATTGCTTGTAGATCTTCCTCTGTGAAGTGTCTGTTCATTTCCTTGGCCCATTTATTGATTGGGTTATTAGTATACTTGGTGTAAAGATTTTTGAGTACTTTGTAGATTCTGGAGATTAGTGCTCTATCTGAAGTGTGTGTGGCAAAGATTTTCTCCCACTCTGAAGGCTCTCTCTTCACATTGCTGATTGTTTCCTTTGCTGAGAAAAAGCCACTTCTTGTCCTATACCCAAAGGACTTAAAATCAGATTACTACAGTGATGCAGCCACATCAATGTTCATAGCTGCTCAATTCACAATAGCTAGATTGTGGAACCAACCTAGATGTCCTTCAATAGATGAATGGATAAAGAAACTGTGGTATTTATAGACAATGGAATATCACTCAACCATAAAGAAGAATAAAATTATGGCATTTGTGGGTAAATGGATGATGTTGGAGACTATTATGCTAAGTGAGATTAGCCAATCCCAAAAATCCAAAGGCCAAATGGTCTCTCTGATAAGTGAATGATGATGCATAATGTGGGGTGGAAGGATGGCAAGAATGGAGGAAGGATAGAGAGTACAGAGGGAAGGGAGGGATGGGGTTGAGGTTGGGGGGTAAGAATAGTAACAGTATGTGTGACAGACATCATTGCCCTGTGTACATGTATGAATGCACAGATAGGGTGACTCTACTTTGTGTACAACCAGAAAAACAATAGCTATACTCCATTTGTGTTCAATGAATCAAAAATTAAATAAAAAAAAGAAATACAAAAAAAAAAAAAGAATAACTCAGTGACATGAGCAGGCAGCCATTGAGTTTGAAATGACACTCACCATAATGCAGTGTTGGGCTCTGAGTATTTCTAATGGGATGACCTTGGGCAGATTAATTCTGGAGGCCTGAATGCTCTCAGGAAAAATGCTTCCCTGATGTTTTGTAGAAAGACTGGGCAACTTAAAACTGCACCTAGAATACAGGCCATCAGGGAAACGGTTAAGGGAGACTGCAACGTCAGGGGTTACAACTACGTGTGAACTAAAAATATCCAAGATTTCATGCTTATCTAAAATAAATTCACAATCTAGGTGGGAGGAAAGACTCAATGTATCACAGATTATGTTATTGTATACCATGTATTAGATATTATTGATGACAAATAACACTTTACCTTAGGAAATTGAATTTGCTATCATTCCCATTTTACATGTGAGATAATGAGGCGCAGTGAGTTTGAAGAATTCTTGAAAGCCACACAGCTATAGGAAAGTGGCTGATCCAAAGTACAAAATCCATAAAATCTAGCTCTAGACCCGCCCTCTGCTGTGACGCCATGCCATCTCCTTCTGTTGGTACCAGAGGTGTCCCCAGGAGACTTAGTTATGAAGAGATCAATGTGAGAATCCTCTCAAGGACCAGACCTGAGTATCATGGCCTTGGAGTCTTATTCTGGCCATAGGACAAGCCATAGTAATTGCCTACACATAAAAACTAACTTCCTTAAATGTAAATCTCAATGTAGAACATCAACCTGCCGCCCTGCAAGTTCTCCGCATGGGTCGGCCTGCTTACAAGGCAGAGCTTATGCAGCCCTGAAGACTGGATGCTTGACGCGTGGCAATGACATCTTCAGGAAGACTTGACATGTCCCATAGGTGCCAATAGCGTTGCCACATGGGGCTGGTTCTGCCGATGGACAACGTAAGTACTGGTATATTTCATAAGAACCCCAGTCATCCTCCCCATGCTCAGAGGTGCTGGTTATTGCATGGCTCCTGTGAAACTATATTTGCATGAAATAGAATCAAGCAGTCTTTCTGGCTGTTGGGATCAGGTTATTTCAGAGAATAGGAAGTGATCTGAAGGTACCAAGCAGCAGCAAGATTACAAAAAGAAGAGCAGGATATGACAAAAATTGGTTTATGTCTTTTGGTGACTTTTTCTAAAATAGAGTCCTGACACCCCTGCCCCTGTTCCTGGCTCTGCTGATGACTATTTCGTGTTCATTTCAGTTGCAGCACACTGCTGAAAGAAACACTGAGGCTCTATTCTGAGGACGTCAGAGAGCAGTGCCCACACCCCACGGATTCCTCCTGATATGAGAAAAGGGGAGATTTTTCTCTGAATGCCTTTATGAGTTTGTTTCATGAGTTTTCATTTAATGTTTTGATGTGGAAGATTGATCTGTCCAGGCAGGCTCCCAGGACACATTATGGTCCCTCAGTGGTCCCCTTAGCACAAGGGGACCACTTAATGGATATTCATGCTTCCCTCGCCTCTTGGAGGCTTTGTCTTTGATATCAGAACCATATATAAAAGTGGGGTGGCTCAAAATCAGAAAAGTTCAGAGCCCTGTCACCAGTGAATTTCTAACACATAAGAAGTGAGTTGTCATTTGTCATCCAGCCAGGGACATGGCTAAGAACGCAGGGAGGCCAGCCCAAGTCAGAGGGCATTCAGCCTGTGGCCGTGTAATGCATGCTGAGTTTTGTTGGATGTTTGTGCTCCCCAAGAACAACTTTGCAGCAAAATGAGCCCTTTAAGGATCTAACAAGGAACCACAGGCCCATCTCTGGGTGACCTGAATGCATGAGCTGTCAGAAGTTCTAAACACAGAGAGATGCAGTGGATCTTGTTGTATATTATTGGAGTCTTCTTTCCTAGCTTGGAAGTCTCTCTTGTTCCCTCTCTTTTCCCTATGCCTAGCTCAGGAGTTGGTGCATGTTGGTGCATGCTAGCCATACCACAAGGGGGAGTAGCCAGTTCAGGGAGGGAATGGATGTCTTTGGGGGTCAGACCTGGTAAGGGAATTGCCCTGTGATATTAACACAACCTTAGCAGATCTCAAAATGTTCACACTGAATCCTGAGGATGCATATTCTTAAGGAAAGTGCAATGAGTCCGTATCTCTGGCATCCCTAAGGTGGTTTCCCAGCACAAACTTACTCCAGTCAGCTTCCACAATGAGCACCAATTTGTTTTCAGGCTTTTTTTTCTCCTTCATTTTAAAGCCTTCTTGTTAACATAAATGAAATAAATTCACCAAGGACTCTCAGCTTTGTAGGAAACATGCTGCTTGCCTAGAGAGCAATAAAAATTCCAACCCAGGCAAGTTAGGTGCAGTAGAAGGCACTTTCTTGCAGAACGATGGTCCAGTGGTTTTGGCGTTGGCATTGTTGATACTTGTTATATAACATTGTTTTATGACACTTTTTTTAAATTGGATGCTTGGCTCTCAAATTCAGTTTATTACTAGGGATGCTGAAAAGATGAAAGATAGATGTGAATTTGGATTTTGGTGGTGGTGGGCTCATTCTAAATGGGGGGTCTCCAGCTAGATGGGTTTGTGTTTTATGCCTGTTTCCTCTCCCATGTCTGGATACAGAGTCTTTAAATCCATAATTTCTTTTTGTTGCTATTTCCCCCAAAGAAGAATGGGCACGTCATAAATTTCCTCAGCGGTGCTAGGGTTTGGATGTAAGGTGTCCCTCCCAAACTTCTGTAATCATGCAGAAATGTTCGGAGCTGAAATGATTGCACTTCGGAGCTGTAACCTAATCAGCCCATCCTAGTTTGAATGGTCTGACTGAGAGGGTAGGCAGGTGGGCTGTGACAGGAGGAGGTGGGTCACTGGGGGCATGCCCTGGAATGGTGCATCTTTCCTGTGGCCCTTCCCCTGCCACCCCTCCTCTGCCTCCTGACCCTGCCATGAGCTGAGCAGCTTTGCTCTGTGGGGCCCGTCCCTGACAACGCACCGCCTCACCTTCGGCCCAGAGCAATGGAGTCAGCCATCCATAGACTGAGTCTCTGAAACTGTGAACCTCAAATAAACTTTTCCTCCTCTAAGTTGTTCTTGGCAGGTATTTTGGTCGCAGGGACAGAAAAACAGACTAATACAGCAGGTTGGAAGATGTTCCCTCTGGTTTTAACTCATGCTGAAAGTGCTAAAAGCATGAAGAGGCATCTTAGCAGTGCTCCCTTTCCACAGGTAAAAAATGAGACCTACGGTGTGTGTGACCTCGTTTATTTCCACCGCTCCTCTCCGAGGCACCTAGTCCTGTTCTCCCTGTTTTATAGGTGAGGAAACAGCACCAGAGAAGCATCAGTTGGCTAAACAGGTGGCACAGTTCTCACTTATTGCCTGCACGTGCTCTGCCTACTGACTGAACCAAGGGCAGTCAGGGAGGACTCCAAGGCCTCGGTGAGGACTTCAAAACTTTGCTTGCAATGGACGTCCCTGCTCATGCTCAGATTTCTCCCTTGTCCCTCCTGCTATGTAGTCACCTGTCCCCTTGTCAGTGATTCTTCCCATTAAATCCTCACCATCTAGACATTGATTGCCTAGAATTTCAAAAGAAGGTACAGGACACCAATAGGGATTTTTGTTTGTTTGCTTTGGGTTTTTTTTTATTTTTATTTTTTTTGCCAATGTTCACAAAGCATTGGCTTCCATGGTTTGTAATTAAAGTGTATGTAGTATATAAAATTCTTTATTTTTCATCCTTGTCCAATATAAAAAAATAAATCTCACTAACCACAGTCTGCCTACAGTCTTTTTGTATTTTTGTGATATTTCTTTAAGTTAATCAAATCTTAGGAAAGAAGAGCTTAAAACCCAGCAACACAGGACCACAGCACACAGGTGTTGGACTGGGAACTCATACCCAAGTCGCCTGGTGCTGTGCTGAGGCGTCTGAGCTATGTGCTGAACGATGTTCCTAAGGGCATTATGAAAGGACATGGGGGATAGTCACTCCTCTTTGTTAGTTCTGAAGCCCAGGATAAAAGGTGAATAAATTTGAGAGGTTTCTTTAAGACCTCCTCCTCCGGGGCCATCCAGGTGCTGGGGAGTACCTCCCTCTCTACTACCACCAGCACCTCACTGGTGTTTACAGGCTCCCCTTCCATCTCCTTCCAGGCACATGGCAGTTCTGCCCTTGCTGCCTCTTTTGAAGTGACCCTTAATTACTTCCTTTGGCCAATGAAGTGGGAACAGAGTGGCCTGTGTCGTTCCCAGCAGAGCCTAAGAGCTAATGCATGATTCTCCCCATCTTGTGAAGAATGGAAGCAGGTGTCTAAACAGAATGTCCACCAACCCATGCCCCAGAGAGGCCACAATGCACATCTGCCCTGGACAAGTGGCCTGGGGGAAAGTAAGTGCTTGTGGGCCCATTTGTCCCTGCAGCATATGCAAGCCTGTCCTCACGAGGCCACACAGACCCCCGTGAGCAGGGCAGCCTCTCCACGCCCTCATTCTCTGTCGCTTACTCACTCACCTTCTGGAGTGGCATGTTTCTTCTGACTGTCCCTTTAGCCTTGTTAGCTTCTCCTTTTCTGCATCTTTTCTGGATCCTTCTGCCATTCTGTTCTGCAAATGCTGAAAGGACTCAGGGCTCCATCTTCATTTCTTTTTCTTCTTTTTATCTGTACTTGCTTTCTAGAAAAATCTTATGGGATCCCTAGAAGTCAATGTATATCCACCCAGAATCTCCCTTAATGACCAAACACATAGAAGGAACTACCTGTCAGTCACCTCCATCATGATGTGTCACTGACCACTTACATTTCAGATACCTAAACAGAGGTTTTATTTTGCTCCACACCTGTGAAACCTTCAGGATCTCATATACCGTCACACCAGTGTCCATCCACTTGCTCACACTCCAAACCTACAGAAGTCATTCTTGATTCCACTCTCAGCCTAACTCTCCAAGGTCCCATTTACTCCAGCAGTAAGCCCAGTTGGCTCGAATTCTAAAATATCTCCCAAATCTGACCACTTATCACTGCTTCTCCCCCATATCCTTCACCGCCTTCATCAGAGGCACCACATATGCCATGTGGTTAAACTTCCATAACCTCTTACTACGTCTCTACCTTCTCTCCCAGATTGCCAGTAACCAGACAGCGGCCACAGTCTTCTTTAAAATATGAATTACATCCTACTATTTCGCATTTGAAAAACCTACCCTGGCTTTCTGTTGCACACAAAATAAAATCAGACCTCTGTAGAAAGACTAAATTATGCTGACCATGTTTATAATTCTGGAAGTGGAACTGAAGAGGAAGCTATAGACCTCCTTTCAGAGTTTAAAAAGAAATGTTGGAATAATGGAAGAATGTGAATGTGAGTGTCTGAGAAGACAAAAGGCTCAACTAGGATTACTTTGTGTTAGGTAAATAAAAGGAAAAGATAGATAATATAAGCATCCTCGTTACCCACAAATTCAAGTGAAATCTTTGCTTTTGTCCTCATTGAGTGAATTTCCTCCATTCATGGAAGAGCTCTTTGACCTTTGCAACATTGGAAGTATTTTTAAAAGTTCCAGGAACCACTGAAATGTATCATCGAGACTAAAAATGTCTAGCAAAGGAAATCACATTGGTAAGAGTGTTTGTTATACAAAACCATGTTTGTTCACCTCAAGTGGTTAATTAAGTTTGTTGTGGGAGATTGATTTTTACCTACCAATCTCATGGTAATTCCTTCCTTCTGACCTCCCTTGTCTATTTCTAATGAAACTACTGCATACAAAAGGACTCGGTTCTTTAAAAACTAGGAACACATCTAAGAAGGATTTTTTTCCTTATATCGATTTCTAAGTAATAAAACATTTTTTATAAAACACTTCAGCATTAGGACACAAAGTAAAACAGCAATCTATCATGGTACTCCTTGCCTGGCTCCCAAGCCCTATGTCATTGGATCACCATCTACTGCTCTGAAATCTTTTCCTGTTTTCTTAGTCGCTATCTCCAGGAACACTGGCCTCATTGATGTTTCTAGAAAACAGCAAAGTGATTTCAAAGTTAGGGCCTATGAGCTTGCTGATTGCTCTCTCTGATCTTCCCATGACTCGTACACCTACTCAACCTTTGGTTTGGGTACAAACATCACCTCCTTCAACAAGTCCCACAACCCTCTGACTTTCCCCTCAATGCCTATTAAATCACTCTCTTATCACCCTGTTTCTCTTTCCCACTTTATGCATCCTCTGAAATTATAATATCTGTTATATGTGTATTAGTCTTCTTCTACTAGAACATGAATCTCATAAGAGAAAGGACCTTGCCTGTGTTGTTTCTCCATTTCTTCTGGCATCTTGAACTGTACCTAGTGTGCAGTCAGCTGAATGAAGACCAGAGTGAACGAGTAAATGTTTTTAACTTCAAAAGCTTCTTAAAGGATAGTAAAAACCATATTATCTCATGTCTCTACATGAATTAGGTCCAAGGACAACTCTATAATAAGATAATTGCCTCATTCAGACAATTGAGAACATCTTTCCTGGGCTCCATCTTTAAGCAGGTTTAGCTCTCATGCATGATTCATATGAAAGACCACTTGAAGATTGTCTGTTTCGATCTACCTCTGAATTTGCAAGAACTCAGCCCACAAGGTTGGCAAATGACTCCTGCCTACATACATCTTGAAGGTCAGGTTGAGCTGGTACTGCACCAAAGTGAAGTGTATTGAAATGTTTAGGATTGCCTAAAGCCCTCTGCTAAGAAACTTCTCAGCATCTCTATTTGTATGTCAATAACTGGACCCGAATAAAACTTGGTGTGGCCAGAAAGTTGCGATCTCACCTGCTGGTTTTGATGGGGTCAGGGATCAGTCCAGGATGTGGCCAAGGACTCATAGTCCAACAGGAAACACCAGCCCAAGCTGATACTGGGCTCTCAGATCCAGCTGTGTGAGACTCTAAGAGAACAATGGTAGGGGCAACTGGAATAATCCTTCCACATGAGCTATAACTTGTATTGTTTGTTATTTCTAGCAGAGATTCAAAGAAGCCTGCATGTCACAGTGAAAAGAACACTTGCCTTCTATTTGTAGAAGATGGTGAAATGCACCTGACCTGTTCATTCTTGGTCTGAGGCTTCTTGTTATTAAAATGCCAATTTTTCACATAGCTTTGGTCTATTTGTGTTGCCCATTTCAATTTTTTTTTCAATCAGTTTTCCTAGAGGTGTATCTCTTTCCTCTAGGTTTTCAAGTTCATGGTGATTTAGTTGCGTAACACACACACACACATACACACACATACACAAACAACTTTAAGAATCGTTGCTGGTTCTTTTGCTTATTTCTCTCTTTTAATACAGCATTAGTGCATTTTTATCTTCTGTCAATCTCCATCTCTCGTCTATCCTCTTAGAGCTGCCCTGGACATGCAAGGAAACTCACCTAGAGATATTTTTGCTTTGGTCAATTAATATTGATAATATCAACATCAATAATTGATATTATAATGACATTAATATTAATAATTTATATGATGAGAGTTTTCATAAATCGTTCTAATGTTACTAGCCATTGAATATGCAGAAAAAATTCACAGGATTTTCTGTTAGACAAAGCAGTGATGAAATGAAATATTTTGATGCAATATTTGTGTCTTAGATGGGCCCCATCTGCAAATATCTGCTTCCATCTTCTTCCATATGAAAATAAGTTTAATTAGAAACAAACAACAAGTTAACACACTCTGCTATTTTACCATAAAATTCTTTACAAATGTATTGATATTGTTTCATATTTAAAGTAAAGTAGATAATAAATCAGTAAATTCTTTGTTTTCATGCTTTCATTTGAAATATGGTAAAAATTGGATTGATTTCAACTTATCAGTGGTTCAAGAACTATGTGCTTGGAGAGTATTCAAATGTTTTGAGTTTTTTTCCTAATCAGGGAAAGCATTTTTTGATAAGCTGCCTCTTTTGACCTAAAACAGATATGAAGGCACTTAAGTATAATTTGATCAGTTTTTACCTCTTAGATATGAATTTAATATTTCACTGTGATTCTGAACCTGACTTAGATCACTCCATCAACCTGGACAAGTAGAAGTCTGCTAATTTTGCTAGTGTATACTTTTGATCGAAATTTAAGAATGCAATTTAAAAAAAATCTGAGTCATTAATTTTAAAAAGGAAAATGTGACAGGGTCCAGCTCTGCTGCCTTGTGCACACGAAGGCTCCAAGGAGCTTCCAAACTTCCCTTTTAAAACTACAAAAAGATATAAGCTGAATCTGTGCCAACAACAGGGCATTTCATTCTGATATTTTTGTGGTTACTGTTGCCATCACTCTCTTTCTCTCTTAATGCAGGGGATAAGATACACCTCATCAAGAAACATCTCTGTGGTTGTTTGTGTTTGGTGAACTTTCGATTACTGCTATTTAAATGATTCCATTTAACATATGCTGGTTTTCAGGATCTGCTTATATTTAATATAACATTTAATACCTGTTTCTATTTAAAACCTAGAGCTGTTTCAAAATTGTAAAACAAAACCATTCATTTAGAATCCTAAAAGGACTCTATCTTCATGCAAAAAAAAAAAAAAAAAAAAAAAAGCTTTCTATTTTCTTCCTTTGGATTTCCTAACATATCCAATTGCTAGTAGAAGTAGAACAATTTATAATGCTTTAAAGAAAGCAATCTTTCCTTTTTTTAATTTCAGAAGGAGGTTTGCAGACCTTGAGGGTTGCCAGGCAGATTTGTTTTGCTATAGAGTTGACAGTGACAAAAATATCTGGTATTTTTAAGGGTTTTTTTTTGTTGTTGTTTTTGTTCTCCCTGTCCTTCTCCAGATCATCATTCAGGATTAATGTGAAACATTTCATAACATTATCAAAACAAAATAATACTTAAATACAGTAAAATAATAAATAATGAATATTGACAATTAAATATAAATAACAACATCCATAAAGTGCTTATTATGGGCCAGGCTCATTTAATCCTCATGACAACCCTATGAGGTAGGTTCTACTATCTATTTCTAGTAAGAAAACGGAATCAGAGAGAAACTCTGCTGCTTCCCCAGAATTATGAGTGCCGAGTGACACAGGAGAGATTATAACCCAGATCCTTACCATACAGTCTACCGGTCTAATGACTAGGCTATACAATCATGGCTGAGTGTGAAACACATTGGTTGTTCATTGATTTGATTTGTGCCTCTGTACAACTAGTTTGAAATTTGTTCTCCATAGTATCACAACAACTGAAGAACTAGCATTTTTCAATTAAAAAAAAAAAAATCTCAGAAATATGGTGTCATCTGACCTGACCTGCTCACCTATTTTGGTTAGAAATCTCATATGTATGTTATTCAAATAGCATCCACTCAGCAATAAGAATATACATTGCAACCCTTTAAAAGTAAAGCAACTCTTGCCACTCAGGAATTAGGCCTATGCGTGTTGGTCAGTGTGGTTTTGGCCTTACTAGAGTTTCATAAACTCTGGAAATAATTATTGGTTAAAAGAGTCTCCCTTTGCAGATGGCCCCGCTGCCTCAGCACTGACTCAGATTTATGAAGTCTGCAGCCACTGGTGGTAGTGAACACAACTTGCTTACCAATGCGAGCAAGGCTTTCTCTCAGAAGTCCTACCAATTGCTGGGGCAGGATTTGCAGAGCCTGAAGGTCCTATATTGGCAGATGGAAGCAAGAACAATAGGAATGAGACCCCCCTGAGCATCCCCGCTACTGCACTCTGTGAACACTGAAGTAAACCAGCCATGGGCCTGGACCGTGCCCACCCTGGCGGCAGCAGGAATATGCAAGCTCTTTGGGAAATCAGATAAAATGGGGCTGTGGGCTTTTTACACATCCCCCCTCCTCCCAAAGTATCCTACCAGTTCTTGAAAATAGATCTAAAATACTGGCAACTCTCTGAAAAATTGACATGGTTGCTTTCAGTAAAGTTAGGATGAAGTCCTCAATTATTTGAATGCTCCGTGATCAAGTAATAGAATGTCTGCTAAGTTAGACTGCCTACAGGTGTGCCCATTATTTGGAGTTAAAAATATCCGCCACTCTAACATGTTTACTTATTTGCTAGTGAATTCTGTTACCTAGGGTAGCCAGGAGATATAGTGCACTTAAACTTGAAGTTATTTCAGAGTTCATTATGGAAAACTTTTCTAAAATGAGTCAATGTGCTCTTCTGACTTGGTCCTGTGCTTTTGGAAATTCATTTGGCAGAAGGACAGAATGTGAAATCTTGCTTCTGGATGATGCAGGCTTCTTTTGGTCAAATTGGTTGGCAGTGAGGAGGCAGCTGGCTAGTGATTCTGTGTGCCATGAGGGAACAAAGGGACTCTCTTCAATATACACTATTATCTAAAACTATATCTCATGAGAAACACTAATTCCTGGACCACAAATCTCTGAAAGTGAATAGCCATGCTTTGTGAAATTCTGTAGTTTCACTGTGATTATCCTGCCCCATCTTCTGGACCAGATATTCTCTTGAATTTCAAACTCATATTCCAAGTGCTTAAAGAACATCCAAAGTACTATTTGGATGTCTCCAGGTATCCAAATTCATAAGGTTAGCAGGTCTATCAACTAAAAATATAGAATGTCCATTGAAAATTGAATATTTGAGAAAGAATAAGTTTTTGTGTAAATATGCACATTGCAAAAATACTCCTATTTGGAACCTAGTTCAAGTGAAAATTATTCGTTCTTTGAAATATAAATTTAACTGGATATCCTATATTTTATCTGGAAACCCTATTAACATGTCTGAAAGCAAACTTTTCATCTTATCATACAAGATTATACTGCACTATTTCCTCTATCTTCAGAATTAGGATATGGCACCAATATCCACCCATTTGCCTTTTTCCCCCTTCAAATACTATAATTCATTAAATACTTGGATGTCTGTTAAATGATATCATCTCTTAAAATTTAACTCTTCCAGTTTTTCTATCTCTATTAAGCCCCCTCCCCTAGTGTGACCGCCATCATATCTCGCCTCCATTATTCCATTGGCTACTTCTTTCTCAATGCCTTAACCACACTGGTCTTCCCAAACTAAAACCATAGTGGCTCTCTAGGGAGACTGGTTGTTCCCATTTACCTAGAATGTTCCAATTCGACTCTGAAAATCCTATATCCAGGGAAACTTACCTTATTGCACCATTAGAGTTAGTCTATTAACTTTCTCTCTCTGCCTGCCTTCCTTCTCTGGCCTCTCTTGGAAGCCTCCTGGTTGCTCATGGCTGCCTCTGGTATGTTCCCATGGTAAGCACAAAAGGACGGGAGGCAGACCTTGATGGATTCAGCGAAGCCTTTATCCCTTTGCAGATTCAGGCATCATTTATCCATTTCCCTAATGGGAAAATGGCCGTCAGTTACAGAGGGGATTTTGGTTTTTTAGGGTACAATGATGTCATCACTGGAAACTGTGTACATGCAGTCTTGACCGTCAGGGGCTAGTTGAACAGGTTAAAACCTTAATTTAGGAAGGCAGTTGTAAAAAGGCTGAAACTTAGTGTTGTCTGGGGAGGTAAGAGTCCAGATCCCAGGGATGAGTATTCAAATCTTGCCCATTGGTGTTGGCTGTGCTTCTGTTTAGGACTAATTAGCCATGGGGGAAGGTCATGGTTTAGGCTCCAGCATTCAGCATCTGCCTCTTTCCCCCAGGGCCCATTGTTATCAGGAATGCACTGGGAGAGGTTTAATGTTCAGCCAATTTCCTTTCCCACTTCTTGAGCCACACAGTCCCTCTATTTTCTTGGGGAGTTATCTTATAGGAATATTATTTTCCATGACCCTTCACCCATGGTACACTGTACAGATCTGTAAATATTGCACTTAAAACACTGTCATAAAATTGCCTTCTGACTTGACTCTTTCCTCCCCTCCAGGGTCAATTCTCTGGTGAGCGTGCATCTCTTATTACACACAGCACCTAGCACAGTACCCGGTACTCAGTCTATGTTTAGCATCAGCCAATGCGTCGATCTTCCATACAGCGCCTCACTGCTTATCAATGAGTTATATTTACCTAGCCGCTGTGGGACAAAAGCAGATAGATTGATGAGGTTCAAAGAAACATCTATCATGCTTAGAATTATCAGACCCATTTTTCTGATTCAAGAGGAAATAAAATTAGCTAGTCTGTACTCACAAATTTATAGAAATAAATACAAAAGAAAGCATAAGTGTATAATTTCTGATTATAAACTTTTCTCCTATTTTACTTAAAGGGAAACTGTATAAATCAATAATAATGGATGTCTTGAGGAGCACATAATGTATAAAGATGTAATTTGAGATGACGAAAGTAGAAAGGGAGGTGGAGGTTTTGTATAATGTCACTCAATTTGTAGACTCATAACGGGGATAAGGAGGAGAGAATCCAGCCTGTGAGAACAGGGTGTTGACCAGGGATCAGTCTTGGCTGCAGCAGTCCTGCAGATGTGTCTTCTGCTACTGCCAGAGAAGAGAAGCTTCTGAAGTCAAGAATCAGCTTGTCCAGGGCTGATCCTCACAGCCGGCCATGGCCAATGCTGAAATTAGATTTTTCCTTTTGGTTCTAAATCATTAGTACACATGGCTTGCTGTGTGACTCTACTCTTTGGGATTTGTCTTATTTAAGCCTTTCACTCTTGTTCCACTAGATGCATGGTTTTCTGAGTCCTCATGGATTTTAAATCTAAGACTTCAAAAACATAAGTCAAGAAGACAGATCTAATACCCAAATAAAAGCACAGACAGATGTCTGAGATGAGTCATATTTCCAGGTAACTGTCAAACATGTAGTCCTCTTTGAAAGATGGATAAAAAATTTACAGATTATAATGTTCTCTACTTTGAACTTTTCCATGAACCCCATAAGAGAAGGAAACAGACCGGGAGAATCAAGACGATAATAGAGAAATCTGTCTAAAGAGAAAAAGGCATCTCCATACAGCAACTTCTCCAAATGAATAATTTTATTGTTTTTTAAACATTGGTGTCATATGAGTATACTCAATGTTAGAAGAGGGAGATGCAGGGTCACAGTTCATAGCAGAAGCAGAGGTCAAAGCGATGTGGGGCATTCAAAGTGTGACCAAAGCCATCAGTGAAAATTCGCCATGGAAAACCTGTTGCACAACACCATGGCCCCCATGAAAGCATTGGTCCAGGGATCCCCTGTCCACTTCTCTCTCCCCTGATGCATTCATTCCCGGACTTCTGTGTGGCCTCTGGACTTGCTGTAAATCCCCAAGGACCAATAAGTAATAAAATGTTTATGTCCAAAAAAAAAAAAATAGAGTAAGGGATGTGGGCCATAGCCAAGGAATGTTTGCATGCTTGCAGTGTCTAAAAATTGGGAAAAAAAATGAATTCTCTCCTAGAGACTCAGGAAGGAATATGACCCTGCTGACTCCTTGATTTTAACCCAGTAAAGTTGATCTCACTTCTGACTTCCTGATCGGTGAGGTAACCAGTTTGTGTTGTCTCAAGCCAAAAAGTTTGTGGTAATTTATTAAAGCAGCAACAGGAAACAAATATGGATTTTCATAATTAGAATTGGGGTGCTGCTCCAAGAAATACCAAAAATGTTAGAATGGGTAATGAGGAAAAGTAGGAGAATTTTGCAGAACATGGTAAAAAGAAAGGTGTGATATTGCCTTGAATGGATTATTAGAATAAATATGGATGTTAAGAATTCTGCTGATGAGAATCCAGAAAGGAATGGGGAGGTGCCTACATTATCTTAAAAAAATATCCTCAATCATGAACAGACTGCTGACAGAAACTCGGACAGTAAAGGTAATGCTACTGGAAACTCAGAAAGATGGAAGAAGCATGTTATAGGAGACAGGAGGGAAGGAAAGGTCCTTGCTCGAGAGGGACAGAAAGCTTAGTAGAATTTTTCCTTACAATCGCATGGAAAGCAGAACTTGTGAGAGCTAAACTTACATAGTTAGCTTTGGGGATCTCCCAGCAGAATGCTAAAAATGTGACCTGGTTTCTACTTCCTATTTATAGTCTGGTTTCTACTTCCTATTTATAGTCAAATGCAAAAGGAAAGGGGTAGGAAGTGTCCTCATGATCCCTGTTGGAGAGGGGACATTTGGGTTTACAGGCAGCTCTCAGTGGGTCCATGGGTAATTTCCTCCGTTTCCAGATGTGTAATTGGAACAAGCACAGGTAGGTTGAAAGGAAAATTATAGGAAAAGTTGTGCTGAGCAAATGCTAAGGATTAGCAAGCAGGTGTGACTATTTTAATGCCAGATAAGGAAATCTGCAAGACAAAGTGTGTAGTGAGAGAGGCACAGCGACATGTCCTACTGATAGAGCAGTTATTTAACCAGGCTAGACTGGCAGACAGAAGCTCATAGGCCTCAGAAAGACAGCTTCAGAGACACGAAGCAAAAATTGACAAGACTAACAGGAGTGTAGGCAGTATGTCATCAAAATTCAAGTGCTAACATCACTTCCTTAGAATTTCACAGAATCAGATGAACTATCAGCAAGGTTATTGAAAAGCTTAAATGTATTCCCAAACTTGCCTTCTACTCACAGTGGAAGAATCCTCAACAATTTCAAGAGACATATATATTCACCAAAAGAGATTGTGTCGCTCCATCAAAGACATGTTGATTCATTTCAAAAGACTCCACGATGTGTTCTCTGACCACAATACAATTCAGTTAAATATCAATAACACTAATAATAACAACAATATGTTTTAAAATCCCCAAGTGTGTGAAATTTGTTGGTCAAAGAGGAAATATCAAGGAAAATGGAAAACATATTAAACTGAAAAATAAAAACAGCATGTAGAAATTTAGGAATACAGCTGATATATTGCTAAGTGGCAAACGCTTATAGTAGGAAAGGTGATCATTTTAAAATCAATGATTTAAGTGCATCTTACAAAGCTAGAAACAGAGCAGCACATTAAACCTAAAGTAAATGTTAGAAATTAAATAAGAGCAGAAATCGTTAAAAAGGCAAAAAAGATAATAGAGAAGTTAAAGGGAGAAAGTCATGCTAAGTGAAACAAGCCAATTCCAAAAAAACAAAGGCTGAATGTTTTCCCTGATAAGAGGATGATAACATAAAATCTGGTTGGGGGGATGGGGGTGAGAGAAGAATGGAGGAACTTTAGATTATGTAGAGGGAAATAAGAGAGGGAGGGGCGGGGTATGAAAAATGGTGGAATGAGAGAGACATCATTACCCTATGTACATGTGTGATTAACAATAATGATACAAATGAACATCATGCACAACCATAGAAATGAAAACTTGTACCCCATATGTGCGCAATGAATCAAAATGAAATCTGTAAAAATAAAAAAAGAGTGACAAGTTAAAAAGGACTTGTTGAGGAAAAAGGAAAAAAATTAGATATTAGAGATTGAAAGAGATCACTACAGTAATTAAAAAGAAAATAATGCAATCATATAAGTATTTTATGCCAATAAATTTGAAAACTCTGATGAAAAATGAAGCCTCCCAAGTCTTATACGGTGGAAACAGAAGATTTTGTTAAGGAGGTTGAATTTTCTTTCAAAATTGTTCCCACAAGAAAAACTTCAGATCAAGATAGTTTCACCGGTAAACTTTATCAAATATTTAAAGAAGAAATAATACTAGATTCCTTCAGAAAGGAACAAAGAACATAGGTATAAAACTCCATAGTATAAAAAAGCAAGCAAGCGAAAAAGAAAAAGAAAAGAAGCTAAAAGAAAAGAAAACTACAGGCCCACAACCCTCAAGAACATACAAGGAAAGGAATATTTAACAAAACATGAAGAAAGTAAATCAAGTGGTGTGAAAGAAAGAATAATATATCACAGGTTTACCCGAGGAATGAAAGTTTGGAATAACATCAGATGATCAATGCAAATTACCACATTAACAGAATAGAAGATGCAGGAATTCGAAAGATGCAGGAAGAAGCATTTGACAAATGCTGCTACCCATCTGTGATCAAAATGCACACAGACTAGAAGAATGATCCCATCTTCTTCTAGGCTTCTACTGAAATGATTGAGAGTATACAGGAGGCACTCATGGTATTTTCAAAGAGCCTTGGTGTGACTAAAAGCTATGGCATTTGGATCCTTCTGAGGCAATACTAAAAAGTCCTCCAGTTGAATTCTTGGCTTCCTTTTCAGAGAACTCTTTATAACAGTGAATCTCTTAATTTTAGCATCTTGTGCAATCTGCATCAGCTGAGAATTTCCCAAATCATTGTGTTAATTTCATTTTGCTTACCAGTTCTTTGCTCAATTTATCTCTTTCCTTTTGCATTTGACTATAAATAGGAAGTAGAAACCAGGTCACATTTTTAGCATTCTGCTGGGAGATCCCCAAAGCTAACTATGTAAGTTTAGCTCTCACAAGTTCTGCTTTCCATGCGATTGTAAGGAAAAATTCTACTAAGCTTTCTGTCCCTCTCGAGCAAGGACCTTTCCTTCCCTCCTGTCTCCTATAACATGCTTCTTCCATCTTTCTGAGTTTCCAATACCACCCTGTCCTTTCCCAAAGGTGCCTACTGCCACTTATAAGCAGGAAAGAGGAATACCTGAGCATCTCAACATCTGTGGGTGACGGTGGACTACCAAGTCTTCCCTGACAGCACCTGTACTACCTCTCCAGCCTCCTGCTACTCCCTCCTGAGCTACCTACCGTCCCTCAGTTACATCGGCATCTGACTTAGGCCTTCCTGCTTAGAGTCATGCCCTGCTTCCCCGCAGACCCTTCACATGTGTCTTTTCCTTCAGGTTCGGAATAAGTTAAGATCCCACAATGCCCTTCCCTAACTGCAGTACACAAAGTGCTTCCCTCCTATTACGCCTGACCACTGAATCTTGCTCATTTGGTTCACGGTTCTAACCTGAATTATAGATACACATATTTATATAAATGTAAATACATATGCATATATATGTAATTTTTAAACTCTTTCTCTTCTATCTGATTTTAAGCCCAAGAGACTTTGTATTATGTTAAACTTTTTTGGCACAGAAAATAGATGATCAACAAATAATCTTTAATAAAATTAAGGTAAAATATTTATCCTAACAATGTTTCAGCTGATTATTTTTCTTTTTATTTTACAATGATGCAAAAGCAATTCACATCCAATAGAAACCAGACTTTGAGTTTTGAATTTTGATCTTTCCCCAAGCTAGTGATATGTGAAAAGTTATTCTCTAGCAAGGCTGATGGAGCCTCCCAGTCAGTCCCTTGATCACAAGGAAACAATGGATACTCTGCTGCGTTCTGTGTTGCTAGGCTAGGATGTGTCGTAGATTAGGTGTATGTAATGCATTTTGATTTATGGTGTTTTCAATTTAGTCATATTGTTTATTGGGATGTAACATGTTGTAAGTCAATGAGCATCTGTACATTTAAATATAATAAGCATTACACCTATGGATTCCACTTATACATGGAAACATCCCAATCTTCAGAAGCCTACTAAACGTATGAATGGGAGAGGGGCGACAGATCTTTCTATCCTGACTATCCACCTCCTTGAGTATGTGGCCTCTGGAAGTCCCTGAAAGTGCTTCTGCCCTCTCACTTTCTATTAGGCTTTCAAGCGTTAGGCAATATTTCCCTAATATGTTTGCTCACCTGCATTCAGATAGAAATGTAGAGCTGTCCACTGTTTTCAATTGAATTGAACAAAACCACACAGCTGTTTTTCTTTCCTTCTCTCTTTTTATTTAAGAAATGGCCTGAAACCACCATATTACCCAGCTATACTATGACGGGCTGACAGATTTAGCTCCTTAGAAATGTCACAGGCCAGGCTATGTGGGCAATGACTAAACAGACTCCATTTTGCTCTGAGACTCCATGTTACATAGGAAATGAGCTTCTCCCATGGGAACACCCTGCCTTTGCACCCGTCATCAGTTACTTAGCATGACATGTTTAGCAATATAAAATGACAATTCTTGATGAAAAATGGTTCTCTTTTGATTCCTATTTCTCCTAAACAATGCACCATGTGAACGGTGATGTCAACAATGACAGTGTGGATGTTAGTAACCATTCTTTAGTTTGTACCTAGGTAAGGGTTGTTTGACCCACTTCCCCCTCTGCTGATGATTTCATGATGTAAGTTTGTAATTTTGAATCATAGCAACAGACACTTATGATTGATGTGATTTTTGGTATAAGAATCACTGCAACCCTATGGTCGGGGCTGTTCTTCCAATAGCCATTTTTGGGACAGTGTGTGAGATAGTCAGCCGGCCAGCTTAATAAAGACTCTCAAATTTGGACGTCTCAGTGGTGATTGGTTTGTTCTTAAGTTGTGCCCTGTAACAATACCACTCCTCTATAATCCCAAGGAATGAAAGTCAGCATATGATAGTAGCCCAATTCACAATAATCAAACTGTGGAATCAGCCTAGGTTTCCATCAGTGGATGAATAAATAAAGAGAGGAAAAAGGGAGGTTCTTGGTAAATAAATTGACCAAATTATATTATTGTATTGTGTGCATGTATGAATATGTAACAACAAATTCCACTATGCGTATTATGTATAATTATAATGCACAAATTAAAATGGACTGAGGAGAAGGAGGAGTTAGTTTTGTTCTTTGGGAGTTTGTTTTCTCATTCTCAGTTCTGCAAAAACACACTTGAAACCTCAATTCCATTTCTAGAAGGCCAAGTCACAAAATTGGGCTTGTCTGCCCCCTAGTGGCAGATCCAGTGATTCCCACAGAAGCCGAGTATTTTGACCTGGGGTTTTGATGGAGCTGTGACAGAACCACATTCTTAGATCATTTTAATCACTATGCCCTGACCCTTATTCAATCTCTAATCTCACCCTACGTTAAAGAAAACCTCTCGCTTTCCTTTTTTATGTTTGAATTTTTATATCAAATATTGATTAACTTCCTGGTGAAAAAATGGAAAATATTTCTAAAAATACCTTTTATAACAGGTATAATCTTCAAAAAGGTATTAGTCTGTCCTTTGAAACTAGAGTAATAAATGAGTTTTAAGCCTGAAAATAATGACTTGGCTCATAACACAAGAGACAATGTAAAAATAATTACATGATTTCTGAATGGTTTGGAAATGTGGATACGGGATCAGTCTTGTCCAATATTCTCTATACCTGTTAACAACCTACTTTCTGATATGTGGCTGGGCGGGGATTTTAAATCAGGGAGTTTAAAGATGAGTGTAGTGTCCCCCTTGTTTGGATAAGTGTTTCACTATAGTGTGATCCTTGGCTCTTTTTGATAAACATGAAAATCTTGGTATGTTCTCCTCTCCTAGATAGTCATAGCCACTATCCAGGGAGAATTTCTTTAAGGATTTATCTTCAATATTTTGTGTGACCAAACAGTAAGTTCCTTTTTGTTTCTAAATAAAGAAACTGTGTTGAATATCACCTTACCTGTCCCTGACTTGCCCCGGCCCCGCACAACCAAAGCATAAAGCATGTCGTAAGTCAATGAGAATCTGGCTTCCTTAGCACAGACCTCTCCATCCTTGCTGATCTCAGAAGGTACCAGGGAGGAGTCCACGGGAGACATATGTTCATCCTCAGGTACCATGAGGGATTTGCATCTCAGAAATCTCTGACATCTCTCTTAAAGTAACCGAGTTCATTCCACATCATTACTGTTTAATATACTGACCAATGGCCAAGGTAGATACCAACTACAGAATTTATTATTTGTCAACCTCATGGGCCATGACACCAGGGTTGGAGTCAGGGATGGAGGAAGCTCAGGAGGGAGAAAGTTCTTGAAGTACTTGACATGCACATTAGCTGGTTAATGTTCAGAGTCGAAAATTTAAGTGTTATTTGGTCACACACATGGCTACCCATTCAAAATTTTCACGAATATCAAGGTATCAGTTTTTGAGAAAGTGAAAGTTTCAAGTATCCTTACAATTCAACTAAACACTGAGTATTCAAAAAGAGAGAGATCGATCTTCTTATGGAGGCAGTGAATTAAAAAAATGTGAAGAAGAGTTGTTACTTAAGGTAACATTTTAATTTTACTTTCTAATTTGTAATCTGGCTAAAGCATACATCTTAGCCCACTGAAAACTGGAAAAGCTGTCTTAGGAGAGGACATTAGTTATCATTAAGGCACTTTGAGGTTTCTATGGAAAGGGATAATTTGGATAACACATTTGAGGTTAAGGCAATGAAAAATACGTAGATTTCCAGTATGGATTGTGTTATAACTCTTTTTGCCTGATGTGTTGTGGCCACAAGATGGGGATGTAACATAATCTTCATTTCATGCTGGTGACAAGCAGAAAACTGAGGAAAAAAGAAAAAGTCAAATTTTAAATTAAGGCAACTCTACATTCATAAGAGGTTTGCCCTGATCTCTCATAGAATGTAATGATAACTTTGACACTATATCCAGTACAGAAAATGTGCTTGGCAGAAAGAGCATATATTTAATAAAAAAATTGTTTTTGAAAAATAATTTGCATAATTAACCACCAAAGCTTCTAGGGGCTCCTGAAGAATCACAGAGTCACTGTGTTCTGGGGGAGACTGATGTACAGGTGTGGGGGTTTGGGCCAGCATTCTGGTGGTATCCAACTGGGTTGTATGAGATGGTTTTCCAATCTTCTCCCCTTCATGATTTCCTTCTCTCTTTTTCATGAATTTATCATTTTTATGTTTATGTTCAATCTAAGAATTTTTCAGAATATTGAAGCATTTCATAATATAACAATTTTATCTTACCGATGTGGTTTCCCAGAGTTAACCATCTACAATGTACTGACACCTATTGTAGCTTTTTAGAATATCAATACATAAGTGTTATATCTATGAAATATCTACATACAGATAAGACTTCAGATGTATAGCCTTGTCTATCTCAAATGTGTGAAGTCAATATTTAAGTATTGACTCAATTCTTATAGAAGTTTGTATCAACAATTCCTACAGAAATTTGTATCAACAATTCTTACTGATGAATTTTTCTACATATAGGTATTAAACATCAACTCATCTTCACATATGAATAGTTACATAAGGGGTGTGTGTGTGTGTGTGTGTGTGTGTGTGTTGATAGATGTCAGACTATCAGTTAGGAATGTATTCAGATTACCCAACATCTGACTAACAAGAATTGTAGAAGCAAAGAGAAAATAGAAAGGAGGTCATTAAAAAGAAATTCTAGAACTGAAGGGCGGAAGTTTGAAGATAGAAAGGAGCCTAAAGAAATAAAGAGAGCTAAACCTTGGCACAGTGCATTTCTGGAAATTTCAGAACACCAACTGTATGTTTTCTCGAATCTAAAAGATAACAAAGAGAAGGAAAAAATTAGTCCTATGAAACATCAGGAATCATAATGACATTGACTTCTGCCCATCAGCACAGAAGCTAGAACAGGACGAGGCATGACTCCAACTTCTGCAGGAAATGGTTCCTCTCTGAATTTCACACTCAGCCAACCTAGGGGGATGGGGGACAAGGTGAAGGTGGAACAAAATAGAACAACATTCAGCAGACAGCAACTCTTCCACATGGGAACGGGGAAGTAGACAACTCTGGGAGGGCCGTCCCCAGAAGGAAAAGAAGTGATGTCCCACAAGGGGAGTTCTCCTGTTCTCATGGATTGTTTACAGAAAATGCAGCATGGGACAGATGTTGCTAGCTCAGTAGATAAAAATTTAAATAAGTACTTATTAACTGCATGAAGATGCCCAGGAAAGACTATGATAACTACACCGTATGGCTCACTTGGGAGTAATGGTTGAAGTCCCAGTGTTGACAAGGAAGAAGTGTGGTAGACATGTTTTGGAAAATAGGTGGGAGATGGAGGAAAGCTCGACCCTCTTCCATCATAGTAGGAATCCAGAAGTACCTGAACTTTAGAAATGAAGAGATAGCATATGAAACTGTTGTATTAAAACATGAGACAAGTTCCTGGAAAACATCAAAAAGTGAAGGATAAAAACAGACAGGACAGGATGTTGGCTCTTCCTTATGAATCTCACAGGAAATGAGGAACATGTTTTACTTTGATACAAATTAAAAAGTATTTATCCACAAGTAATTGAGGAAAACATGAAATATCTTTTATAGCTGCAATAAAGGAACTCTGAAAGCAAAAATGACTCTTTAATGAAGACTTGTTTCCAGGATCTGGTTTTCTGTTTGTTTCCATGGCTTTTAGCAAATATTTCTATACAGTCTTCAATGGGCCTGCTAAACCCCACCAAAAACACTAGGTGGTTTGGAACTTTAGAAAGCTTTCTGCCAGGAGAATTTTAACGTCATAAAGAAGAATTTATTGGGAAAAAAATCTAATAAAAAAATTAGCCATCTGTACAGTGAGCTTTCAATCCCATCCAGAATGTTCCTCCCTTAGAATACAAAATTATAGTCCCTCAATTAAAGGAGTAAACACTTTGTGGCAATCTCCACTCTTTTATATCTTTTTAATAATAACAATTCTATAAATCCTATGAATCATCTTATGAAATGCCATTTTTTCTAGGGAGGGGCTTTTAATGGAAATTTAAGTACATCATTAGACTATAATGATAATTTCTATTCTTTATAATGTAAATAATATGGCAATTATGACTGTGATTAGCTTTATGTTCCTATTATAAAGTAAAATTATATGTTAAAAAGTACTAAATCTGTCTGTGATGAAGATATGCATCGAGGAGCAAAATAATTTCTGAAGTTGTTGTGTTTTTCAATTTTAATGAGATGGAAAGTAAGTCCCTGGGTAAATGTACCAGGGCACGGCATGATGTAAGTTAGGATTATTCTTACAGAAAGCTGCTGCTTGGAATCCATCTACATACCATCCCTCCTTCCCTTTCCCCTTCTCAACTTCCTTCCTTTTATCCCTACCCAAAATCTATCTCTGTGGGGTGTGTTCAATAATGAGTTCATGAAAACAGCCGCTGTATTGGTGATCTCAGTTAACCACTGCGGTGGTTTGGAGTTGTGTCTCCCAAGGGTCTCGTGTCACTGTCCTGGTCCCCAGGGTGGCACTGTGGGAGGCAGTGGTACATTCAGGAGGTGAAGTCATGTGGAAGGTCCTTAGGTCGTTTGGGCATGCCCTTGCAGATTGTTGCACCCTGGTCTCTCTCTCTCTCTCTTTCTCTGCTCAGGTTCCAGATGTGACTGATTTGTTCCTGCACATGCCCCTGCTTGATGTATTGCCATCTGCGTTTCTCACACAGGCCAAACTAAGGACCACTTGATCTTGAACTTCTAATCCCCAAAATTGTGAGCTAAATGATTCTTTTCTCTTTATATATGAGCTGTCTCCGGTATGTTCTTATAGTAACGCAAACTGACTAATGCAATCACTTTAGTGACAGGGTTGACAATCCTGGTTTTGTTTTGTTTTGTTTTGTTTTGTTTTGTTTTGTGTTTTGGAAAAGTATGCTCTTTTGTCGGGTATATTCTTTCTAATCTACTGAGCTTTTCTTTCTTTCTTTCTTTTTTTCTTTTTTTTTTTTTTTGGTACTGGAAGTTGAACCCAGTGGCACTTACCCACTGAGCCACATCCCCAGTCTTTTTTCCTTTTTATCTTTTTTTTATTTTGAGACAGGATCTTACTAAGTTGCTGAGGCTGGCTTTGAACTTGCAATCCTCCTGCCTCAGCCACAGGAGCTACTGGGATGACAGGCGTGTGCCACCACACCCGGCTAGCAAATCCTAACCATCTTTTAAACTTGGTTTTGCATCAGCTCTTCTGACATTCGATTGTCTCTCTTAACAATTGTCACTGCCTGACCCCTTCTTCCCTGCTCTGTCAAACGCCTCAGCTCCTCTCACTCAGGCGTTCATGAGGATGTTCTCCAGTGCTCTGCCTGCTTTCCCTTCAAATCGATGTGTGTTCATTAAGAGTCACCTCAAGCTGCTTGTACCCATGGTTTCTGTTGTTGCAATTGTACAATTCAATTAAATCTTCCACAAAGCAAGAAAACGTGCATATGCAAAAGATCTGTTTCTTTGAACACTAATTTAAATGCCCTATTGAGAAGACTCAATGAAGGTTAAGTCTTCACACACACACACACACACACACACACACACACACAGTACAAAAACCAAAGAAGCAAAAGAAGTTTGAAATTGTGGAAAAACAACAATAGATCTGGAGGGTGAGGAAATGCTGTTACTTGATGAGTCTTTTGGGTTCACTAGTTTGTAAATTCATTGAAACAAGAAATAGAAAATACCTTACACATGAGTTTATGTAAGAAAGCAGGCTCAGTTTTGCAATCTGTGATTTTCAACGTGTAAAAACATCGACTAAGGATTGACAGAAAATGGAAAATATGTATATTTTTAAATGCTTAAGGTTTGTAGGTATTCTTTTCCTTGACTACCACTTCAACCAAACCTTTTGATTAACCAATTGTCCTTTCTCATTTCAAAAGATGGCTTCTACTTTCATAACTACCTGCACTTCTGCTGATTGATAAACATTGTGGTCTGAATGTTTGTGCCCTCCTGCCAAATCCATATTTTGAAACCTAATCCCCAACGTGGGGATGCTCAGAGGTGGGCCGTTTGGGAGATGAGCAGGTTATGAGGGATCTTCCATCACATGTGGAATCAGTGGCCTAAAGAGGTTTGCAGGAACCTGTTCACCTTTTTGTGCTGTGAGGACACAATGAGAAGGCACCATCTTTGAAGCAGAGGGCCTCATCAGACACCACGTCTGCTAGTACCTACTTGAAGAACTCTCAGGCATAAATTTCTGTTGTTGATAAGCAAAGCAACTTAGCAAGCTTTGTTCCAGCAGCCCAAATGGATTGAGACAACAAGCTAAATATTTATTCAAAATATTAAATGCTTTAGGCATGAGGTTAATTCCTGAGACATAATTGTTAAAAAGGAAAATGTGGTCCTGTCGCATAGACCTTAAAATTGTGCATAGTTTTATTATCTTTTAACATCTAATTGAACTATAAATATACTTACATATCTGTTTTCCTTGCTATTTGACAACCAGCTAAAAGGTGGGAAATGCAATTTCTATTTTTATATTTTTAGTACCTTATGAAGTATCTGGCACTAGTAAAGACTAAATAAATGTTGGTTGAATTAAAATAAAAAAGATAATTTTTCTCTAAAAATTCTAATATCTATGAGCTCATGTAGATCAATCAGTATTTGATACAGTTTGTGGATTTGTCTCCTTTTAACTGAAGACTGGAATTGGAGCATAAGTCCATCATTGATTTTTTAATGAGGAAAAAAAATGACTATGATTGCACAATTACCTATCAACTGGGGCATTATTTACAAAGAAAAGTACTTACACAGTGAGGATCTACTTTTGGAAATTTTCACCATAGTCTGTCCTCAGCAGGTTTCCAGCACAAAAGGTCAGCAAGGAAATCACCCCATGGCCAGCAGGGGCTTTTCAATAAATTTGGTCTGCACAAAGGATGAGTCAGAAGAGCAGTTGGTTCTAGTGAAGGACAGTCTGGAAAGCGGAGAGACTTCAAGGGCTGTGCTCCTCCCACACTCCCCCCCCGCACCCCATAAAAACAGCCTGGAATACACACACGGATTCCTGGGAACAGCTTGCACTTTTAACAAGTTTTATTCAGCTCAAAAGTTTCTGATTTCTGCACAGCAGAAAAATCAATGGAAAGTCATGAAGTCTGAATCAATACCATTGAGAACATCACCTTGAAGTTCTGCATGGTCCTCTCTGACTCCTTACCACAATCTGGTTTTCATTTCCAGGACTAGTTGCTTGACAGTCACTGGGATGTTGCCAAGAAGCTCTGCTCTGTCACATGGTCGTCACGTCAGTCCTCCATGTTTCTGTGCTCACTGTGGATGTCAAGATTCCTCTAACAGATGGTGGAGTTTCACACTTCCAGGTTCTGAGTGTAGCTGGAGCAGATATCTGGGCAACGTGCAGCCATATTTTACTAAAAGTACAGTCACCTTATTGTGTTGTTCTTAAGAAATTTAAAAATACAGACGAGAGCAAACAACACATCAAATATCCATGAGCCTATTTATCACCCAGCATTGAAAGTTGTTAAATTTTGAAACTTTTGATTTAAATATGTTTTTGGAAAGAGAGTACGATAAAGCATTCTGGTTAAAATCGAAGTCCCCTTTCCTCTCTATGTCTAGTCCGAATCTATCCTTCCCTCCACCAAGGTAGCCTTGGTCAGGAATTTAATATGTATTTTCTAGTCTGTCAAAGGAAATTATACATATGTATTTGCATTAAAAGGCATTGATCTGTATGATTTTTATTAACATAAAGGAGAAATTATTCTTTCTTTTTACATTCAAAATTATGTATTTTGTGATCCATATATGATCCCCTTTATGCAATATCTGATATTCCATCAAATTAATATTCTACAACGTATTCATTCACTTATAGATGGGCTGTTGGACTGTTCCTGGTTTCTCACTGGGCTACCAGGATTCAGTGGTTTATGGTGTTTCTTTGTGCACATAGTCAAGTTGCTTTCGACCCCTGCTTCTTGAAGTGTGGCCCACATACTAGCTGTTCACCTACAAGTTATTACAGTCCATGGTGACGTAAAATAATCAGTGACTGAAAAGAGCCTACCATGTCACAGGGCACACTTTTTAGTTCACCTGACATTTCTTTTCTTTTTTCCACATTTTGTTGGTACATTAGAGTTGTCATAATGATGGACTTCCTCGTTACATATTTGTGTATGCATGCATTGTGACGATATAATTTGACCCCGGGAGCGGCAGGTGAGGAGGGAAAGGAGAAATATAGTGGGGAATGGCGTTGGCCAAATCACCTGACATGTCCCAGCAAGGCTTTCTCAGGAGGAAGTGATGGATGGGTTTAGGATCTGGGGCAAGCATGGGCTCTGTAGATCACATGCGTAGAAATGGCATATCTGGGTCCAGAGTGTGTGTCTGCTCATTTTCCTCTGTACTAGTAAACTGCTTTCCACAGCTGTACCTTAATTCATTCATCCATGGTATCTGAAACTTCAGTTTTCCCCCTATATTCTTACCCATTCTATTTGTTTATGATGGCTCTATTGGTATGTAATTCACAGACATACAGTTGATACCACTGAGTATTTTTCAGCATAATCACATAGTTGTGCAACCATCTCCATAACCAACTCCAAAATATTTTTATCATGCGTGGTAATGGTTAATTTGAATTGTCAACTTGATTGGATAAAGAGATGCTGATGGACCTTCAACTATATTACAGAGCAATAGTAACAAAAACAGCATGGTACTGGCACCAAAATAGACAGGTAGATCAGTGGTACAGAATAGAGGACACAGAGACAAACCCACATAAATACAGGTATCTCATACTTGACAAAGGAGGCAAAAACATGCAATGGAGAAAAGACAGCCTCTTCAACAAATGGTGCTGGGAAAACTGGAAATCCATATGCAGCAAAATGAAACTAAACCCATTTCTCTCACCCTGTACAAAACTCAACTCAAAATGGATCAAGGACCTAGGAATTAGACCAGAGACCCTGCACATAATAGAAGAGAAAATAGGTCCAAATCTCCATCATATTGGCCTAGGACCAGATTTCCTTAACATGACTCCCAAGGCGCAAGAAATAAAAGCAGGAATCAATGATTGGGATAGAGTCAAACTAAAAAGCTTTTTCTCAGCAAAGGAAACAATCAGCAATGTGAAGAGAGAGCCTTCAGAGTGGGAGAAAATCTTTGCCACACACAGATAGAGCACTAATCTCCAGAATCTACAAAGTGCTCAAAAACCTTTACACTAAGAATACTAATAACCCAATCAATAAATGGGCCAAGGAAATGAACAGACACTTTACAGAGGAAGATCTACAAGCAATAAACAGATTTATGAAAAAATGTTCAACATTCCTAGTTATAAGAGAAATGCAAATCAAAACCACCTTAAGATTTCATCTTACCCCAATTAAAATGTCTTTTATTAAGAATACAGGCAATAATAGGTGTTGGCGAGGATGTGGGGAAAAGGGTACACTCATACATTGCTGGTGGGAGTGCAAGTTGGTGCAGCCACTCTGGAAAGCAGTGTGGAGATTCCTTAGAAAACTTGGAATGGATCCACCATTTGACCCAGCTATCCCACTCCTTAGCCTATACCCAAAAGACTTAAAATCAGATTACTACAGTGGTGCAGCCACATCAATGTTCATAACTGCTCAATTCACAATAGCTAGGTTGTGGAACCAACCTAGATGCCCTTCAGTAGATGAATGGATAAAGAAACTGTGGAATAAATACATAATGGAATATTACTCAGCCAGAAAGAAGAATAAAATTATGGCATTTGTAGATAAATGGATGATGTTGGAGACTGTCATGATAAGTGAGATTAGCCAATCCTAAAACTCCAAAGGCCGAATGATCTCTCTGATAAGTGAATGATATTGCATAATGTGGGGTGGAAGGGAGGCAAGAATGGAGGAAGGATAGATAGCATAGAGGGAAGGGAGGGATGGGGTCAGGGTGGGGGGATAAGAATAATAACAGAATGAGACAGACATCATTGCCCTGTGTACATGCATGAACGCACAGACGGTGTGACTCTACTTTGTGTACAACCAGTGAAACAATAGCTGTACTCCATTTGTGCTCAATGAATCAAAGTTAAATGAATAAAACAAAAAGAGATGCTGATAATTAAGAGGCCTCCAGGTGTGTCGATGAGGGCATGTCTAGGAATGATTGGCATGTGGGATAGGGAACTGAAGTGGAGCCCTCCCTAAGCATGAGCAGCAGCCCCCAGTAGGATGGAATAAAAGTTGGAAGGACAAGGAAGCAGATGCAAGCTTGGCTCTTCTTGAATGGGTTCTTGATCAGTGTTTCCATCGTCTGAGGATATGGGACTCTCGTTTCCTCACTCTTCCAAAGCAGACTCTGCCAGTGATTCTCCAGGATATTTCCAGAAGCCCTGGGCTAGGGTAGCATTCTTGATCTTTCTTGGTCGAGAACTTCTGCATCTTGAACTGTGCAGCCGGCAGACAGGTATTGTGGACCATCCAGCTTCTGGTCGTGTAAGCCAATCTAATAAATCCCCTTTTTATAATCATACTTCCTATTGATTGTGTTCCTCTAGAGCCCTGACTAATACATCACCAAAAAGTCCACATCCGTTCAACCATCACCACCAACCTCCCAGCCCTTGACCATGAGGCAGGCAGAGTCTGTTTCCTTTCTGTACGGATTTGCCTGGATATTTTGTACACGTGGAATCATACAACATGAGTTCTTTGTGACTGACATCTTTCACTCAGCACTATGTTTCCAAGGTTTGTCCACAGTGTGATCTGTCAGCAGCACTTTTGATCCTTTTTACTGTCAAATAATATTCCATTATCTTGGTTCTACCACATTTTGTTTATTTTTCAATTGGTGGGTACATGGTTCATTTCTACTTTCCTGGCTTTAATGAATAATGCTGCCATGAATATTCACGTACAAGATTTTGTGTGAATATACATTTTCTTGGGTATGCATCCAGGAATGAAATTGGTAGGTCAAATGGTAACTCTGTGTTTAATTTTGGAGAACTGGCAGGCTGTTTCCAAAGTCTATACCAGTTTACGCTCCCAAAAGCAGTATATAAGGATTCTCCTTTGCCACATCCTTATTCTAGAAATTTTTGATCATCTCCAACTTATTGATGTGGTATCTTAACGTGCTTTTGATTTGGATTTTGCTAATAACTACTGATATTGAGCATCTTTTCATGTGCTTATGAGTCATTTGTATATCTATGTGGAGAATAACTGTATAGACACTCTACCATCTTTATTTGGGTTATTCATCTTTTTGATTGTGAGTTATTTATTCTGGATACAAATCCTTTGGCAGGATGTTTTGCAAATGTTTTTTTCTATTTAAATTTGTTCTATTCATTTTTTTCTAATTGTAAATGAGGTGTGATATAAGACTGACATGTATCTTAACTGTGCAGTTAAATTAATATGCAAACATTTGACACATAAACATTGGTGTGTGTGTGTATATATGTAGATGTGTGTGCATATATATATACATATGCATGTAATGAATGTGTATTTGTCTTGCTAATTTAAACATTGATACTAATGTAGTGGTGACACATTACTATGACTGCTAAATTAACACACTAATTTTCTAGTACTTCACTAAGGGTGTTGTGGCTATTTTCACAAGGATCGCTCTGTGACTTCCTTTCCTTAGAAGTTTTTGGGCTTTCCTGACGATGTGCTGTGTTCATGGAGTGGGGTGCATTTTGCTGAAGCATTTGCGAAGAATTGGTTTGATTTCTTCCATTAAAGACTGCCAGAATTGAACTGAACTCATCCGAATCTGACATTCTTCCACAGGAAGGATCAAGGATCGTGGTCATAAGTGAGCTTCGTAGTGTTGCTCTGGGTTCTGTTATCTCCCTGCAAAGAATGTTGGACTTCAGGAGGGAACCTACATTACTCATGGGCCACTTGATGATTTTGAGGTCTGTTTTTAGGTTTTGTTCAGTGGGTTGAAAGAACCCTTTACACTAGGACAAGCTTGGTCTCACTACCAAAATCGGACACGTCTGGCCTCTCTATGGGGCACTCTGGCTGGGCTCCAGGGCTTCCCCTCTAGGTGGTTGTAACTTGAAGCTCTCTCCTCCTCTGAGTTCTCAGACTTGTCCAGCTTGATGCTCCTCAGTGGCTCTTTGGCCATTTCCCGGTTTCCTACACAGCAGAACTTAGCTTTCAGTCTGCAGGCTCTGGTGGCTCTGGTGCTCTTGCTCTGTCCAGCACCCTCCTTGCTGTCACTCCACCCTGCAGATCCGACACTTTTCTTTTCACACTCTAGTGTCTGTTGCCCACCACAGGGAGATGACCATGCTCTTCCTCAGGTCCCTTCCCTGCATGCTCTCCTGAGTTTCATGAGTTCAGCAGGGGCGCCCCTCATCTGCTCCCCTACCATGGAGACCATGGCTGAACCCAGGAAGTCCAGGCTACACCTGCCCATCGCTGGGTCCTCTGGTGGCCATGGCCCTGCTCTCCCCTCACCCAGCAGAGGCTCTCCAGGGTGTGGGCTGGGGGAAGAGAGCACCTCCATCCTGCACATGTCAAGTGGCTGGGTCATCTCTGAGGTGCCAGCTCCCTTGGCTCTCACAGGGGGCTGAGTCGCTGGGAATGCTTTGCTTACTGTTGTTATGGCTCATTCAAAGTCATCAGCGTAGGACTCTTCTTGGAACACACCGCCTTGGTGTGGTATCAGTGATATGTTGTGGAATGAATTGGAAGTTTCCTAGCTCTCTGTTCCTTCCAACAGTCTCAGAACAGAAACTGGGTGCCTGGACATTCAACAGACCTCACCAATAAAGTCCTCTAGACTGGCGCCTCTTGGTGGGGTCATATTTTACTAAATTTTTTCATAAAAATATATTTAGCTTTCAGGAAAACTACACATGCCACTAGTAAAGAATCCAATTAATGTAAGAGAAGCAAAGATGAAAGTAAAATACTCGGATTCCATTACCTGTGAATAAACATTTAGACTTTCATAAAAACAGAATCATATGTTTTTCAATAAAAAGTATTAAATATAATTTGTCTGAATTTAAGAGAAGACAAATAAAAGGTAGCAAAACCAGTGAGACTGTTTCACTTTCAAGTAAATGCTCCTTCACTCCATGAGAGATTTTCCAACAAAAGTCCCCTCTAAAATTAAGGAAAGATACTAAATAAAACATTGAGAATGTGGAGTCATTATGTCTCATCAAACACACAATGCAGCTTAGACAGTGCCAGCAGATTACCTGCAGGGCTAGATAAATACATGGGCAATTTCATTCCTCCAGTTTCGTTTCTATTCTTTAACCATAACTCCCCACGTTCTTTAGTATTTGTTTTATATGGAGATAAATGGAGTGCTCACCACCACTGCAGTGTTTTCACTTCCAACTCCTTTATTTTCTTTCATCTCTGGATTTTTATCATCTAGTAATCTGCTGAAGAGGCTCATGCTGGGCCAGTTTTGCTAGTGTGCAGCCTGAGCACATGGACAGAGAGCTGCATTGACCTTGAGCTGGGGTTACTGTTCTTGTATAACTTTCTTGTCATCCTCGATACATTTTGAACCAGAGGCTCCTCATCACAGTGCTGGTTTTGAATGGAAGATGCTTATTGGGCCTCACAGTTCCCCTGCGCTTTCCTTCAGAACACAGCACGGCTGTCTCCTGGCTCTGCCTATCACCAGAGGCCTGCTGGAGGCCAGGCTGATGTCATTCCCTTCTTGAGCTATTTGACATTGCTGCCTGGATGTCTGAAGGAATCCTCCTTCATCTTTGGGGTGCAACCAATGGAACCAGAGTGCGTCTCTGTGTCCAGCTTCCTATGTGACAGGTTTGGGGAATCCAGTATGTTCCTGCCTCAATCTGCAGACTTATTTCAGAGCATTATTCTTGTATAATGCATTTAGGTGATTTTTTTCTTTTTTTTTTAGAAAGGAAAGAGGCAGCCCTGGGTCTCCATATGTTCTTTATTAAGCCCCTCTCTCCTTGGACCTCAATCCTCCACCAGCCGCAGAGAAAGGAGGCTCCAAACCTCTTCCTCCAGAGCAGGGAAAGAGATCCCTTAAAAAGCAAAACAAAGGCCTGACCCCACGTCCCTTTCCAGCTAATTTATGGTAAAATTCCTTGAAAAAGCTGCCCGTGATGTGACCACCGATCCCAGCTTTGGGGTGGCGGGGCTTCCTGCCGTTTCTGGGCTCCTGTCTCAACAATAGCCATCTGTCTTGCCACTCTTCACACGTGGAACCAATTTCTAGCACTGTAAGTCTCCCACTCTTGTTTTAAATCATTGAAGTAGTTTCTTTTTCCTTTCTTGACTCCTGTCTGACAGATAGGTCGGTGACTATTTTTAATAATAGTCATTAGATTACACGGACTATTGGTATTGTTTAAATCTTGTTCATCTTTTTTAAAATTTTTAAAAATTTAGGTTCGTTGTGTACAAATGGGGTACAACTATCGTTTCTCTGGTTGTACACGAAGTAGAGTCACACCATTTGCATAATCATACATGTACATAAGGTAAAGATGTTTGTCTCATTCTATTATTTTTACTTCCCCTCTCCCCACCCTCATTTTCCTCTATACAATCCACCCTTCCTCCATTCTTGCCTCCCTCCCAGCCCCCATTCTATATCGTCACCCACTTATCAGAGAATCTTGTTCCTCTTATCTTTTTTTGTCTTCCTGGCCTACAAGTTGCTTGAGAAGGAAAAAAACTTTTTCTCCATATGAAGAGATTCATTCATTTCTCCTTATATTTCTTTAATTTAGAAATTATTTTGTATTTATTAAGATATGCTATTCAAAGCCCACAAGATTAAAGCGGTTCTATTTTTCAAGTTAGAACTCAGAAGCAATTTCTTCTGCTCAATCAAGTGCACGAGCCCTTCCAGACTTCAGTGGCCCAAAGCTCCCCTGGGGGAGAGTGTGGTTTGGGTCTGCACATTTCCTTTCTCGGTGTAATATTTTTCTTTATTTTTCTTCTCTAGTTTCTCCACCCTTCTGATCTGGTCTGCTTTTTCTTCCAAATAGTGGTTAGTTTCTTGTTCTCTAGTTTCACACTTATTTCCCAACAAGGCAATAGGTGCATTCTTTTTCTGTGTGTGTGTGTGTGTGTGTGAAGGTACTTGACTATGTATGAACACACGCACATATTTCCATTTCAGTGGCTTGCATAAAACAACTTTATAGGTTTTTCCTTCCCTTGCCTCTTTTTACAGCACTAAAATCAACCCTTTAAAGGCATTTACTGCTAAACTCATCTGGACTTAGACTTTGAAAAAGTAATTCTTTGATGACTTTTTCATTTTTAAATAGCTATGATTTTTATAGGTTTTCTGTTTTTTTCTCATTGTGATAACATATACTTTATAGAACAGACTTTGATCAAGATTTCCAAATCTAATTGCATTATTTTATTCTAGTTCTGATTGAATTTAGAAATGCAATACTTCTTAGTTTAATTGTTTGCATATTTTCCTGTGTAACCAGAGAGCCCAATGTCACTTTTATTCCTTAATAAATAAATAATTTCAAATTTAATTGTATAAAATATGTTGTTGTTCTGAAGGGATTAGCCAAACATGCTTATGTTAATTTCATGCAAAAAAAATACAAGATGCATAAAGAAAAATTCAGTGTCCCTCTGTCATTCTGCACTGCACTTGTCCTGAAATAATGCTAATGGCCCGATCAACCTTCTTCTGTAAGCTTGTACACAAATGCAGATTCTTGTGTGCTGTCTGTTTTTATAAAAATGGATATACTATATACCTTAGTCTTCCATTTCCAGTTTTCCTTATTAAGGCAACTGGATATCCCTTCAAACAAGTATATGCAGATTTACTTTATTCTTCTTTGTAGCTGCATAATATGCTATTGTGTGGACAAATCATAAAATCATTCTATGATCAAAGGACCTTGGAATTTATAATTTCAAATTCTACAAACAATTCAGCACTAAAGGTTTTTCTATGTGATTTTAATTCTGTACTACAGATTCCCTCTAAGAATATTGCTAAGAGTATGCAGTTTTCACATTCATATTTATGACCAGATTACTCTAGTAGCCACCGAGACTTTCTCCAGCAGTGTGAAATAATGACAATTTTCTCACATTTCCTTCTATGGTGAAGATTGTAGGTGAGTTCTAATTGGTACCAGTCTTAGGAATAGAAATGTTACCTGGGAATTTTAATATGTGTTTATGTCATCACTAATGTCACCAACCTTTTAATATATATTTGTAGGACCCATCACATTCTCTCCTGTGCAAATTTTCTGGCCATATTCACTTATTTCTTGGACTGTGTGACATTCCGTGAGCACTCTCTACACTTGTCATAAGAACCCACAGCTATTCATTAACTCAGGGCTGTTTGTTCATTTGATTAACAGCCACTGAGTCTTACTCTTTGCCAGGCACTTTTGAAGGTCAGGGTTGGTACAGTATCAACAAGGCACCATCTGGGTCCTCCTGGCTTCCAGTCTAACAGAGAGACCGTGGTTGGGCACAATGAGGTAATGTCATTTCAGCTAATGCCAAGAATTATGGGGAAATGGAAGCAAAGGTAGACAATGATGGGATGGAGGCTCTCAAACGTGTAACCTGGTAGGTCTTACAGAAGAAGCATTTGAAAATGACATGAAGGAGAAGGTCATGGTAAAATTTGAGTTCAGTGTTTTCAGGGTAAGGGAAAGTGCAAATGCTAAGAAATAAGCTGCATATCTTTGAAGGAAACAAGGAAGTCTATGAGTGACGTGGTCTGACTTGGACTTGGTTTCCTTTTCCTCGATCACTTGGGTGACATGTGGACAACATCATGGAGGAGGTCAAAGGTGAGTTGGGGGTTTAATGAGAAGAACATTGTCAAAGTCTAGAAGCATATTCTGGCAGTGCAAAACGATGACAGCATTGTAGAAAGCAAGAACCTGTGACTGCAGAGGGTGCTTTTGGAAAGCAGGGAAAGTGGTTTTCCCTGTGGTCCGACATAGGAGGTGAGAGTGTGTGAGGAGTTGATGGTGATCCTCAGGTTTGTAGCCTGAACAGAAGCTTGGTGCTATTTACCAAAATATCCTGTAGAGTTAGAGTAGGAAAGAATGAAAACCCAAAGTCCTCTTTTGGACATGGTGAAATTGGAGCACTATGAGGCGGTCCTAGGGAGATGCTGGTTGGTAACTGGAGAGATAAGTTTGTTTCTCAGGGGAGTAGTTACAGTGGAAATGTTTCGGTGGGAATCATCATTCTCTGGGTGACATGGGACACCGTCAATCACCAAAGGAGCATCCCAAGTACCAGAAGAGCTGAGAAGTGAGCTTTTATTACTATTTTGTGAAGTTTTTATTTCAGATCTATCTGAATATGTGTTATACATGTGACATAAAATGCATTTTTCACTGGGGGTACAGGAATAGACAAGTCAGAAAAACATTGGTTTAGCATCTGTTTAAATTGTGTATCACTCATGAAACCTTTCCAGGTTATTTCACCCAGTAATGAGCTCTCCTCCTCTGACCCTCTTTAGCTCCCTTCTAATGCCACATTCTATGTCATATGAGAGCAGCTTTTGCCAAGAATCTCATTTTTGCAGCGAGTTCAGAATCTTTTTGAGCATCTAGGGTGTGCATTGTTTATCTCTGAATTCTTGGCAGGGTTGTTAGCATATTTGTTTGCACTTTGTAAATGCTAAATGCATATTTTGTTAATAGATGACTCAATTTTACCCATATTTAATTCTGTAGGTGACAAATTGACAAGGGAAGCCTGGAAGAGAATCCAGAGGCAGATATTCAGGAATTTACTTCAATAGGAGTGAGAGAAAAGCATTTCTGCACATTTATTCCATTGAGAAATTCCTGCCAGTTTAATAAAAATATTTTCGAAAAGGGATTTTGTTATTAGATGAAGCATTTCCCTCCCATTCTATATTGAGCATTCTATATTAACTTCCTAAAATGGGTTTCAAGGGTAGACCTTAGGAATACGTAAACTCTTTGCAAGTGTGTGTAAAATCTGCTTGTGTGTGTGTGCACACCTATGCACATGTACACACCCATTCACACATACTGTGGAGTGTAAGAGTCCAAAACTTCCAAGATGTTCCATGTTCAAGAAATCACAAATGTAAGTTTACGATAGATCCCTTTCAATTAAAAATTAAACACTCCCCAACATTCTGCATTTTCCCCTGGACTCCATCCTCTTTCCTGTTATCTCAAACACCATGCAGCTAGGGTTAAAGATGCAGATTCTCCAGCAGCTCCAAAGGGCACCCTCTGCTACTAAATTAGGTGTGGAGGAAGGCCCTGAGACTCTTTCAGGCCATTAGGAAATCATTTAGACACCCATCTCCTGTGGCCTGCTCTCTTTAGTAATCTCTTGCTGGCTCTCACAGTAACCTATCTGCACAGCACCTCAATCATTCAGAATATGTGATGTCAGGCTCATTCCCTGTCGCCCAGTGGTGGGGCATAGCCTCCCTGGAGTTCAGTTTTGATCTTTCTGCTGGGTAGGGATAGACACCAGGAAAGTCACTGAGACTAATGTTTCTTTGGGACCTTCCACATATGGGTTCCCCTGAGAGTAGCTGCTCTGGAGCAACGGAGAGGAGATGCATCCAGACTTCGAGTGAGAGTTTAAGTGTCGGCCCTTGTCTTTGCAGCCCTGCCTTTGGATTCCCCTCACGATGGAACCTCTTGCTGCTCACTTAGCAGCATGAGCGGGGAGAGCTATGTAGCAGGGCCATGTAAACACTGTGGCTATTAAACAGCTACTGCCCTTCACTTTGAAGCTCATCCTCTCTCCTTCATACTAATTTTCCCCATTAAAATAGACCTTGCTTCCCAGAGATGAGATACCAAAGCCCTAGGGAACCTGACCTCATGCTTACAAACCAAGTAAAGATGTCCAGCCAGCCAAGGAGTATGCAGACAAATTACCCTCTGACTTTTCTGGGGCAAAGTGTGCCACCTCTGTAAGTCATTCTCCAAAGCTGCCCTTCTCTGGCCTCCAGGTACTCAGCTTTTAGAGAAAGCAGTCTGGATTGGATACTAACTCCAGACTGGACTCTCCTAGCAGCAATTAGGAGAAGGAAGGTAGCGTCCTTCTGGCAGGTGAAAGAAATAGATTCCTGGAGTTTTTTTTTTTTTTTTCTTCCTGCCTGGGATCTAAAAGCCTGAAACATTAATCTACTCAAATGCCACTCTTCCTCTGCCTTAATTGAGTACATATCTTATAGGCAAATGGTTTGGTGGTGAAATTAAATCACTTCAGAGGTGACTTGTTGGAGAGGAGCATCCTAGGACATCAGGGATCTCCTATCCATTAGCCACTTAAAGCGCAGTCTTCTATTCTTGGCTGCTCTTCAGTCCCCCTTTCCCATTATGCTTCACACTGCTTTCCCTGCAGCAGCAGCGGCAGCAGCCTTGGGAACATCTGAACTTGGCTGGCTTTCCTCTTTGCTGTCCATAACAACTCCCTCTCTTCTGGGTAAGCAGGATATTGCTTCTCCATGTGGTTCTGGATGAGTTGGGCCACAACAGGTGGTGTCCTTTGCCAGTGGACTCCCCTCCACCAACCATCAGCGTTCAGAGTGGAATTTGCCAGGCATCCTAGCTTTTCATGCAAAAGGAAAGGAAGTTTTAAAATCTCAAACCTTTTCACAGCCCCCTGCAAAAAGCGGGGTCACGCGGCTCTTGCCTCCTGGTGGCCATTCTCATCAGTAGCACCATAGATTTGTGCTTTCAGTTGATTAAACTTCCATCCGACCTAGCAGTGTGAGTGATAACACAGTAAAATAATGATGGAAGTTGTCTTTGCAGATAACTCTCCTTCAGATTTCCCAGCTCTTATCACTCACTTTCACGAAGCCCTCTTCTTACTTCTCTTGGAGGCAGTTATGATCCGAGCTTGGCATCAGGAAGGATGTCTTTCTCTAAAGCCATCGATCCAGATCCCCTAGCCACCAGGCCTGCCTCGGTGGGAGGGAGCAAGAGCCTGAGGGTCTTCTTTGCCTGACTCTCTCCTCTTCCCTCAGCCTTAGCATGAACCCCATCATTCTTGCTGCTCTTTTTGCCCAACGCACCCACAGACTTTCAAAGACCACTGTGTCCTTCTTCAACACGTGATCTCCCATGCCCAAGTCTAACCTGAGTCTAACACAGACAACCTGCATCCCCTCTGCTTTCTAAATAGGCTAAAGATGCAAAATCCATGATGTCCTCCATTTCTTGCTCCAAAGGAGATGTGGTTTCCGGTGAGCAGGGCCCCACTCTCCAGCGGGGTGACTCTCCTCCTCCTCCACCCCCCTGGTCCTGGGCCTGCTGCCTTACTCCTGCATTCAGAATATCCTTTCCCACCTTTAAAGCACATGCATGGGACTCCACCACCAGGTACTTGGCCTGGAGGAAGTCTACTTACTCAATGACCCCAGCAGCCTCCTCTTTTTATAGAAAGTTTCTATTTCTAGCCCTCTTGTACTATTTCTAGCCCTCTGGAGTAGTTCCAGGAGATTCAACATAAAGGATCTCCCCAATTGCCTGTCACCCCAGCTCCTTGGCAACTTCTTCTCTACTGGCGAGGCCCTCTGCCCTCAGCCCTCATCCCCACAGCCACAGCCTTCACATTACTCATTACTGTGCCCATTCCTGACCCTTGCTCAGGTACCCCACTTTGAGATCACCACCTCTATTACCACCTCACTCCTTTGTGCCCCTCAACTTCAAAAATGATTCCACCCTGCCAGGATTTCCAATCCCTTGGCCTTCTGGCCAGTTCAGTCTTCTTCACTCCCCCTTAGCCTCACTGCCCTCCTACCCAGCTTAGCTTCCATGACTCAGGGTTAGACATTGCTGGGCAAATGCCCTTCTCTCCCTTTGCTACCATCTGGGAAAGGCCACACCCTGGGTTAGCTCAGCTCTGGGTCTACTAATCCCTGTGCTGGACCAATTGATCAAGGCTGGGAAAAAACACAGACCCCTGTTGTCATGTCACTGTCTATCAGTGGTGCTGACTTTGAGTGTGCCCTCAGAACCACCCAACCACCACTTGTTCCTTCTCACACTCTCCTAGACACCTATTTTGCAACTTTGCTCTCTACTGCATTCACCTAGCCTCCCTCCTGGCAGGAGGGCCCTTCTTCCCATTCCAGAACACACTCTCTGGGTTCTGCTACTTCCGTAGGACAATTATGCTTTTAGGTGACTGGTCTTGTGACAAAGATATAGTTTACCTGGTTATATTACCTTTGTCAACATTTTTTATTGATGTATGATGTGGGAACAGGTATTCCACTCATAGATGCACAAATCCAATGATTTTTAACACTGTGAACATACACACGTAACCAGCAACCCATCAAGACCTAGACCATCACCAGCTCCCATACTAGAAGCTTCTCATGCTCACTAACCTCACCCCCAAAAGGGAAGCTTTCTTCCATCCGTCTTCAATTATCATAGATTAGTTTTGCTTATTTTTGGACTTTATATAAATGGAACTATACTGTATTTGCTTTTGGTTTTGTTTCATTTTCTCAAATTTTTTGTGAAACTAATTCAGGCACAGGCATAGTGGTAGCTCACTCATTCACTGCCTTATAGTCCATCATATGGACATACCACAATGTACCCGTCCATTTTCCCCACATTTTTAATTGGTGCATTATAGCTGTCCATACTGATGGGATTCCTTGTTACATATTTGTGCATGCGCAAAATGTAACTACATAATTTGGCTGATATCACTCCCCAGTATTACCTATTCATTGGTGGCTTTTCCCTACTGATGTCCCTTTGATTTTTAGGACATCCGCCCCCACATTTCTTGTCCTCTTTTCTTTTGGCCTTCCACATATGAGAGAAAACATACTTGACCTTGACCTTTGGAGTTTGATCTATTTCACTTAACATGATGGTCTCAGTTCCATACATTTTTCTGCAAATGACACGATTTCATTTTTTTTAATGGCTGAATAAAATTCCATTGTACGAAGTATTACTCAGCCATAAAGAAACTAATCCACAATGGGGCAGGGGAGAGAAGTTCAGTGGGTTAGACGAAGGGAGATGAAGGGAAAGGAGGGGTGATAGGGAAAGGAAAGGTAGTGGAATGAATCTGACTTAACTTTCCTTGTAAATATGTGAATACACCACAGTGCATCTCACCATTGTATTTATCCACAAGACTGGGGTACTAATTAGAACAAGATATATTACATGCTTATATATAATCATATCAAAATGGATTCTACTGTCATGTATAACTAAAAATAACCAATAAAATAAATAAATAAATAAATAATTCCATCGTATAAATATACCACATTTTCTTTATCCATTCATCCATTGACAGACACTTAAGCTGTTTCCATATTTTGGCTATTGTGAACATGGTTATCCATGGATCACTGTAGTAAGATGATTTTAATTCTTCAGGATAAATATCTAGGAGTGCTATTGCTTGGTACTATGGTAGTTCTATGCCTGGGCTTTTGAGAGAACTCAATACTGATCTCCATAATTGTTGTACTAATTTACAAAAGCATCAGCAGTGTAGAAGTGTTCCTTTTACTCCACATCCTCTCCAGCATTTATTATTTCTTGTATTCTTTATGATTGCCACTGTGACTGGTATGAGAAGAAATCTCAGTGTAGTTTTGATTTGTATTTTCCTAATTGCTAATGATGTTGAATATTTTTTCACGCATTTGTTAGCCATTTGTATTTCTTCTTTTGAGAAATGTCTGTAATTTATTTGCCCAATTAAAATCAGAGCCAAAATCAACAAACTGGAGGATGAAAAAAAAAATACAAAGCATCAACAAAACAAAGAGCTGGTTCTTTGAACAGATAAACAAGATTGATAAACCCTTGGCCAAACTAATCAAAAGAAAACAGGAAGAATCCCAGATTAATAAAATGACAGGTGAAAGAGGAGAATCACCACAGACATCTCAGAAATCCAGCAGATGATTAGGGACTATTTTGAAAATTTATATTTCAATAAATTGGAAAACCTAGAAGAAATGGATACATTATAGACAAATACAATCTGCCAAAACTGAATCAAGAGGACAGAAAATCTAAATAGACCAATAAATTGTAATGAGATACAAGCAGTAATAAAAAGCCTTCAAACAAAGAAAAGCCCAGGACCAGATGGATTCTCAGCTGAATTCCACCAAATGTTTAAAGAATAACTAATGCCAATACTCCTCAAGTTATTCCCTGAAATAGGGACAGAACACTTCCAAATTCATTCTATGAAGCCAGTATCACACTCTTAATAAAACTAGATAAGGCACATCAAGGAAAGAAAACCACAGACCAACATCCCTGATGAACTTAGATGCAAAAGTTAACAACAACAAAAAACTTAATAAAATATTAGCAAATTGTGTTCAACCCCATATTAGTGTGATTGTACAACACAACCAAATTGGTTATATTTTAGAGATGCAAGGATGGTTTAATATATGCAAATATATGAATATATGCAAATATATGTTATTTATCACATAAATAGAATTAAGAACAAAAATCACATAGTCACCTCAATAAATGCAGAGAAGGCCTTCAACAAAATTCAGCACCCATTTATGATAAAAACACTGAAGAAACTAGGGATAGAAGGAACCTACCTCAACATCATAAGGGCTATATGTACAAAACCCAAAGCCCACCTAATAGTAAATGGGGAAAAACCGAAAGCATTTTCTTTAAATCTGGGACAAGACAAAGATGTCCACTCTCACCACTCCCATTTCATATAATACTATAAATTCTAGCCAGAGCAATTAGTCAAAGAGAAGGAAATAAAAGGGATAAAAATAGAAAAGTAAGACAACCACTCTGGAAAGTAGAGTCCTTGGAAAACTTGGAATGGAAAATGGAACCACCATTTGACCCAGTTATACCACTTTTCAACCTATACCCAAAGGACTGAAAATCAGCATGCTGCAGTGACGCAGCCACATCAATGTTTATAGAAGCTCAAGTCACAATAGCTAAATTGTAGAACCAACCTAGATGTCCTTCAATAGATGAATAGATAAAGAAACTGTGGTATATATACACAATGGAATATTATTCAGCCTTAAAGAAGAATAAAATTATGGCATTTGCAAGTAAATGGAGGGAGTTGGAAAATATCCTGCTAAGTGAGATAAGCCAATCCCCAAAAACCAAAGACCAAACGTTTTCTCTGATAAGTGGATGCTGATAGATAATGGGGGGGGGGGTGAGGGAATATAGTGGAACTTTGGATTGGGCAGAGGGGAATGAGGGGAAGGAAGGGAGCAAAAGAATGGGAAAGGTGGTGAAATGAGACAGACATCATTACCCTATGTACATGGATGATTACATAAATGGTATAACTCTACATCATGTATAGCCAGAGAAATGAAAAGTTGTACCCCATTTGTGTACA